>NW_026846588.1:11364266-11405065 GCF_025583915.1 Anolis sagrei ordinatus
TGACTCACTCTACATCCTGTTGTGGTTTGAAGGCGGATGGACCATGGTTGATGGGACTTCCAGTACCTTCACACAATTCCTGAGACCACATCGACCTTCATCAAATGACTGATCAAGACCAAACTTGGCACACAGTGCCACCATGACTCACTCTACATCCTGTTGTGGTTTGAAGGAGGATGGACCATGGATGATGGGACTTTCAGTGCCATCACTCACTTCCTGAGACCACATCGACCTTCATCAAATGACTGATCAAGGCCAAACTTGGCACACAGAGCCACCATGACCCACTCTACATCCTGTTGTGATTTGAAGGAGGATAGACCATGGATGATGGGACTTCCAGTACCTTCACACACTTCCTGAGAGCACTGTGACCCCCACCAATGACGAATCAAGACCGAACTTGGTACACAGAGACTGCATAACCCACTCTACATCCTGGTGTGGTTTGGAAGACTTTGGACTATGAATGATGGGAATTGCAGTGTCTTCACTCACTTCTTGAGACCATTCTGACCCACATATGTGTAAATATCTATATTTCCCGATACCTCATCATGGCCACATTCTGACAATGTTTGGCTTCCCATAACCACTCTATATTTTAATGCATTTTAGTTCCCCAGTAATGGGGTTGTCTGAAAGTCACGATTCCACACTGAAGTTGTATGCATTAATTTGATTCTTCCTGCTTTTGTGGATCATTCTATCTGCAACAAAACTATCTGTTTCAACAGGCGAGCATTTACTTTGCAAAGAGCAAGAAACACCTCGAATCTCAGCATGTTCAGGGTTGAATGCCTGCTTTGCGTGGTATCTGTTTGTTTTTCCATGCCACCTTTCATGTGAAGAGCAGCTGGCTCGAAGCTCTCCAGTTTAACCAACACTGCAAGGACAGCTATGTACAAGGTTCCCTGGAAACAACGGTTTATTTTCAGAATATTGACCACCTCCCAGTTTGCTTGAGTTGTCCGTCAGGCTCAGCCATGATATGAGACCAAGTCGTAGAGAATAGCAGCTGCTGTTAACATCCCGTAATCCACCCACGGAGGTTACCTGGGTAATTTATCCATATGCACGGAAGAGAAAAGAGCAAAGAGTAATTGGGGTGCTTTAAGAAGTGTAATATTTTCCATTGTACTTCGTAATAATAAATCTGGGAAGAGAAAGGTCATCGTGAGAAAGAAAATGCAAAATCCCAATCAAGCAGAGCACCACTAATATCTTGGATAACACTATGTAACGTAGTTGTTGTAGGTTTTTCGGGCTGTATTGCTATGTTCTAGAAACAGACCTCACAACCACTGAGGATGGATGCCTGCCACAGATGCAGGCAAAATGTCAGGAGAGAATGCTTCTAGAACATGGCCATACAGCCTGCATCTGTGGCAGGCATCCTTGGAAGTTTTGAGACCTCACAACCATTGAGGATGGATGCCTGCCAAAGATGCAGGCAAAATGTCAGGAGAGAATGCTTCTATAAAATGGCCATACAGCCTGCATCTGTGGCAGGCATCCTTGGAAGTTTTGAGACCTCACAACCACTGAGGATGGATGCCTGCCACAGATTCAGGCAAAATGTCAGGAGAGAATGCTTCTAGAACATGGCCATACAGCCTGCATCTGTGGCAGGCATCCTTGGAAGTTTTGAGACCTCACAACCATTGAGGATGGATACCTGCCACAGATGCAGGCAAAATGTCAGGAGAGAATGCTTCTAGAACATGGCCATACAGCCTGCATCTGTGGCAGGCATCCTTGGAAGTTTTGAGACCTCACAACCATTGAGGATGGATACCTGCCACAGATGCAGGCAAAATGTCAGGAGAGAATGCTTCTAGAACATGGCCATACAGCCTGCATCTGTGGCAGGCATCCTTGGAAGTTTTGAGACCTCACAACCATTGAGGATGGATACCTGCCACAGATGCAGGCAAAATGTCAGGAGAGAATGCTTCTAGAACATGGCCATACAGCCTGCATCTGTGGCAGGCATCCTTGGAAGTTTTGAGACCTCACAACCATTGAGGATGGATACCTGCCACAGATGCAGGCAAAATGTCAGGAGAGAATGCTTCTAGAACATGGCCATACAGCCTGCATCTGTGGCAGGCATCCTTGGAAGTTTTGAGACCTCACAACCATTGAGGATGGATACCTGCCACAGATGCAGGAAAAATGTCAGGAGAGAATGCTTCTAGAACATGGCCATACAGCCTGCATCTGGGGCAGGCATCCTTGGAAGTTTTGAGACCTCACAATCACTGAGGATGGATACCTGCCACAGATGCAGGCCAAATGTCAGGAGAGAATGCTTCTAGAACATGGCCATACAGCCTGAAAAACCTACAACAACCCAGTGATTCTGGCCATGAAGGCCTTCGACAATAGACTATGTAACACAATTTTTGTGCCTGGGTTATAAAAGTCAATTCCTAATTGGTTCTATTATAAAAACATAAGAAACATTTATTAAACTGCAAAAAAAATATTGTTTTTGCAGAACATCCTGCAACACATCTTGTTATAGTTTTTCAATAAATATCTCATTGGGTCTCAACTAATTCAACATAGTTTGTGGCAGCCACAAAAACAAAGTAAGTATCACACAATTAAACAGGAATAACACTTCCAAACCAGAAACACCAGCACCTTTAAACAATTTTTTCGAAGAAAACACTGTGATAAGTTGGAAATGACTTGAAGGCGCTCAACAGCAAAGATATGGATGGTCTAGTTCAGAATAAAAAGAAGCAAAATGCAGTCTTGTACCTTCATTGATTTGTTTTTCCTTCCTCTCTTTAATACAAAAACATTCAAGTTTTCTTTCGCTAGAGATAATTACAGAATTTCAGTCTCCTGATAACTTTCTCCTTGCTTTCCAAGGAGAAAGTTATCAGGGTAACTTTCTCCTTAGAAAGGTAACTGGGTAGATGCGGGGAATGCCGTGGATGTAGCGTACCTGGATTTCAGTAAGGCCTTCGACAAGGTCCCCCATGACCTTCTGGCAAGGAAACTAGTCCAATGTGGGCTAGGCAAAACTACGGTGAGGTGGATCTGGAATTGGTTAAATGGACGAACCCAGAGGGTGATTCTCCCCAATGCTTCCTCTTCATCCTGGAAAGAAGTGACGAGCGGAGTGCCACAAGCAGGGTTCCGTCCTGGGCCCGGTCCTGTTCAACATCTTTATTAATGACTTAGATGAAGGGCTAGAAGGCAGGATCATCAAGTTTGCAGACGACACCAAATTGGGAGGGAGAGCCAATACTCCAGAGGACAGGAGCAGAATTCAAAACGATCTTGACAGATTAGAGAGATGGGCCAAAACTAACAAAATGAAGTTCAACAGTGACAAATGCAAGATACTCCACTTTGGCAGAAAAACGAAATGCAAAGATACAGAATGGGGCACTGCCTGGCTCGAGAGCAGTACGTGTGAAAAAGATCTTGGAGTCCTCGTGGACAACAAGTTAAACATGAGCCAACAATGTGATGTGGTCAAAAGAAGCCAATGGGATTTTGGCCTGCATCAATAGGAGCATAGTGTCCAGATCTAGGGAAGTAATGCTACCCCTCTATTCTGCTTTGGTTAGACCACACCTGGAATATTGTGTCCAATTCTGGGCACCACAATTCAAGAGAGATATTGACAAGCTGGAATGTGTCCAGAGGAGGGCGACTAAAATGATCCAAGGGTCTGGAGAACAAGCCCTATGAGGAGCGGCTTAAGGAGCTGGGCATGTTTAGCCTGAAGAAGAGAAGGCTGAGAGGAGATATGATAGCCATGTATAAATATGTGAGAGGAAGCCACAGGGAGGAGGGAGCAAGCTTGTTTACTGCTTCCTTGGAGACTAGGACGCGGAACAATGGCTTCAAACTACAAGAGAGGAGATTCCATCTGAACATGAGGAAGAACTTCCTGACTGTGAGAGCCGTTCAGCAGTGGAACTCTCTGCCCCGGAGTGTGGTGGAGGCTCCTTCTTGGAAGCTTTTAAACAGAGGCTGGATGGCCATCTGTCAGGGGTGATCTGAATGCAATATTCCTGCTTCTTGGCAGGGGGTTGGACTGGATGGCCCATGAGGTCTCTTCCAACTCTTGATTCCATGATTCTATGATTCTATAAGTCCTAATAATACACTTTATTTATATTCTGCTCTATCTCTCTGAGGGAACTCAAAGTGGATTACAGTATACACACATATAGGCAAACATTCAATGCTTTTATACAGTAAGAATAATGAAATAAAATACACAAAGGCAAAATTTTCTCTAGTGCTAACAGCGGGAGCTCACCCCAACCCCTGGGCTTTGAACTGCTGACCTTCCAGTCAGCAAGTTTTCTGCAGGTAGCGGTTTAACCCACTGTGCTACCGCTTTAGCTTTGTTATTATTCTTTCCTTGTCTTTTTTAGCTCCGGGTAGTGGGACTTTCTAGTTCCGCCAGAAGACCATGCCAGGTTTGTACTGCCTGCCAGCCTGGACTGCCCTTCCGCTACAGAGTTCGTGTGTCAAAGCCTGTGCCAATGGCTATTCCCTGGGCCTCACTGCCCACCTCACTTACATCAACTTGGAGCAGCAGCCTGTGGATGGTAAGGACATTTTTGGAGCTATAGTGACAGTTGACTGTGTACTTGCATTGGTGATAGATTTTTCTGTCGTGTCAGGAGTGACTTTAGAAACTGCAAGTCGCTTCTGGTGTGAGAGAATTGGCCGTCTGCAAGGACATTGCCCAGGGGACGCCCGGATGTTTTTGATGTGTTACCATCCTTGTGGGAGGCTTCTCTCATGTCCCTGCATGGGGAGCTGGAGCTGATAGAGGGAGCTCATCTGTGCTCTCCCTGGGATTCGAACCTGTGACCTGTCGGTCTTCAGTCCTGCCGGCACAGGGGTTTAACCCAATGCGCCACTGGCTAATTTAATAGATATCGTGGTAGCTTTTTCACTTCTTTTTATTTCTTCTGCTTCAGATGCCTTGGGCTTATTGCCAGAGACATAGGATAGAGCATAACTAATTGAGTTCTTTGTTGACATGTTTCAGCCTTCATGCTCTGCCAAATGATGGAAGACATCGGTTTATCATAACATGGTTTTCTCCATCTCTATATCTTGCATTTAGTGTGAGGAAATCCCATTGTGGGAGGGAAATAAGGTAGTTTAGAGAACAGGCATTCCCTTTAACACATAGTTTGACCCTTAGGACATATTAAGCAATTTATTTGCATTTTATGGCATGGTCTGGCAATTGTCTATCTCAGACATCTCTCAGAGTCCTCGGTGGTGCAATGGGTTAAACCCTTGTGCCAGCAGGACGGAAGACTGACAGGTTGCAGGTTTGAATCCGGGGAGAGTGGGTTGAGCTCCCTCTGTCAGCTTCAACTCCCCATAGGGGACATGAGAGAAGCCTCCCACAAGGATGGTAAAACGTAAAAACATCCGGGTGACCCCTGAGCAACGTCCTTGCAGGTGGCCAACTCTCTCACACCAGAAACAACTTGCAGTTTCTCAAGTCACTGCTGACACAACAAAAGAAAATCTCAAACTTGAGTGTGCTGGTACAGCTGTACCAGGAGCTCCCACTTTATTTGTTTTGTATTAAATGTTTGCTTGCAGTCAGGGTTTCTGCAGGAAGGTGGCTTCCTTTGGTTGCAGTCGTAGGGCAAGTCACCTATCCATCATCATTAAGTTTTGGTCCCGCCCCTTGCTCAGGGCAATTGGGAAGGGAAGGGAGCCATTTTTTTAGTTAGTCTCAGCAAGGAAAGCTAATGGCCAGGACGTGTGCAAGCTTCCCCTGTACAAAAGCTTCAACCCTTAAGACTTTCCAGGGGAAAACAGTCTCCAAAGATTTCCAGGAAAACAGCCCTAAAGACCAAAGAACTCCAGCTGGAGAATATCTAAGCCTTTACTGGTAGGTCTACTCGGTGCTTCGAGACGCAGTTTGGACTGGTAGCGGAGCCCACATCAGTAAGGGTTAGATTACAGTCAGCCTGGGAGAAGTTAAAAAGGGGATTTTCCTTTAAAGTAAAGAAGAAGTTATTGAAGACAGTTGCCTGTCCTTTGTGGGCAAGATTAGGAAGTCACCAGTTGCATAAAGCTTGGAAGCATTTATTTAGCTTTGTTGAAGACAAGAGAAGTTTCTGTTTGATTGTTCATTAATAAAAGACTTAGTTATACTTCACAAGCCATCTAAAGATCATTTGTGGTGGAAAACCTCTGAGAACTTCTCCTTGGGCCCCCTGGCTTCCCGCTGGGCAAAGGTTGCACATCCTGTTCTAAAGGAAATTCTTTACAGGCCCAGCGCGCGACAGAACAATGAGCAAACTTTGTCCCTCAAGGTGTTTTAGACTTCAATTCCTACCGGCTGTTAGGAATTATGGGAGCTGAAGTCCAAAACACTTGGAGGGCTGAAGTTGTAGATTAAGCTGAGGTTATTCAGTTGTGCTATGTCTGTTTTGGGACCGGATGACATTGTGTGTCTCTTCTGCCATTGGGATTCAGCCTGGCTTCTTTTGCACAGGAGTATTTGTTTACCCACTGGAGGAGTCAGAAGTGGTCTCAAGCTTTGAAGCCACCACGGGAAGCAGGGCCTCCACTTTCCAGATCCAGAACCGGCCTCGGATGGAGGAGTGCTGCCTTGACTGCAATGCCAGCTGGAACCAGCCACTCCGCTGCACCAACGGTTGGTTGTGCGCTGCGACTGACAATGATGAAATGGACAAAAATGGGGCATAGAATTAGGGACTTCTGTGTCACTGGGGCAGTGAATTTGCTCCAGGTTTTAGTCTAAAACTTTAAAGGGGCTTTACCCCCTTTGGGAGATAGGGTTTAGTACAGTGGCTACTTCAGGTATGGGCAAACTTTGGCCCTCCAGGTGTTTTGAACTTCAACTCCCATAATTTCTAACGATCGAAAGGCTGTTAGGAATTGTGGGAGTTGAAGTCCAGAACACCTGGAGGGCCAAAGTTTGCCCATGCCTGCTATATTCTATTGTCAATTCAATGAGGTATGTCGATCTGAGGCTCTGACATACAAATGGCAATGGTCTCTCCAATGCACCTTTTGAAGAGATTTCTCTAACTACCTCCTTTCTGTCTTCTGCCCAGGTCACTTAGTCCTTGATGAAGACTTGGCCCATTCCACGTTCATCATCGGCACCGGCCCCATTGGGCCCTCGGAGACCTTGACTGTGACCCTAAGCAGCAGTCAGGAGCTGGCCACACTTCCAAACGGGGCGCTGCATGTCCTCTTCCCATCCATTCTCATGCCCTTCATCGATACCAACCCCGAAAGTGAAAGTGAGGCAAGAGGCTTGTGTGACGACAGGTTGGCTCTATGGTGATTTTCATGGCTTTCTCCGAGTCTATGCTCAGCGGAGATAATAGGGGGGAAGGGGGCTTGAGGAGCTTCCGGGGACTGCTAAGAGCTTTACGAGCAGCTATGCCATGGGTATGATGCTAAAGGAAAGAACATTCATACAGATATTTACAGGTTCTTAATTTCAGCATCACGTTGTCTAGATAGCCTTACAGCGGAGGTACCAGAGTGAAAACTGGGTGTGTCTCCTGTACCTTTAATGTAGAAGAGCAGAATAGTAGGGGAAGACAGAAAGCAGAAATCCTACATCAGAGTTGGGCAGTGTAGATCTTCACATAGAGCGTGATACCTTAATTGTGCTATGCGACTCTTGCATTGAATGGCAACACTGTACAACTGAACCAAGGACCTAAAAGTGCTCCTGAATGAAAATCCAAATAAATCCAACTCTGTTTTGGTAACTGAACCGAATATGGATGTTCCATATTTGATGCAAACATTTAGTTTTTCGTACACATGCAGAAGGCACCAATAGAATTCCAATCGATATCTGATGCCTATATTAAATTCCATGACTGACAGAGACTATTGTGTGAAAAAAAAGTCTTATCTAGATACCATCTGTGTGTGTTTGTCACAAATAATAAATTTAAAAAGTGACTTGGGAGAAGACCAGGTGGACTGCATGGAGCACCATTACCTTCCCACAGAAGCAGTACCTATTGCTCTACTCACATTGGCATGTTTTCGAACTGCTAGGTTGGCAAGAGCTAGGGCTAACAGTGGGAGCTCAACTCATTTAACCATTAAAGACCTTTGTAAAACCTATTTGCCTCCAGATCTGATGAATTTCTGTTCCACAATCCCTTAACTGTTATGGAGGTCATTTTGGGGGTAATGGTACTATAATACATTAGACCCCCAGGTGGCGCAGTGGGTTAAACCCACTGAGCTGCTCAACTTGCTGACCGTAAGGTTGGTGGTTCAAATCTGGTGAGCTCCTGCTGTTAGCCCTAGCTCCTGCCAACCTAGCAGTTTGAAAACGTGCAAGTTTGAATATATCAATAGGTACCGCTTCTGTGGGAAGGTAATGGCGCTCCATGCAGTCATGCTGGCCACATGACCTTGGAGGTGTCTATGAATGACACCGGCTCTTCGGTTTAGAAATGGAGATGAGCACCACCCCCCAGAGTCGGACACGACTAGACTTAGTGTCAGGGGAAACTTTTGCCTTAACTACTATAATATTACACCCAATTCAATTCCAACTCAATCCTAAATTATATTTAGCATGTCTTTGAAAAGCAGGGATTTGGCAATTAAGATAAAAGTTTTATAAAATGTCCTTATAAATAAAACCTCCTTCAGTAGAATCTACCATGTCATAGAATCATAGAATCATAGAGTTGGAAGAGACCTCATGGGCCATCCAGTCCAACCCCTGCCAAGAAACAGGAATATTGCATTCAAAGCACCCCTGACAGATGGCCATCCAGCCTCTGTTTAAAAGTTTCCAAAGAAGGAGCCTCCACTACACACTAGGGCAGAGAGTTCCACTGCTGAACAGCTCTCACAGTCAAGAAGCTCTTCCTAATGTTCAGATGGAATCTCCTTTCTTGTGCTAGTGTTCAGCTACATAAAGGATTTCCCTTCACCTCCAAAAAATCATTTTCCAGCATTTTGCGGGGATGTTGCATTTATATGGATTTGGGGAACTAGGGAATTTGCCAAAGGATTACGGTGAGATTTCCCTATTTTTTTAAAATATATTATTTCTCTTTAAGTTGTGTTTGCATTTCTATATGCACAAACCTAACCACACAGAGGAAAAAGAGCCCATAAACATTTTAGTTTAGCCCACTTTTGGAGAGATCTCTTTATAGACCATGGGGTGAACAGCAAGGGTTCATCTTATTTCAGAATAAGAGTTTGCAGGTCTCCCAGGTCCAACTGCGCTGAATCCAGGTATGGTTCACGTCAAGTGGCCTTCATGTACGTCTTTGCTTTCTCCTTCAGCTCCACCAGCTGCTTTGGATCTGCCAGTATGAAGAGTGAGCAGTCATTCCTGGTGCCACCCAAGGAGACCGACGTCTTTCGGGGAGAGGTTTACAATCCTTTTCCCTACGAGTTCACCTTTGAGATGCTGGTTAAGGGGCCCTGTTTGCTGGCAGGTAGGGTATATTGAACCTAGCTCTCTTCCTCTCTCTCTGCATGCTAACTCATGGACATAGAGGCAAAGGCAATTGGGAATGTCTCAACATCCACTAAGATTTTGTTACCCATCTGTTTCTCCCAGTGAAACATCAGTCTGGCCGATAAAGCTGCATCTTTCAACAGATTGGCAAATCGTTTAGAGATGTACTTGACATGTTACAGGTGTACTGAGGCCCCTTCTGCACTTCCATATATGTATTTTATTGTGATGTAGTTTTTCATTGTTTTGTATTTCATTTTGCTGTATTGTATTTTTGGGCTTGGCTTCATGTTAGCCGCCCCGAGTCCCCTTTGGAGAGATGGTGGTGGGGTATAAATAAAGATTATTATTATTATTATTATTATTATTATTATTATTATTATTATTGATATCGAGCTAGAATTTGGAGGCTCCTGCCCAGGAGAGAGGAGCCCTTAGACCCACCAAAGAGAGTCCGAAACCCTTGGCAAGCGAAAGAGGAGAAAGGCCCAGAATTTTCCCTGATTTTTCCCAAATAAATCTCACCAAGGTTGAAGAAAAGCCATCAAGGTTTATTTAGTGATCCAGCTGAAAAGGATGCAGAGCTGCAATCATTCGCCAGCAGAGCATAAAGAAATACATTTGATACAGCCATATTTATAGTAAATTCAAAGTTGCAGAGTTCAACCTTCCCGCCCCGGCCCTGTCCTCCACTGTGATTGGACAATGGGCAAAAAGCTGGGAGGTGGCCCTCCCGTCCCCGGCGTCTTTGGACCAATCAGGAAGCTCCAGTGGTCCGTATATATATATATATAGGGTTGATGTTGCAGGAACCAAAGGATTTCACTGAGCTAGTCAAGGGAGTCCTGCAGACTTGTCCTTGGCCCTTGGAAAACTTTAAGTTACTATCCCTTATTTGGGGGGGGGGGGGGAGACATGCTCGGCTTCATTATTATTATTGCCATTTTGCAATAAATTCTCCCTAGAAGCCAAGATGACAAGTCTGAGGCTGTCATATTTTGGCATACCATGAAAAGACAAGACTTGTTACAAAGCTTGGCAACATGGAAGGCAGTAGAAAATGCACATTAGTCTGTTGTGCATCAGTCAGTTTGCTGGCTTCACTATGTAGTAACGTAACAGCAGCCTTTTACTGGCTATGAATGTTAACAGCACTTCCAAATTTTGATTCTGGCAGATATGGGTTCATATACAAAGACCCTACCAGGATTCTTACCATAATTTTATGAAAGCCTCATTGCTGTGCCTATATTTGTTTCTAACTTGTGAAAACTATGAGAAAGGAATCAAGAGGATGGAGGCAAGAGCAGTTATGGAGAGCCAAGAGCATATGCTTCAAACAGGCAAGGGAAGTAATCCCATTAGGACTTGGCTTAATTCCCATCTCTTCAAGAGATATAGCATTCACAGCATAGTAAAAATGTCTTTCTGTGTTGAGGAATGGCTGCTTTGTGGTTTAGGTAAAAAAATAATAATTCTGTGATGAAACGTTGACCAGCTCCATGAAAGCACTGTAAATATGCTGGAAATTTGGTACTTCTCTTTTAATAACAAACAAACAAAGCAACTACAAACACAGACAGAGCTGAAATAGAGAGGAATCCTGTGTTGTGACCACAATATTGCAATCTTTAGACATTTTGGAATGATTTGCCAAGGAGTAGTAAGAAGTCCACAGGAGCTGAGGATAAAAACGTATGGGGGATAGAAAGGTACATTCAAGTAAATGGTAAGCACCTGGGCTTACCATGGTCAACATTGACACTGAAATTCAACACTGCCTGAGCTCTGCAAGTGCAGCATTTTTCTGAATGAAGCAGAGAGTGTTTGAGGACATCCGTAGGGATACCAAGGGGCTTGTATATAAGGCTATTGTTCTCCCAACCCTGCTATATGCCTGCGAGACGTGGACAGTCTAAAGGCGTCACATGCAACTCCTGGAACCAGGCCTGTAGCCAGGATTTTGAATGGGGGGGGGCTGAATTTGCTTCGGGGGGGGGGGGGGGGGCTCAGGATCTACCCTAGCAAACCTTTTGTATCATTATCCCAATACCCCCATGCATATGGGATATATTGAGCATGGTGATCAGATCATGATATGAATAAACATAACAGTTTAAATAATGCACCAGTAAGGCCATTCGTGAACCACCATGAGAATTTCGGGCGGGGGGGCTGAAGGCGCGTTCCCCAGTTCGTAGGTAGTGGAGGTGAAGCCCCCAAAGAAAACACCCCCCCCCCCCCCGGCTCACATGCAACTCCTGGAATGATTCCATCAGCGCTGCCTCTGAAAAATCCTGCAAATCTCTTGGGAAGACAAGCCGACAAATGTCAGCATGCTGGAAGAAGCAAACCACCAGCACTGATGCAATGGTCCTCCACCATCAACTCTGCTAGACCATCCATGTTGTCCAGTTGCCCGACCACCGTCTCCCAAAGCAGTTGCTCTATTCCGAACTCAAGAATGGAAAACGGAATGTTGGAGGACAGAAAAGAGAGATTTAATGACGTGCTCAAAGCCAACCTTAAAAACTCTGGCATAGACACTAAGAACTTGGAAGCCCTGGCCCTTGAGCACTCCAGTTGGAGGTCAGCTGTGACCAGCAGTGCTGCAGAATTTGAAGAGGCACGAATGGAGGGCGAAAGGGAGAAACATGGCAAGAGAAAGGCGCATGAAGCCAACCCCGACCGGGACCGCCTCCCATCTGGAAACCGATGCTCTCACTGTGGGAGAAAATGCAGATCAAGAATAGGGCTCCACAGTCACCTACGGACCCACCCTCAGGATACTACACTTGGAGGACCATCATCCTCGGACTATGAGGGATCACCTAAGTAAGTAAGTAAGTCTTGTGGCCAACTGTGGTGTCAATTCGTCCAGTGGTTTTTGAGTTCTGTTAATCCCATAAACAAACATTACATTTTTATTTATTTATTTATTTATTTAAAAGTTTTGTATACCGACCTTCTCACCTCTCTTGAGGGACTCAGACCGGTTTCCAACCATAATATCACATACAGCCAATAAAACATCATAATTCATATTACAGTAAAACATTAAAACAGCAATTACATTCAATAACTACAATGGTCAGTTGTCACACTAAAATCGTTGCTCATCATCCTCCATCCATATCTCAGGGTGTTGGCTCACTCGTCGAATGCCTGTCTCCATAACCACGTCTTCACCTGTTTCCTAAATGTCAGGATAGAAGGGGCGGTTCTGATCTCCAGTGGGAGAGAGTTCCAGAGTCGAGGGGCCACCACCAAGAAGGCCCTGTCCCTCGTCCCCACCAGACGCGCTTGCGAGGCCAGTGGGACCGAGAGCAGGGCCTCTCCAGACAATCTTAATAATCTTGATGGTCCATAGGGGAGAATACATTCGGAGAGGTAAACAGTAGGCCTGGGTAACAACAGAAAAATTTGTTTCTAAAATCGATTCGTTTTTTGGGGGTTTTTGCGTTTCGTTATTTAAAATAATTACAAAATTTTCCTTTTAAAAGTTCGATATTTACGAAATTTCGTAAATGTGAAAAAAATTACAAAACATTAACGAATCGATTTCCGAAACAATAACGAATCGATTCGTTAATGGCGGACGCGACCGCGAAATACGCTAAAAAACCTCCAAAAACTTCTGAAGCTTCCCTCTCCCTCTGTTGTTGACTGTTGGTGTGATATTATAATTTTTTTTCACTAATTAAACAAAAAACAACCATAAAACTTGCCCCAGACATGCGGAAATAATAACGAAACGACCTCAAAACAATAACGAAACGAATACAATAACGAAATACGAAGCATTTACAAAACTATTTAAAAATTCGTTTTTTAAAAAAATTGCTCCAGAATGGTTCGTTATCGTTTTGTAATTGAAAAAATTAACGAATTATTAACGAATTACGAATTAACGAAACGAAACCGCCCAGCCCTAGTAAACAGGGCTGGAGTTTATATAGATTTCATATAAACTCAGAGGTTTCTCATTGTGTTTGTGTGACACACCTACACCCTGCATCCAACACATGAATGTGTCACTACACATTCTAGCAGCACATCTTTGCACCTTCACGTAATCTCCTTACAATAGACTTTGAAGTTTGTGAAGCAGCACTTCCTCAGCATAACACAGGAATATCTCCTTCCATCTGGCAAGTTTTAGAGGACATGATACCTTCCGCATATGGTGGAAATGATTGAATCCTGTCTCTTTCTTCTCTCCTCCCTTTGTGTATGTTTTTGCAGGACTGGAGAGCCCATCCCATGCCCTTCGAGCTGATGCGAATCCATTTGCAAGCTCTGCCTCAACGATATGCATTACGTTGGCAGAGCAGCACACATGTGATCGGAACCTGGAGATTATCTTGTATCCATGTGGTAAGAGAAAAATATGACACTGGGGGAAGCTGTAAACTTGATGCCTATTCCATAAATTGTTGCCATGGTAGTTAAAATAGAATACAATTGTGTAGTATGCAAGAGTCCCTAAGACTGGTGGAGATAAAACTCCTGTACTCCACTACAAGAGAGGAGATTCCATCTTAACACGAGGAAGAACTTCCTGACTGTGAGAGCCGTTCAGCAGTGGAACTCTCTGCCCCGGAGTGTGGTGGAGGCTCCTTCTTTGGAAGCTTTTAAACAGGGGCTGGATGGCCATCTGTCAGGGGTGATTTGAATGCAATATTCCTGCTTCTTGGCAGAATGGGGTTGGACTGGATGGCCCATGAGGTCTCTTCCAACTCTTTGATTCTATGATTCTATGATTCAGTGGTTGTGTAGATGTGAAAAATTTCAGCTGTTGCTTGTCAGACATCTGCTGAAATTATCTCATCCAAATGCTATATACTCGTGTATAGGTCAACCTCATGGATGACTGAAGAGCAGGTTATGGTGGCAAATTGTGGATGTTGATATGACCTATGGATAACAGAATGTAACAAAATTAGATTTTTTTTTCTTCTGTTCCTGGTCTAAAAGTGTTGATCCTGTTTAATTGTGTAATACTTACTCGGAAAGTAATTGTTCTACATACTCCAGAAACTTTGATTTGTCTCTGCCGCAAACGATGTTGAATTGGTGGAGACTTGATGAGATATTCATTGGAAAACTACAGCAAAATGTGCTGCAGGATGTCCCTCCCTCAAAAACAGTTTTTGCAGTTTAATAAACTTTTATAATAATAAATAATAATAATAAAACTTTATTTATATACCGCTATATCTCCCTGAGGGGACCCAGAGTGGTTCCCAGGTAACATCACAAAACATACAAAGTAAAAAACAACATAACCATAAGATTAACAAAACAACATTTTCCATGTTTTTATGATAGAACCAATTAGGAAACGACATTTATAAGCCAGGAACAAAAAAATGTGTTACATAGTGTAATTAGTCAAGAGTCATTCAACAAAGATTCATGATGTTGCCTTGGGCTTCTGCTGTAATTTCCCCTATTCACACATTCAAAGAAGTCAGAAGTGATATTTCGCACTTTAACTAAACGGTTCTGGCCTGACCTATCTGTCCGAACGCATTACCCCCTATGAACCAGTTAGGACATTAAGATCGTCCGGGGAGGCCCTGCTCTCGATCCCGCCAGCCTCACAAGCACGGCTGGCGGGGACGAGAGACAGGGCCTTCTCAGTGGTGGCCCCTCGGCTGTGGAATGCCCTTCCCGCAGACATTAGATCGGCCCCCTCCCTGCTGGCGTTCAGGAGAAGAGTGAAGACCTGGCTCTTTGAACAGGCGTTCAATTAAGCAGTGCAATCAATTGACTGAGTTTGGAACTTGGAATTTGGAACTTGGAATAATGGACGAGGAGATCGGATTATGACTTTACTGATGAGACGTGTTGGATTAGTTATATGGATGTATTGATGTCATGTTGATTTACTGATGTATTGTTGTATTGTTTTAGTTGCTTTAGTTATTGTTTAAATGTTAATGCTAATGCTGTGCACCTTGTATATTGACCTGTTGTAAACCGCACTGAGTCGCCTGCGGGCTGAGATAGTGCGGTATACAAATAAAGTAAATAAAGTAAATAAATAAATGCCATGGTGGAGAGAGTAGAATGGATCTCATGGGATGGATCAAACTTTTGCCATTCTTTTCAGAGAAGAACTCTTTAAAAAAGGAGAGAGAGAGATAAGTACAGTGCTTATAATGACCCTGGAATAAGTTTGTGGTTTGTTTTGTTAACTAAAATTTCTAGATTTACGAGGGTTGAATGAAAAGTAATGCCTCCACCTTTGTAACACTTCAACAGATGGCAGTACTGGTATGTAGCAGGTACTGGCTTGTTCAGTAGACTCTCCTCTACCGATCCATTTTGGCAAGAAGCCTTAGCATTGAATGGTTGTGTTGTTAAAGTGCGGAGTATGGAACCCTGCGCAGATGGTCAGTCAATGCAACTTAATCAACATGCAGTCATTGAATTCTTGACAGCAGAAGGTGTCACCCCAAAGGAGATTCATCAGAAGGTGTTTATGGAGATTGTGTTGATGTGAGTACTGTGCGTCGTTGGGCGAGCAAGTTTAAAGATGTTGAGGTGACACCTTCTGCTGTCAAGAATTCAATGACTGCACATTGCTTAAGTCGCATTGACTGACAGTCTGCGCAGGATTCGCACTTTAACAACACAACCGTTCAATGCTAAGGCTTCCCACCAAAATGGAACTGTAGAGGAGAGTGTACTGAACAAGAACAGGGGAGCCAGTAATTTGTGGGAGCCAGAATGTAGGACTAAGCTCTTTGATCCTCCAGATTCCTTATTCTTCAGCGACTCGTGGATAAAGCAAATTCTAATGGACATATTGCTTAAGCGATCCCTCATTGGACGAGTAAGATGGTCTTCCTTGATGACTATTCTTGTGGGTTTGTAGGTGGCTGTGGAACCCTATTCTTGACCCGCATCTTCTCCCACAGTGAGGGAGAAGATCTTTAAATCTCTTTTAAAACCATCTTTCAATCTCTTTTCCTGTCCACCAACATTCCATTTTCCATTCTTAAGTTCAGAGTAGAGCAGCTGCTTTGGGAGACAGTGGTCAGGCATCCAGACGACGTGGCCGGTCCAGCGGAGTTGATGGCAGAGAACCATCGCTTCAGTGCTGGTGGTCTTTGCTTCTTCCAGCACGCTGACGTTTGTCCACTTGTCTTCCCAAGAGATTTGCAGGATTTTCCGGAGGCAGCACTGATGGAATCGTTCCAGGAGTTGCATGTGATGTCTGTAGACAGTCCACGTTTCACAGGCATATAGCAGGGTTGGGAGGACAATAGCTTTATAGACAAGCACCTTGGTATCCCTACGGATGTCCCGGTCCTCAAACACTCTCTGCTTCATTCGGGAAAATGCTGCACTTGCAGAGCTCAGGCGGTGTTGTATTTCGGTGTCGATGTTGACTTTGGTGGAGATACACACACACACACACACACACACACACACACTGTATGCATGCATGTGTGTGTGTGTGTGTCCAGAGATGTAGTTGCCTCCTCTCTCTCTCTCTCTCTCTCTCTCTCTCTCTCTCTCTCTATATATATATATATATATATATATATATATATATATATACACACACACTACAACAGATTCAGAGATTTAGTTCCTATAGATAGTAGATAGATAGACAGATAGATAGAGGAACTACATCTCTGGATCTGTTTCAGCATGCCATCTGAATCTGGGACCGCTCAGATTTGGGCATAAATGTATTTTCTATAAACCACTTCTAGGTTTATGTTTTAGTGTGCAAAAGTCGTATGGGAAAACCAAGCCTTGGCTTTGTCCAAAGCCACAAACTGACTGTATGGGTGGGATCTGAACACAGCTCCATTTGTGATGTGCTGGCCTCATTGTGAATCTATAAAAACGTTACCATTTTTTCCTCTCGAGAACCACATTATCCACACCTCATCATTGAAGAGGGTGCCATGACGTATCATGAGTATGAGACACACATCAGGAACCGGCGGGATTACGCTCGTATTGCCAAGAAAGACAATGATGGGGAGAGACAGGTAAGCCGCGGAGCGGAGGAACTCCAGAGGTGTATTCCTGCATGACGGGATTGGACTGGATGGATAGCCTTTGCGATCTCTTCCAGCTCTTATCTTTCTCAGTCCCAGAGAAAGGCAAAAGCAAATCCCCTTTGGAAATGTTCTGCCAAGAAAACTCCATGATAGCTTTGTTTTAGGGCTGCCAAAAGTCAGAAATGTTTTGGAGGCTCACAAAGAAAAGAAAACTGCAGTAGAGCCCTCCTGGGATTGTACCACATTAGAATGCACCCAGACAAAGCATGATTTAATTTTTGTGTGCCGGCACTGCAATTATCGAATGGCTTCCTGAAGGGGGTCTGTTCAGCTTCTTTGTGATTTAATTAACTAATTGCTGTTCAGCAGTGAGAAATACAGTATTGGAAAGTTTTAGAGCAAAAGGCGTTAACTTCCCTGATTCTTTTCTTCTTTGCTCCCAGGTGTCCTTTGTCCAGAAAAGATTCCACAAAGACATTTTCCACAATCCTGTCCTGATGCTGAATTTCTGCCCTGAGATGGGCAGCGTTTCCACCGATTTCCACACTGTCTCTCGGGAAATATTCTTCCTCATTGACCGGAGCGGCAGCCTAAATGACCTCTGCCTTGATGGCATCAAGGTAAAAAAATAATAATAACTAGCTGTCCCCTGCCACGCGTTGCTGTGGCCCAGTCTGTTGATCTGGAAAATAAAGTAATGAGGAAGTGTTGGTTTCTGATATATGTAATTTCTTTATGCTTATGGGTAAACAGTATTTCTTGCTGTTTCTTTTTTTTTTTGGTCAGTGTTGATGTGGAGAGTTTCTGTTTTTCCCAGCCTGAAACATGCAAGATATCATTGTCCTTCTTTAAGGGTCCCTTTCAAATATATGATACTCTCTCTGTGTGTGAATCATATCTATCTATCTATCTATCTATCTATCTATCTATCTATCTATCTATCTATCTCTATCACCATCTCTATATCTATATCTATATCTATGGCTGGATGGCTTTTTGTCAGGAGGACTTTGATTACGTTTTCTTGCCCTGATGAAGGGAGTTGGATTGGATGGCCTTAAGTATTTTCTGTGGTCATGGGGATTCTGTGTGGGAAGTTTGCCCCAATTCTGTCGTTTGTGGGGTTCAGAATGCTCTTTGATTGTAGGTGAACTATGAATCCCAGTGACTACAACTCCCAAATGTCAAGGTCTATTCCCCCCAAACTCCATCTGTGTTCATATTTGGGTGTATTGAGTATTCCTGTCCAGTTTGGTCCAGATCCATCATTGTTTGAGTCCACAGTGTTCTCTGGATGGAGGTGAACTACAACTCCCAAACTCAAGGTCAATGCCCACCAAACCCTTCCAGTATTTTCTGTTGGTTATGGGATTTCTGTGCGCCAAGTTTGGTTCAATTCCATCGTTGATGGAGTTCAGAATGCTCTTTGATTGTAGGTGAACTATAAATCCCAGCAACTACAACTCCCAAATGACAAAATCATAATTTTTGAGTGATGGTCACTCCTTGTGTTGTGAGATGTTTTGTTGCCAACTTTGGTGTGATTTTGTTCATTGGTTCTTTTGTTTTTAAGGTACTCATTATGCACAGAGCATTTATATATAGAGAGATGTAGAAAACATGTGTTGTCGAAGGCTTTCATGGTTGGAATCACTGGGTTGCTGTGAGTTTTTTGGGCTCTATGGCCATGTTCCAGCAGCATTCCTTCACGTGTTCTCAGCTATAGCAGAGCACTTGGTAAACCAACCTGGGCACAAAATATTATTTGACAACACAGAAATTCTGGACCACTCTAACAACGGCTATGCCAGACAACACAGATAAGCCGTTGAAATACTCAAGCATGTAGACAATTTCAACAGAAAGGAGGAAACCATGAAAATGAACAAAATCTGGCTACCAGCATGAAAAAGCACCAGAATCAAGACAGTAAATAAGGAACACCACTCACAAACAGGGGAACTCCAGACAGCAAACAATCATAGAATCATAGAATCAAAGAGTTGGAAGAGACCTCATGGGCCATCCAGTCCAACCCCCAGCCAAGAAGCAGGAATATTGCATTCAAATCACCCCTGACAGATGGCCATCCAGCCTCTGTTTAAAAGCTTCCAAAGAAGGAGCCTCCACCACACTCCGGGGCAGAGAGTTCCACTGCTGAACGGCTCTCACAGTCAGGAAGTTCTTCCTCATGTTCAGATGGAATCTCCTCTCTTGTAGTTTGAAGGCAGTGTTCCGCGTCCTAGTCTCCATGGAAGAAGAAAACAAGCTTGCTCCCTCCTCCCTGTGACTTCCTCTCACATATTTATACATGGCTATCATATCCCCTCTCAGCCTTCTCTTCTTCAGGCTAAACATGCCCAGCTCCTTAAGCCGCTCCTCATAGGGCTTGTTCTCCAGACCCTTGATCATTTTAGTCACCCTCCTCTGGACACATTCCAGCTTATCAATATCTCTGTTCAATTGTGGTGCCCAGAATGGGACACAATATTCCAGGTGTGGTCTAACCAAAGCAGAACAGAGGGGTAGCATTACTTCCCTAGGTCTAGACACTATGCTCCTATTGATCAAGTGCCAGTTAATCAAGGGCCATGGGGGAAAAAAGTAGGTTCCCACATGGGGGAGAGATAGGGGATTATGGGATCATTCCCAGCTGGTGTACTTGGCAAAACTATGAATTCCCTGATTTTGAACTATTTTTTACAAAGTCCTGGGGGGGGGGGGGAGTGTCACCTCCGATCTCAACATGCTCAAACAGGGAGTATTTTCAGGAATGTCTTTTTGAGAAAATGCAGCTCCCTCCCCACCAGTAAATGTGGCCTCTTAACCCAGAATATTCATCCATTGCTGCCCTAGAGCTACTTCCCTTAATTTTATATACACCATTGGGAATCATTCTTCCGGATGATTTCAGGAGGCATGATTTACCTTCAGATCAGAGTGTATAATTTCTCTGCATCTCCCTTTAGATGGAACAAAAAGCAAAGCTTGGAATGGAAAGAAACTTGTGGCTAATTATAGTTTCCTCAGGGGATGGGGGAGCGGAGAAGGTGGCATTCATCTCCATGCTTCGTGATATTTTACTTTATCTGCACTTCATATCAGCTTGGATTGCAGCCAATCTTGTGTGATGGATGGTTTGTGAATGTTGTGAAGAAAAAAAAGTGCCTCCCTGCTTACACATGTTTACCTTGATGCAGTGATTCTGAACCTTCCTAATGCCACGAACCTTTAATACAATTCCTCATGTTGTGGTGACCCCCAAACATAACATTATTTTCGTTGCTACTTCATAACTGTCATTTTGCTACTGTTATGTATTGTAATGTAAATATCTGATATGCAGGATGTATTTTCATTCACTGGACCAAATTGGGCACAAATACCCAATACGCCCAAATTTGAATACTGATGGGGTTGAGGGGGGATTGATTTTGGGAGTTGTAGTTGCTGGGATGTATAGTTCACCTACAATCAATGAGCATTCTGAACTCCACCAATGATGGAATTGAACCAAACTTGGCACACAGAACTCCCACGATCAACAGAAAATACTGGAAGTGTTTGGTGGGCTGTCAGCTCACAACAGCCGTGCTCAATGATGACACGAGACTTCCGTCGTTATCAAACAAATAACTTTACTGGTGGATGCATGGACATAGAAAAAGCCGAGATTGACTGGCCACGGCTGGCAGCCCCTTATATACAAACCCACTTATTTGAAGAGCAGATTTCCACCGAACCCAAAACCCCCGCGTAAAGCTTCCCGCCACCGGGCAACTGCCTTCCTCCAAGGCCACCAGCTGCACGGTCCTTATCAGAGTGAAGCGTCAGGACTCTAGTTTTCGGCGCCAAAGCCCAGGCTCCGGAAACTGGATCCTGACAGTGGGCATTGACCTTGAGTTTTGAAGTTGTAGTTCACCTACATCCAGAGAGTACCGTGGACTCAAACAATGATGGATCTGGACCAAACTTGTCATGGATACTCAATATGCCCAATTGTGAACACTGGTGGAGCTTGGGAAAAATAGACCTTGACATTTGGGAGTTGTAGTTGCTGGGATTTATAGTTCACTTACAATCCGAGAGCATTCTGAACCCCACCAATGATGGGATTGAATCAGTCTTGGTATACAGAACTTCCATGACCAACAAAACATACTGTGTTTTCTGATGGTCTTTGGCAACTCTATTGACACCCCCTCATGACCCCCCAGGAGTTCCGACCCCTGGGTTGAGAAACGCTGCCTTGATGTCATAATTAAACAATTTTACCTTTCTATTAGCCAGCGCATGAGTAGTAGTATCTTTTAATTAACTCCAATGACTGTCTTTTTGAAAGTGTCTAAAAAAAATAAGTGAGCAACACTGTACAAAAACAGAAAGATCGTATTGACAGTGGAGACACGTTTTCAGGAAAGCGTAGAGTCAGTTCACGTATCAAACTCTTCTGCTGTCAAACTTGCTGACATAGTTCCTTGAGAAGTTGTGATGAATTGCCCAGAAATGTCATTTTGCACATCACTCTAGTCAGGTTTCTGAAGATTTTTCTGATGATGCAGTCAGACAGAACTTGTAGAGTTCATGACAAATGGGTTTACAACAGCTACAGTTGGGCTGGAAACGATTTTGCCACGCTCTTTGCTGTGGATTATAATATCTAGGTCATTTTCGCTTTGCATCTAGAAAAGATTTGATCTATTTCATTGCCTCACATTTGATAGTGGAAATGAAATGAGCAAAGCTCATTCTCAATGATGTTGCGAATGCATCGAAAACATATCAGGTACTGGCAAGAATTGACATTCATGTCCAGTCGTCAACAAGGGAAATTCTTTGAATGCTTAAAAAGATACTCTCCTTTCACCTGCGGGCCAAGATGTTTTTGTTCAAGTGTTATGAATAACTTTTCAATAAGCATAGGTTCTTTTTATTGCAATTTTCCAGTAAGAGAAACGGTATCAGAACTTTTACACTTTCACACAAAGAATGGCATTGAGCATACATTCGTTCAGTCGTTTCTGACTCTTCATGACTTCATGGACCAGCCCACGCCAGAGCTCCCTGATTCTATGTAACTACAGATTCTATGTAACTACATTGAATTCACAAACAACCTACAGTTACATTGGCTAACGAACAGACAAAGGGGATTTACATTTTTGCATAGCATTCACATTATCCATTCATCCATCCTCATGCATACATCACTGTGGTGGAATGAAAATCATGCGTCGTTCATGTCTTTACCAATCCACACACTGTCTTGCTAGAGAAAAGATATGCCACACAGATGATCAGTAAAGAATAAAGTGTTTACTCTTTGTTATGCAGAGCAACACATATACAGTCATGTGAACAGTTGCATTGACTCACACGTCTTTTGAGAGAGATTCAAATGGCCCTTAAGTGTCCGTGTGAAGGATCTTCCTTCAGCAACCCAGAAGTAGAAAATATACTAACTAGGCATGGATAGAGTTGCGTCAGATAACTCATTGCTCATAATAATTTAGTTAAAATTACCTTTTTGAAGCAATATCGAACCTTTTTTATAAACCGGAAATCCCTTTGCCCTTCCGAAGCTTTTTCCGCCATTTCTGTTACAACTCCGGAAGTGAGCCAGAAATTATTCAGCTTTTCCCCACTTCTGGTCCCTAGCCTCGGCTCAAGCCAGAGAAGCCAGTTTTAAACCAGAGAAGGAAGGGATTTCCTCCGCTTGCTTTTCCCCACTTCTGGTCCCTGGCCTCGGTTCAAACCAGAGAAGCCAGTTTTAAACCAGAAAAGGAAGGAATTTTCTGGCCTCAGCTCAAGCCAGAGAAGCCAGTTTTAAAGCCAGAGAAGCCAGTTTTAAACCAGAGAAGGAAGGAATTTCCTCTGCTTGCTTTTCCCCACTTCTGGTCCCTGGCCTCGGCTCAAACCAGAGAAGCCAGTTTTAAACCAGATAAGGAAGGAATTTCCTGGTCTCAGCTCAAGCCAGAGAAGCCAGTTTTAAACCAGATAAGGAAGGAATTTCCTGGTCTCAGCTCAAGCCAGAGAAGCCAGTTTTAAACCAGATAAGGAAGGAATTTCCTGGTCTCAGCTTAAGCCAGAGAAGCCAGTTTTAAAGCCAGAGAAGACTTTTAAACCAGAGAAGGAAGGAATTTCGGCTCAAGCCAGAGAAGCCAGTTTTAAACCAGAGAAAGAAGGAAATTCCTGGCCTTGGATTCAAATAAGGTATCTTACATAGCAATATTTTTGCTGATGTTGTTCCAAAGTTGTAAATGAATGATAGAATTTTTTTCCAGTCTGAAACATTCTGGCTTCATCATTTCTTGAACATATGGTATGTTGTAGACTCTCCTTAATTGGTGTTGGTAAATGTAAGGAGCCTTGTAAAAACTATAACTCTCATGATTCTGTTGTGTTGAGCCATAGCAGTTAAAATGATATCAAACTGTAATAATTCTGCAGTGTAGATGCACCTGATATGACACATCTGTTGTGTAACAAACATTTTGAGGTGCCCGTTTATGCTGTGTAGTTATATGCCTTCCAGGTCATTTTGACTTTTGACAACCCCATGATAGGATTTTCTTGGCAAGATTTAATTAGAGAGGGACTGCCTGAGAGAGTGTGACTTGCTCAGAATCACTCAATTTCTGTTGGGTTTCATCCCTGGACTGCACATGTCTCTTGTGTTATCAAGCTTCCAGACCTCAATGAGTAGAGATATGGTAGGATTAAGCTCCACATGCCTATGCAAGTTTACCCAAAAGGGCTTTGTCTTTCATCCTCCTCCTTGCCACTGTCTCCTTCCCTTTGAAGATATAGCAATGTAATCTCTGTGAGGGATCTTCCTTTCTAAAGGTATTTATTATTGCCCTGGGCTGGCCATGTGACCATCCTCCATTGTCCCTTCTGCCTTTTCTTCCTTCCAGTGAGGACACATTTTGCCTCTCTTTTAAGGCAAAATGTAGCTGCATTGATCTTTTAAAAAAATTTACCCTTTCACCTCTTTGGAACTTCTCCAACTTTTTTTCTATCTAGAATGTATTTCTTTTGCTTCAGTAAAATATTTTTGAACCTAATCTTGTGCCATCCTGAGAAAGTTTATTTTAGTTTCACCACATGTAAGTTTCTGCTGGTTATGAAGTTTACTTGTAGTATTCTGCTATATTTTTGTTGGAATCACCCCAACTGAGGGTTATTTTGAGACTAACAGCTCAGATTCCCCAACAATTTCCACACCTGAGTGGGGATTCACCCTTACAAAACTGCATAGGCTTGTCCTGAACATGAGGATTTTAGGATTTGACATTGTGATGACACTGTACTTGGCTGCATTCTCATGGGATTTGCTTGCTTCTTCTTCACAGGACGCTCTCTTGGTGGCTGTGAAAAGTCTCCCTTCTGGCACCTTGTTGAATGTTGCTGGCTTTGGCTCCAGCATCAAGCCTCTCTTCTCCGCAAGCAAGCCCTGCAATAACGTGAGTAATTGGAGATTATGTGGTTTCTTGTTCCCCCTGCTAACTGAATCTGGCCACAAGCTATGAGTCTGCAGGAATGCTGCACTTTTGGTCTGATGCTATTGTTGGATGGAAATGTTGCATCATCAGCCCTTGTGGTCGAAATCATACGCATGGATGACCTGGTTTCTAGCCAACAAAAGTTGCAAGGTGCGTGTTTTATAAGACTAGCATACATTGAGTTATTTTGCACAGGTTATTCTGCTGGAGATGAGAGAAGGCCATGTCCACGTAGGAGCCTTTGGTTCAGTTGCGTAATGTTTACAAACCTTGCCATGGGGCAGGAATTGGCTTCTACCACAATACTTTACCTGTAATGAGCAGAAATTGAGCTCATTTCCACTCTGCATTCAGGTCACATTATCTGCATTCTTAAGGGTGGAGAATCAGAGCTAGTTCAACATAAAATGAATTCTTTTGGTCAACATTCACACCGGTTTGTGATCCACATTGGTGGTTCCTTTATGGTAAAAGTCTGGGTCACACTATTGCCATCTGTTCCATCTCCCAGGAGACTGGTTTGCATTGCTTTTTTTTTTTGGTTGCTTGAAGTGGCTGCCCCTTGCCTTTCTCTCGGGAGCTGCTGCAGCCTTGCAGAGCCTGGAGTTTGCAGCCAAAGGTGGGAAAAGCCAGCTTGCAAACTCTTTGCAATGATTGGCCTAGGGAGCAACTCTTTGAGCCCGCCCCTGGTCCCGGGGAAAGACTTCCATTTAGGAGTCCTCCCTGCCTGTTCAGTTCTGAAGAAGGAATCTGATGTGCTGGTGGCCAGAAAAGGTAGCTCCGACAAACCACCACAAAAACAATTGCGTTATAGAATTGAGATAAGCTCAATTGAGATATTATAGTTAGATAAGCTTAATTGAGTTATAGACAGGAATTGAGAAGAATTGAGCTATAGTTAGATAGATTATAAGAGTTATAGAGTATAAAGAAAAATAGATATTGAGCTTTGAGAATTGAGTTTTATAGAGTCTTATAGAGAGAGAGACTGCATTGCCTTATCTCAAAGGCTAATCTGGTGCTTAGATAGATAGGGAAAGATTTGTTCTTTCTAAAAGACAATAGCTCTGGATTAGGGTGAAGGATCCCTGGATACCTTTGCCACTTGGGGAAAGGCTGACTCAGTAACTGGTGGAGAAGAGAAAGAAGAAATATCTATTTGGTTTATCAATTGACTGTTCTGTTTGCAACTTTGAGAAATAAATATCCTTTTTGATGTTCAGAACTTGTGATAGACTCAGTTACTGAGAATCTCAATCTTCTCAAGAAAAGCACCAGCAGTTCGCCCAGACATAGGGAACAGCACATCATAGTTTTGTTTTTATAAAAGCGTCTGGGTGTAATGGCACACCATCCTCTGTGAGCCTAAATCAAATTGCTTGCTCCAACTAGGGCTGTTTTGTCGATCAGTAGCAACTACATATGTCAGCACTAATATTCCCAGTCTCACAGTCTGGTTCCTCTTCTTTAGTCCTCAGGGGGAAAAGGAGGAAGAGTGCTGGCTTGAAAAGTCTCTGTGTGCATGTAAAGGAAAATTCCTCAGTTGTCAGGCTTGGTGTTTTTTATTTGAATGATATTGCTATATAATCACAAAATCATAGTTGGAAGAAGAGACCTCATGGGTCATCCAGCCCAACCCTCTGCCAAGACGCAGGAAAATCACATTCAAAGCACTAGTCCCTGAAGCTATGCCTCATAGGCCAATGCACACTTTGGTGCCTCAAATATTAATCCTGTTTCTGGGTATATTTATAATTATTATTATTATTATTATTATTATTATTATTATTATTATTTATTTATTTATTTTAACCCACCCTCTCTCCCCAAGGGATAAAGGTTCCAAGTATGTATGTATTTATTTATTTATTTATTACTGTGCTTGTATACCGCCGTTTCTCAGCCTAAATTGGCGACTCAACGCGGTTTACAACAGTACAACAAAAACAATATTCAATTTAAAACCATAAAAACAACATACACAATAAACAATATTGGCCCGTCGATAATAATCCAATGCATCTCTTAACTAAAATCATGATCCAATTTCATCGTCCGTGTTACCAATCCTTTAGTCATCAGTTCATTGTACCAATTAGCCAAATGCCTGTACGAACATCCAGGTCTTCAATCTTTTACGAAACACCATCAGCGAGGGGGCTGATCTTACCTCTGTGGGAAGGGCGTTCCAAAGCCGAGGGGCCACCACAGAAAAGGCCCTGTCTCTCGTCCCCGCCAGCCGCACCTGTGAAGCAGGCGGGATAGAGAGCAGGGCCTCCCCAGAAGATCTTAGGGTCCTGGTGGGCTGATAGGCCGAGATACGTTCGGATAGGTAGGTTGGGCCAGAACCGTTTAGGGCTTTAAAGGCCAACGCCAGCACTTTGAATTGAGCCCGGTAGCAGATCGGCAGCCAGTGGAGCTGGTGCAGCAGAGGAGTTGTGTGCTCCCTGCGCCCCGCTCCTGTTAGTATCATGGCTGCCGCCCGTTGGACTAATTGGAGCTTCCGAGCCGTCTTCAAAGGCAACCCCACGTAGAGAGCGTTGCAGTAGTCAAGACGGGATGTAACCAGAGCGTGGACTACCGTGGCCAAGTCAGACTTCCCAAGGTACGGTCGCAGTTGGCACACGAGTTTTAACTGTGCGAATGCTCCCCTGGTCACCGCCGAAACCTGGGGTTCCAGGCTCAGCGATGAGTCCAGGATCACACCCAAACTGCGAACCTGCGTCTTCAGGGGGAGTGCGACCCCGTCCAACACAGGCTGTAACCCTATACCCTGTTCGGCCTTGCGACTAACCAGGAGTACCTCTTTGTCTGGATTCAATTTCAATTTGTTCGCCCCCATCCAGCCCGTCACAGCGGCCAAGCACCGGTTCAGGACCTCGACAGCCTCCTTAGTAGCAGGTGGAAAGGAGTGACAGAGTTGGACATCATCCGCATACAGATGACATCGCACTCCGAAACTCGGATGATCTTTCCCAGCGGCTTCATGTATATGTTAAACAGCATGGGAGACAGTATTGAACCCTGAGGAACCCCACAAGACAAAGGTTGTGGGGTTGAACAGGAGTCTCCCAGTAACACCTTCTGAGACCGGCCCTCGAGGAATCCGGAGCCACTGCAAAACAGTACCTCCAAGACCCATCCCCGCGAGGCGTCCCAGAAGGATACCGTGGTCGACGGTATCGAAGGTCGCTGAGAGGTCCAGCAGCACCCAGGACACACTCCCCCTGTCGAGCTCCCGGCGCAGATCATCCACTAAGGCGACCAAGGCTGTCTCGGTACCATGTCCCGGCCTAAAGCCAGACTGTGCCGGATCCAGATAATCCGTGTCTACCAAGAATGCCTGGAGTTGTGAGGCCACCACACGTTCCAGACTTTGCCCAAAAAGGGGAGATTGGAAACAGGCCGATAGTTGACGAATTGAGTGGGGTCCAGTGATGGTTTCTCAACAGCGGTTTTATCACAGCTTGCTTTACGCTGGCTGGAATTTTGCCTTCCCGAAGGGAGGCATTAACCACCACCTTCACCCACTCGGCCAATCCCCCTCTGGCCTCCTTCAGAAGCCAGGATGGGCAGGGGTCTAGGATGCATGTGGTAGCTCTCATTCCTCCAAGAACCTTGTGACCTCGTCGAGTTGAACAGATCGAAACGAATCCAACAAAACTGGACAAGCAGATGCTTGAGTTACATCCTCAGAGACTGCAGTTAATGTGGTGTCAAAGCCCGCGCGGATCAAAGCGACTTTGTCTGCAAAGTACTGAGCAAATGCTTCACAGCGTGCTGCCGAGTCATCAGGGGCATGAGGCCGAGCCAAAGTACGTCAACAATAAAAGCAATAAGAAAGCAATCAATACAACAGTTAAATAAATCTCATAAACAAAAATAAACAATAGACAGTAACAATAACAACAAGCATTAAAAACCTATGGCTGGGCCAAATGAAATAATTTAAAATTTAAAAAATAATATTACCCACCTCTCCCTGCAGCTCAAGGCTGGGTAACGGGTACAACATCATTAAAACAAGAGATTATACAACAAGATACACAACGTTAAAATACAAGTTAAACTCCACTGATGAAATGAAGATTAAAATTTGCAACTTAAAATTGACTGGCTGCTGAAAGAGAGGGGTCTTCAGGTGGGTCTTATGTTCCGCAGCTGTTGAATCTCTCCCGGCAGGTCATATCACAGTCTCAATGTCTTATGTTTCATGTCACTGCCATTTCCCCCTTGCAATATCAACTTTACAACCCTATTTCAGGGCCTAGTCTCATGGGATCACAAGTGGTTGTCCCTAAGCCTCAGCTTTTGTGTGCCATTGCGCCTGGGGGTTATAGCTCTTAGTGAAAGAGGCATGGACGTGACATCTTTCCCCAGGCGATTGCTTCTTGCCCTCCTTTAGGAAACTGGAACTCTCAAAGACCCAAACACTGCAGATAACTCAAAATAAGATTTATTGATCACAAAGAGTTATTTCTTTAAAGAAGTGAGCTGGAAGCTTCAGAGGGGTGAAGGAAAATATACGTTACAGTCTCAGTTAGTCCTGGGTCCAAGGAGTTTGAAGCTGAGAAGATTTTCCAAGTTTCCTCTTTCCTCAATGGCTGTGAATGCCGGAGCAATCCACAACCCCAGTTCAAATGGCCTATGTTTGAAGACTCAGGATCTTCCTCTGGTGTCAAAAGAACCGGTTTGAAGGCGCTTGAGACTTCCAACATCGTTCAGGTTGATCTGAACATGAAGCATAAGTCTCAAGGGTAAGAAATTCAGAATTGGTGCTGAGAGGTAATTTAATCAGGGGCTTTTAGAGCCAAGTCTCTTACTCACGTCCATCTGATAGAAACTCTGATGGCAGAATGAAAAAGGGAAGCACTCCCCTCCTCCAGGAAGAGTTGGAGCCAAACAATACTGATTGACAGCTATAAATAACCAATCAATCCAACTATACATAAGCAGGGTAAAAAGGCAGGATTAAGCATGATACAATTAACAGTTCTACACATAGGTGGCACCACTCGCGCCGTCACATTTTGGCTTGAAATATCAGGCCTATGATAGTGCTGATACGGCAGTCTTAGCTAACTTTATGTCAATGCGTCAATGGGTCTACTCATGTTGGGAGTAAACATTGGATTCATTAAAATATTTATATTCCTAGATCTCAGAGTGTGAGATTAAGACCATAATCTAGTCTTTCTGTGTCCATAGGAGACTCTCAGGATGGCCTGCGAATACATCCGGAAGTTACGGACAGACTTGGGCGGACCCAACCTCCTGGCTGCTCTGACCTGGATCTTGGGGCAGCCTCTTCAACGCGGGTTCCCACGGCAGCTCTTCCTCTTCACGGACAGCGGTGCTGGAAACACAGGCAGAATCATTGAGCTAGTCAGGAGGCAGGCAGCCACTGTCAGGTACAGAGTCAATTGAGTTTGAACCCCATTTTGGTTTTTCTCTGGACATCTTCAAATGGAGGCCAGACATCCAACTGCTGAGCTGGAGAACCTGCATGGAGCAATGTGTTGGACTCAATGGTCCTTCCAACTCAGTGATTTTATGAGGCACTAGAACAGGCATGGGCAAACTTTGACCCTCCAGGTGTTTTGGACTTCAACTCCCACAATTCCTAACAGCCTACCGGCTGTTAGGAATTGTGGGAGTTGAAGTCCAAAACACCTGGAGGGTCAAGTTCGCCCATGCTTGCACTAGAACTCTCCAATACAGAATTCTAAATACTTCATGAATTGAAACTAAGACTCCCAGAATCCCATTGGATAAAGCCAAAACAATTAAATTGGTGGCAAAATGCTGTATATGTATTTAAAATTTTAGGGAATTATCATCATCCACTTTGTGAAGACCGTTGGATCAAGATCAACGTATATGATGGACAGAAACCCTGTGCCTTCAATATAGTCATGGCTGACAAACAGATCAATAACACAAAGCACTTAAACAATTATTCTCAATGTTGAAAGCACTTCACTTGCATTAGCTGAAAAAAAATATTTGCAGCAATGGCATCCGTATTCCTTCCTTAGGCGATCCCTCGTAGTCCGAGGATGATGGTCCTCCAAGTTCGGTGTTCTGGGGGTGGGTTCGTAGGTGGCTGTGGAGCCCTATTCTTGACCTGCATCTTCTCCCACAGTGAGGGCACTGGTTTCCAGGTGGGACCTGGTCTCGGTCGGGGTTGGCTTGACGCGCCTTCCTCTTGGCCTGTTTCTCTCTTTCACCCTCCATTTGTGCCTCTTCAAATTCTGCAGCACTGCTGGTCACAGCTGACCTCCAGCTGGAGCGCTCAAGGGCCAGGGCATCCATATTATACTTCTCATATTACCAGTCTGGGGACTAAGCATGAGCGAGAGTGGCAGATCGAAGCCAGGGTTGGGCACAGTGAGGCCTTTGGGCCATATGCAGCCTCCCAAGGATGTTGTTTTGGCCCTTAACACTTCTACTCCATGGACTACCTTTTTTTTTTGGCCAAAAGGGAAGAGAGGAATACCCCCCTCCATAAGTATACAGCAATGGAAATTCACTGTTTAAATTTCTCGAAGTGTGGTGGAATGAAAATCACACGTAGTTCACATCTTTACCAATTCACACACTGTCTTGACAGTGAGTGAGATTCAAATAGTCCTTAGGTGTCCATGTGAAGGATCTTCTTCCAGCAGCCAAGAAGCCAAAATACAAAATTGTCTTGGCAAGCTCCTGCACAGAAAACTTAAACATGTAACTGTTGCCAAAACTCCCAGGCTCAGCTAGCTCCGTAGTGGAGCCCAACCAATCAGCTTTGATCCAACTCTAAGCTCCCCCTTGCAAGCATTTAACATACATTCCTACTTTTAAAACACAGAATTGGATATATATTGATATAGATATGGTATATATCCCTTAAAGGATCCCAGGTTCAGAAAACCAACTCATGGTTCTGATCCAGTTGCCCATCCTAATCTGAGTCTGCCTACCTGCATGACCGCATCTCCGTATATGAATCCACGCGCTCCCTTCGTTCATCCGGAGAGGCCCTGCTCGCGATCCCACCTGCGTCACAGGCGCGTTTGGTGGGGACGAGGGACAGGGCCTTCTCTGTGGTTGCCCCCCAACTTTGGAACACCCTCCCCAAAAGCATTAGACTATCACCCACGTTGGCAGTCTTTAGGAAGAACTTGAAGACCTGGCTATTCCAATGTGCCTTTCCGGAATAGGATAACCCCAGTACTAGGTCCCAGAAGCACTTTATTAGAGTTAAGACTCTCTGCACATTGCACTTACCCAGAATTCCAGCATACCACCTCTCACACCCAGCACTTTTAACCTGTACCCATCATTGGCCCGGCCCTGGTTTTATTGCGTAATAGTGTAATGTTTTGTTATTGCTTATGTTTTTATTTTGCTTTGTATTGTTATTGTCTGTTGTTGTTGTGTTGAGGCCTTGGCCTTTGTAAGCTGCATCGAGTCCTTCGGGAGATGCTAGCGGGGTACAAATAAAGTTTAATAATAATGATAATTAATAATAATAGTGCCTTGCTAGCTGAATTGAACTGAAAATTACACTTTTAAGTGCATGCGATAATGCAAAAGACCTAAGCTGTTGGCTTCTGCCTGTCATGCAGCTCTTCATGATGTTGCCTCTTGTTCTGAGAAATCAATAAAAAGTAAAAATAATATTGAAAGTACTTATATCCTACCCTTCAGTCAAATAGCCTGACAGGATAGCTTGCAAATCATTAATCTGAAAGTTCCCTGCCCTCAGGCTTACAGTCATAATAAGATATGGCACACAAAGAATAGCAGTGGAGAAGAGGAAATTCATCTTGAAACAGACCTGCTCTCTCTGAAACCTGTGGATTTCTTTCCTCCAGGTGTTTCACCTTTGGCCTGGGCTCTGGGGCCTGCCATAGACTCCTGCAAGGATTGGCCAAAGTCAGCAGAGGTCGAGCTGAATTCCTAAATCCTGGAGAAAGACTGCAACCCAAGGTATGTGCTCTTCATTGCAATGGCTTAGATAATAATAATAATAATCATCATCATCATCATCATCATCATCATCTTTCTTTATACCCAGCTACCATCTCCCGAGGGACTCGGTGCAGCTTACATGAGGCCGAGCCCACAATACATCAATGATAAAAGCAATAACAACAATTAATACAAACAATAAAATAAAACTCATAACAAAAAAATAAACAGTAAACATTAACAGTAACACAACGATGTTTAAAAACCTATGGCTGGGCCAAATGTAATAATTAAAATTTAAGAATAATGCTGAGCATGAATAGATGAAATATGAACTAGGATAGAGCTTTCAGAGAGGGATGGGGCGTGCAGACATTCCTAGATCAATAGTAAAGTGCATTTCGAGGACATATTGCTGGGAGTTTCCTTATTCTGGGAAGGCACATGGGAACAACCACATTTTCAGGCTCCTCCTAAAGACTGCCAGGGTTGGGGCATGCCCGATGTCCTTGGGGAGTGACTTCCAGAGTCGAGGGGCCACCACCGAGAAAGCCCTCTCCCTCGTCCCCACCAATTGCACCTGCGATGGAGGTGGGACCGCGAGTAGGGCCTCTACAGATGATCGAAGGGATTGTGTGGGTTCGTACACAGAAATGCGGTCACGGAGGTAGGCGGGTCCCAAACCGTTCAGGGTTTTGTAGGTAAGAACTTGCACCTTGAATTGGGACCGGAAAATGAATGGCGTTAGCATGAGTAGCATGCAGATTGACTCTAGCCCAGTTAACTGTGTGTGTGATGAATTGGCTCATAAAAGAAAAACACACGAGACTTCGGCTTAAAGTAGAAAAGAAAAATATTGTAGTATTGGCAGCATACAAAAACAAAATAGCAGGATTACTGTTTCCACAAAAGTAACATGGATCAATATCTTCTGAGAGATATCACTACTCAGCTGAGATAAGCAGGAATCCTTGTCCTCTTCTCATGGCTGTGTCTTCGCAGGACATCTGCAGCATAGTCCCCGGCTTACACAAAGCAGAATGGCACAGAGGCATAGATGCACAATAGCATAAACGCACAATGGCAAAGAACTAAACACACAGTAGCTATCTTTATACACATGAAAATAACACTCTCAATTAACTCTTCAATTAACTGAAACAGCTGTAGCACAAACAGCCTTGAACCTTACAGCAACTTAAAGTTTTAGCACAAACAACATTGATCCTTACAACAACTTAGATAAAGTACGTTGCAACCTCTTAGTAGCAACAAGACTAGGACACGGAACAATGGCTTCAAAACAGGAGGGATGACTTCTCCCTGTAAGGAGCATCCGTTAACAACCTGGCCACCGCCCGTTGAACCAACTGGAATTTCCAGGCCGTTTAAGGTGGCCCCACGTAGAGTGCATTACAGTAGTCCAATCTGGAGGTGACTAAGGCATGGACCACCCCGGCCAGATCCGCCTTCACGAGGTACGGTCGCAGTTGGTGCACGAGTCTTAATTGTGTGAAGGCCCTCCCGGCCACCGCCGACACCTGAGCCTCAACCATAAGTGATGAGTCCAGAAGGACATCCAGACTGCGGACCTGTGACTTCAGGGGGAATGCAACCCCGTCCAACACAGGTTGCCACCCAGATCATTAATGGTCAATGCTATGCCTGCATCGTACTGTGTGGAGTCATGTATGGAATTGCCTTTTATCAAAGCTGGTATTCAGGGCAGCTTACAAGATCGAAGGACATGCAAGTAGAAAGACATGTAGGTAAAAACATGCAAGACAAATGCATTAAATTTCCTGCCATAAACTAGTTGAATTGATGGGTTGCTGTGAGTTTAGCCATGTTCCAAGAAGTATTTTCTCCTGACATTTCGCCCACATAATAATAATAATAATAATAATAATAATAATAATAATAATAATACTTTATTTATACCCCGCCACCATCTCCCCAAGGGGACTCGGGGCGGCTTACAGGAGGCCTAGCCCATCAATACAATATACACAATATAACACAAAAACAAAACAGAAAATCAAAAATAAAATAACCTAAAATACAAAACCAATGTATATAAGTGACACAACAATATAAAATCAAAACATTACAACATTAAAATGATCACCATGGGCAGGGCCAAATTCAAGGATTAAAATTTTAAAACACTGGGAGATAGGGCAATGTAAAATATCAACTTCTGAGGATGCCTGCCGTAGGTGTGGGCAAAACACCAGGAGAGAATGCTTCTGGAATGTGGCTATACAGCCTGGAAAATTCACAGCAACCCATTGATTCTGGCCATGAAAGCCTTCGAGAATACATATGTTGAATTGGTTGAGAATCAATGAGAAAAACTATAGCAAAATGTGCTGCTAGATCTCCCACAAAAACAAGTTTTTTTTGCAGTTTAATAAACTTGTCCCATGTTTTTATGATAGAATCAATTAGGAAATGACATTAATAACCCAGGAACAAAAATCGTGTTGCATCGTGTAATGTGTCACGTGACTCAAGTGCTGGACATCTCTGGTTCCTCCTCCTCCTCAGCTGATCAAGTCTTTGAAGAAGGCCATTGAGCCTGCCGTGAGCGACATCACGATCGACTGGTATGTCCCGGACACCATGGAGGCCCTGCTGTCCCCCAACGAGATTGCAGTCCTATATCCAGGAGACCGTCTCATCAGCTACTGCACCCTTTACCACATTGCCAGCTTCCGAGACAAGAAGCCAACAGTTGAGTCTCTGTTCCTTTAAAATATGGCCACTCTCACTACTATGGGAAATATGCAGCACTCTTACATAGTGGAAACTTTCTGCAACGAGGCTTCAAAAAACATTGCTAGTCCTGTAATTTGGGCAGGTGGGATAGGGACTGTGACTTGATCCTAACATTTCTTTTCTCCTTGTAAGAAGGAGGGATAAAAAGGGGGAAAGGAGAGGTAGAAAAAATGTGACAGTATCTTTCAGAACAACTGGATTTTATTTCTGCACTAGCTTGGGTACCCAGCGGTGCCCGGGTTATTTGAAAAAGGCATTGTTTGTTTTGGGGTGTTAGGTAATATCATTTAGTTAATTAGTAACACTATTTATTAGGGAAAAGCCGATGTGGGTGAACTACAATTCCCAGAATCGTGTGCCAATCCTCCCAAAACCAGGCCTGTATGTACAGTTGGCCATGTTGGGTCTGTGTGCCAAGTTTGGTCCTGATCTGTCATTGACTGGGTTCAGTACTCTCTGGATAAGGGTGAACTACAACTCCCAGATTCCCAGGGAAATCACCCCCAAACCCAGCCAGTATTTATAGTTGGCCATGTTGGGTCTGTGTGCCAAGTTTGGCCCAGATCTGTCATTGACTGGGTTCAGTACTCTCTGGATAAGGGTGAACTACAATTCCCAGGGCAATCAACCCCAAACCCAGCCAGTATTTATAGTTGGCCATGCTGGGTCTGTGTGCCAAGTGTAGTCCAAATCCATCATACTCTATACGTTCAAATTTGAATGCTGGTGGGGTTGGGGGGTGGTATTTTGACATTTGGGAGTTGTAGTTGCAGGGATTTATAGTTCATCTACAATCAAAGAGCATTCTGAACTCCACCAACAATGGAATTGAACCAAACTTGGCACACAGAACTCCCACGACCAACAGAAAATACTGGAAGTGTTTGGTGGGCTGTCAGCTCACAACAGCCGTGCTCAAGGGTCTGTTGGGCATTGACCTTGACTTTTGGAGTTGTAGTTCAACTACATCCAGAGAGCACTGTGGATTCAAACAATGATGGATCGGGACCAAAGGTGACATGAATACTCAATATGCCCAAATGTGAACACTGGTGGAGTTTGGGGAAAATAGATCTTGATATTTGGGAGTTGTAGTTGCTGGGATTTATAGTTCACCTAGAATCAAAGAACATTCTGAATCCCACCAGCAAGAGAATTGGGCCAAACTTCCCACACAGAACCCCCATGACCAACAGAAAATACTGTGTTTTCTGATGGTCTTTGGTGACCCCTTTGACACCCCTTTGTGACCCCTCCAGGGGTCTCGACCCCCAGGTTGAGAAACACTGGTATAGATAGATGAGATTTCATGGATGTAAACCTACTTCTTAAGATAGAAGCTTTCTTACTTGTCGGTCCTTTCCCCCAGGGCAGAGAACAGGTGTGTCGGAGTCTCTCTCGGGGCTCTGCAGGTTCAGTGTTCCCGTCCCAGGACGAAGCGCTCGGGCAGGAAGAGGCCCAGCCACAGCCGGTTGGGGAGAGTCCAGACATCTGTAAAGCCCTCCATGAAATTTCTCGTGAGATATCTCTGGAGTTCTCTGCTGGGGGCACTGAAGAGTCTCTGAAAAGTGAGTACACCTATGGGGTTGGCAGGACTGGCATTCACAGTGGATATTCCTCCGTATCCTTCCGCTCTCCAGATGGACTGGATAATATCTCCCAATTAGCCACAAACAGTATGGTCTTTGGTTGTGCTAGTTGGGAGTGATGAGGATTGTCAGCATGTCCATTTCAGGGTGCTAAGTTGAGGAATGCTGATTTTGAAGGAGAATCATTGAGTTCGAGGTGCCTGCGAGGGCCATGGTGTGCAAAGTGGAGCCCCCAGTGGCACAGAAGACCAACAGGACAGAGGTTCGAATCCAGGGAGAGCTCCCTCTGTCAGCCCAGCTCCCCATGGGACATGAGAGAAGCTCCCACAAGGATGGTAAAACATCAAAACATCTGGCATCCCCTGGGCAACGTCCTTGCAGATGACCAATTCTCACACACCAGAAGTGACTTGACAGTTTCTTAAGTTGCTCCTGAGACAGGAAAAAAAAATCTTGTTCAAAAGTGGTATGTCAGAATCCACAGCTACACCAATTCCAATAGAGTCCACCCTTTCCAAAAGAGAGTTCAGTACTTTCTGAGGTAGCATATGTTTATATATATATTTATGCATAAAGTATTTTATTATACTCTTCTTTTAATTGTGTTTTGCCTTAATGGATTGATTTGTATTTATGTCTCGTGGACACTCTGTCCCATATGTAAACCACCCCAAGTTCCTTTGGGGAGATGGTGGCGGGGTATAAGAATAAAGTTATTATTATTAGTATTAGTATTCGACAACAAGATTACTACACAGCAAAAAAGATCACTCTGCTGGCTGTTGTATTGGATCATACGTCAGACATTTCCCAAGTGTCTAAGACTGTGTGATGTATTGGCAAATAATGTGTGCAGATGCCAGTAGGGTGGCTTTTTGCAGCTGACAGGTGATAATTTTGTCAGCGACGATTGTGTTTAAGTGCAGGCCAAGGTCTTTAGGCACTGCACCCAGTGTGCCGATCACCACTGGGACCACCTTGACTGGCTTGTGCCAGAGTCTTTGCAGTTCGATCTTTAAATCCTCATATCGTGTAAGCTTTTCCAGTTGTTTCTCTTCAATCCTGCTGTCACCTGGGATTGCAACATCAACAATCCATACTTCTTGTTGTTGTTAGTCTATTCCACTGTCAAACAACTGTGGCCATTGTGACATTCTTCCTAATATTTAGTGGAAACTCTATCCTTGTAAGTTGTATCCACTGTCCTAGTCTGGAGTAGCAGAAAACAAGCATGCTCCACCTGCAACATCATATACTTTCAGGTATTTAAAAGTGGTTATTATATTAACCCTCTGTTCCATTTTTCAGCTGTTTCAAAACTTTCTCTTTCTCCCACCTCCCCCTTTCTCCTCATATTACTCTAATTACTGCAAATTGAGTTGCTTTCAGTTAACACTGCAGAGGGGCGGTGATAGAAGGGAGCAGGCTTGTGCCCTTTCAAGTAGACTCAGATCTCTTCTACACTGGCATATAAAATACAGATTATCCAGTTCAAAACAGATAATGTGGATTATCTGCTTTGATAATATAGATTATAGGAGTCATGGTGGCTAAGTTGTTTAAACCCTTGTGTTAGCTGAACTGCTGACCTGAAGGTCGGTGATTTGAATCTGCAAGTTGGCAGTTCAGATCGGAGGAGCAGGGGAGCTCCTGTCTGTAAGCCCCAGCTTCCCATGCAGAGACTTGAGAGAAGCCTCCCACAGGATGGTAACACATCTGGGTGTCTCCTGAGCAATGTCACTGCAGACGGACAATTCTCTCTTAGGAGAAGTAACTTTTGTTTCTCAAGTCTCTTCTGACATGATAAAAAATCTGGAATATATGGCAGTGTAGAAGAGGCCTCAGGCAAAAATAAATGGCTACAAACACTCCATCTTGTCTGTTCCTCCTCATTAATAACTTTTGCCATGTTAACCACACTTAAGTGTTGCTTGACCACACATGTCCCATTTTTGATATGTGAAATGTTGGAGGGTGTAAGGAAGATGGATAGCGTACAAAGTTCTCCATGGTAGTCACCCCAATCCCTTCTCCCTGGCAGGTGGGGATCTTGTGTCTGGCGGAGACATTTGGAAACGGATCTACCAGCCCTCCTACATCCAGGAGCAGTATGTGCTCACTCACTGCTCTGTCAGCACCGACCAGAGCCAGGGCTTGTTCTCTCACAGCTCCACCAGCAGCGAATCCACGGGTTCCAGGGATGTTCCTCCAGAGGGAAGCTCCTTAGCCCTTGAGAACAGCTCTCAGCAAGGCCAGAAGAGTGTCTCCCTCTGCAATTCCTCCACCAAATCCGCCCCACTCCCCCAGGATAAGACTGGTGCTGGTACTAAGGTAAGGCTTGTAAGAATTCCTTCCAAATCTAGCAACCACTGCAAATGCATTTCTCTGTTTCATAAAATGATAGATAATATTTTCCCCTAAATACCTCACTTTGTATTATCAAGTAGAGAACACCTGGAAGTGAATTCAGCTAGCCATAAGAAGGCAGGTGGAAAATAATCCCAGATAAGGGTTTCCTTATGCAATTAGCCAGTCCAAGGTAGTGAGGATGCTTGCCATAGATGCAGGTGAAACGTCAGGAGAGAATGCCTCTAGAACATGGCCATATAGCCCAAAAAAAACCTACAACAACCCAGTAGCACACATTGTTAACATGCTAATCAGTACTTATAATAGGTTTGATCAATCTGTAAACAAATTTCAGCAGAACAACAGCAGTGGTGAGAAGAAGAAAGCGAACACCTCCTACAAACCAAGGTGTAGATTTCCTGTATGTGTTTGTGACACATGACACAAGAGGAACTTTAGGCATAGAGAGACATTGTGATCAGAACAGAGAACCATATAACCTCTTCTGAACAAATCTTGCCAAGAAGGTTTGCTTTAAGGTGACCAGAAGTTGGAAGGACTTGCATGTTTTCCATTTTTTGAGAGAGCAGTTGTAGACTTTTCCCAACCTGACCCTCTTCCACTTGCCTTTCCTGAAGGTGTCGGTGGCTGCAAGCTCTGAGGAGCTGGTACGGAAGAAGAAGGCCCTGGCCCGCGCTGCCCTGTGTGGTCGCAGCTTCTCTTCCCCGCATGGTGAGCTGGACGCCCATCGGCTGCGCCGGGCCTTGGAGAAAGTGTCCAAGAAACGCAACCGCTCCGTGGAAGGAAAACTCGATGAGATTGGGCCGGAGCTCCAGAAGATGCCCAAGGGCATTGTGGATTCAAGTGAGTGATGGGGAGGAAAGGATAGCATAATGGAATCAGAGAGTTGAAAGGGGATCTTTGTGCCCTCAGGTCAAATATCTCAGTCTAGCCAGAGCATCCCAAGCAAGTAGCTGTGCAGCTTCCTTTTGATACCATCCGGAGACATTTATTTTACTGTCAAGATATTTCTTCTAGTGCCTCTATAGTGTATAGTGTATAGAAGACGCTTATT
>NW_026846588.1:11421677-11443060 GCF_025583915.1 Anolis sagrei ordinatus
TCGGCTACTTGAGAGGGGACGTTCTGGGGCGATCGTGTCTATTGCCCTAGTCATCTCCCCATTCCAGAGAGCTCGAGCCATGGCTTGAGCTTCTGGGTTTTAGTCTGCCACTTTTGGACTCTTGCTTGCTGAGGTATTCCTGCGAGTATCTCAATCTGCGAGTATCTCAATAGATCTTAGAAAACTATTTCTTGATTTCAGGCTTTGGTGTGCTAGCTGATCCCAAACAGGGGATGGGCTGGAGATGACACTGCCTTGGTCCTTTCGTTATTGGCTGCTACTTCCCTGTGGATGTCAGGTGGTGCAATACCAGCTAAACAGTGTGATTTCTACAATGGTGTGGGGCATACACATCCTGTGATAATGCGGCATGTCTCATTAAGAACCAGATGCACTGTTTTAACGTGATGAGATGTGTTTCACACTGGGCATGTGTATTCAGCAGCAGAGTAGCAAAGCGCAAGGGTAGATGTCTTCACTGTGTCTGGTTGTGATCCCCATGTTGTGCCAGTCAGCTTTTGTATGATATTATTTCTAGCACCCACTTTTTGTTTGATAGTCTATGTCTATGTTTTATTTTAATTGCTTGTATTGTTGTGTTTATTGCTTGTATTGTTGTGTTTGGGCTCGGCTCATGTAAGCCACACCGAGTCCCTTGGGGAGATGGTAGCGGGGTACAAATAAAGTATTATTATTATTATTATTATTATTATTATTATTATTATTAGTCAAAAAAGCTCCTGTTATGTAGCAGATTTTCTATGAAGTGGTTGAGGTGGTAGTCCTTTGTGATATTATAAGTTTTTCTCAGGAGAAGGTGATGGTTTACAGTGTCATAAGCTGTTGACAGGTCTATGCAGACAGCTCCTGTGATCTGGTGCCTTTCAAAACCATCTTCTATGTGCTGAGTCAGGTTCAGCACTTGTGACGTGCAGCTTTTGCCTTTCCTGTGGGATCAGACATGGGTCCACTTTTTTCCATAATTCTATGCAAAATAAGTCTCTCCAGAGCTTTGCAACAATGACACAACAAGGAGATTGGTCTATAGCTTTTTGGATCATGACGGTCTTTGCCTGGTTTCAAGATGGTTATGACACTTACTTTCTTCCAAATTTTAAGGATCTTGAAATGGGGGGTTGAAGGGCTGGAACCCCAGTTGTGACTTGATTATGCATCCCTAGATGCTGTCTCCTAAGCCCTAACTTGTGTTTCTTGTTTGCCTTTCTAGGTGTTGATTCCAGTCCATCACCTGCCTCAGTAGGCTCTCAGAAGTCAGTGGAGAACTTTTTAGGCTCCAGGTGACACTTTAAAGGATATCTCTCTTCAGAATTATACTGTGTCAATTCCAGAACTCAAAACAATTACATGGAGTTGGGGTCTTCTAATTCCACCAAGTTTCTTCTTAAGAAATGGGTTTATATATGCCTGAAATCTGCTAATTATTGGAAAAGAAGGGGAGGGGACCCTCTGAAGAAAGGAGAGGTTGTCTTTCCCAGTGCAGATAGATCCTGAATTCATAGTCTTTAGCAGCTAAATGGAATCTCTGTGCAACAACTGAATATATATTCAGGATACTAATTACTATACAGCAGGCATGGGCAAACTTCAGCCCTCCAGGTATTTTGGACTCCAATTCCCACAATTCCTAACAACCTACCAGCTGTTAGGAATTGTGGGAATTGGAGTGCAAAACACCTGGAGGGCTGAAGTTTGCCCATGCCTGCTATAGAGAAATATAGGATGTATATCCAGTTAATTAAACTGGTTGACCACTGCAGGAAACATAATGGTATAATTTGGCCCTCCAGATATTGCTGGACAGCACCCTTGTCAACACTCACAATTGTTTATGATGGCAACATTGGTAGACATTGCTGTTCATATGGCTCTCTAACAATACCTGAAGGACCACAAGTTGCCTACCTCCGACACAGGTGAAGCAAAAGTATTTTTATGTCACGGCCTATTTAATGGTGAAATCCTTACTTGCAGATTCAGCGTTAGCCGGCGAAGGGGACCAGGCCTGGCTTTGCGTCCGCAGTGTCTGACTCCTGAAAGTGAGCTCTCGCCTTGTGACAGTGCCATCCATGACTACCTCCCTCTGGTAAGGATCTCCTCTTTCCTTCCCTGTTTCCTTACCTGCTTAACCTAGTGTCTTCACAGGCTGTGATGATGGAGGTCTTCAGTTTGTTCCAGTGTTCCTCAACATTTTCAGGGTGTTCTGTGGGTAGATGGTCCTTGAGTGCTGTTTGGAGAAGGGCTCGTCTGGAGGGCTCCTGAGGGGCTTGGGTGTTCATTTTGCGCCTTGTCTTTCTTCCTTGGAGCCTGCGCTTGGGGGCAATCTTGATAGCCATCGTTGATCGGATTAGCCTGTGGTCGGTCCAGCAGTCGTCAGCACCTCTCATGGCTCTTGTGAGGAGCACGTCACGGCGGTCTCTGGCACGTGTGATTACATAGTCTAAGAGGTGCCAATGCTTTGACCGGGAGTGCTTCCATGATGTCTTGAGCTTGTTTTTCTGGCGGAAGAGCGTGTTGGTGACAAGGTTGTGTTCCGCACATTTGGTGAGAAGCAGGATGCCATTTGTGTTGCTGTTTCCAACCCCGTCTTTTCCTATGGTCCCTGGCCACAGGTTGAAGTCTCGCCCAACTCTTGCATTGTAGGTAATGACCTGCACTTTGAATTGGGATTGGAAACTTTTGGCAGCCAGGGGAGCTGCTTCAATAGGGATGTGGTATGCAGCCCCAATTAGTAGCCTGACTGCCAAACTTTGCACCCCCTGCAGTTTCCGAGCCGCCTTCAAAGGCATCTCCATGTAGAATGCATTGCAATAATCCAATGTAGATGTAATTAAGGCATGGACTACTGTGGCCTAACTCTATAATGTAAGCCCACTCAAATCAAAGGGAGCTGTAAACCATTAATCCCCATGAGGAGAGGCTTAGGGAGCTGGGGATGTTCACCTTGCAGAAAAAAAGTTTGAGAGGGGACATAATAACCATGCTGTGGCGCAGCTGGTTGGGAATCGATCCCTACTGGCCAAAAGGTCATGAGTTCGAAGCCAGCCTGGGTCGGAATGAGCTTCTGACCTTTGTGTGGCTTGCTGTTACCTTTGCAGCGTGAAAGACAGTTGCAGCTGTCAAGTTTGAAATTTAGGTACCGCTTATGCGGGGAGGCAAATTTAACTAATTTAAGACATCATAAAATCTCCAGCAAGAAAGCAAAAAAGAATGAGGAAGAACTCCATCAGTGTCACAAATGGAAGATGAAGCAACAGCTCCCCTGGTGGCCAGAATACCTTCATGAACGCTGGAAAGTTAAATAGCCTCTGTGTGTCTGTCTATATGTTGTGTGTCCGTGGCATTGAATGTTTGCCATGTATATGTACATTGTAGTCCGTCCTGAGTCCCCTGTGAGGTGAGAAGGGCGGAATATAAATACTGTAAATAAATAAAGAAGTCATATTCAGGAAGGGGGCAGCTTGTTTTCTGCTGGAGAGATTTGGACACAATGCAGCAATGGATTCCTGTTGCAGAAAATGGGATTCTACCTACACATTAGGAAGAACTTCCTGATGACAAGAGCTGTTCCGCAGTGGAATATGCTGCTCTGAAGTCTCCTTCTTTGGGGTTTTTTAAAGCAGAGGCTAGATGATATCTGTCAACAGGATTAGGTGTATTGTCGTAAACTTTTGAAAATGCTGAAAATAAATATATTTTTTTAAAATGTATTGTCGAAGGCTTTCATGGCCGGAATCACTGGGTTGTTGTAGGTTTTTCAGGCTATATAGCCATGTTCTAGAGGCATTCTCTCCTGACTTTCACCTGCATCTATGGCAAGCATCCTCAGAGGTAGTGAGGTCTGTTGGAACAATTTTAACAGAAAGGAGGAAACAATGAAAATGAACAAAGTATTAAAAAAAACTCTAAAATTACAACAGCACAACAACAGAGGAAACAAACAAGGACATCTAATCACCTCTCAACAAAAGTTTGCTCTAGGCACTGTCAGGCCATTATATGCTAATCAAGGTGGTCAGTTGAAACATTCACACCTAGCTCCAGCAGACAAGAGTCCTTTGTCTCACCCTGGTCATTCCACAGATATATAAACCCTTTTTCCTAGTTCCAACAGACCTCATTACCTCTGAGGATGCTTGCCATAGATGCAGGCAAAACGTCAGGAGAGAATGCCTCTAGACCATGGCCATATAGCCCGAAATAACCTACAACAACCCAGGATTAAGTGTTCTTGCTTGGCAGAATGGAGATGAGCTAGATGGCAGTTGTGGTCTCTTCCAACCCTATAGTTGCCAATTTTACTTTTCTTTCACTTCCACAGATGAAGCTCCAGCAAGCAGCAGGCATGTTCCAGCTGACAGAGAGCTTTGCGGAGGTGGTTCAGATTCCCTTGGACCGCTTGCGCCGGGCCTCTCCCTACGCCTCTCATCGCGCCAGCCTCAGCCCTGCCTCCAGCACTTCTCCATGGGCCCTGATTGCCAAAACCACTCCAAAACCATCAGAAAACCAGTTGTCAATGAACGGTGGAGAAGAGATGAACGTTGGGATGGGCAAGGAGGGAGCAATGCGGTCGTGCTCGCTTCACTCGCAGAGCACATGCTCTGAGGTCCCGAGTGCTGCCGTGTGGGCACAGGCCGACAGTGGACGCGGCTCGGAGACGGACGCCTGCGACCATTCCCCTGATGCCTCGGAAGCCAGCATTAGCCTGCCGGAGATCGGCTTGGAGCTGGAAGACGCCGACTTGGAGAGCATGAGTTGGGCCACAGCGGTGGCGCTTGCGTGGCTGGAGCACCGCTCTGCTGGGTTTTTCGTGGAGTGGGAGCTGCTAGCGGCCAAGGCTGATTCCTGGTTGCGGTTACAGCAGCTGCCGGAAGGGGTAGATGTCGCGGCACTTAAAGGGGCGGCACGGCAGCTCTTCCTGCTACTCCGCCACTGGGATGAAAACATCAAACTGAACATGCTGTGTTACAACCCAAACAACATGTGAAGGAAGGGACCGAGCAGGCTGGGCCTTAGGCTTTAGTTGCCAATAAAGAGGCCTTTGTTCAGAACCAGTCGTGTCAGCGTGGTCTTTCAAAGCCAAGGACTTCTGGTCTGTGCCAGCTGTTATTTTTCTTAAGTGACACCTTGAAGACAAACTCGATTGCTAGCTCTGTTGCAGAGAACCAGGACCATTCTCCATTTCACTACAGATTATTCATCTCTGAAACTCTCTTTATCAAATTTGTTTGTAGTATCAGGCCAACTACATTCCATGGAAATCTGGAATTCTTTGAAGAAGGATTTTTTTTCATGTCAGGAACAACTTGAGAAACTGCTTCTGGTGTGAGAGAATTGGCCATCTGCAAGGACGTTGCCCAGGGAATGCCCAGATGTTTTGATGTGCAAACCATCCTTGCAAGAGGCTTCTTTCATGTCCCTGCATGGGGAGTTGGAGCTGACAGAGGGAGCTCGTCCACACTCTCCCCGGATTCAAACCAACCTGTCGGTCTTCAGTCCTGCCAGCATAAGAGTTTAACCCATTGTAGCCTATGAAGAAAGATTAATAACGTAGACAAAAATGACAATTTGCTTCGTTTCAAGGGCACCATTTCTGCAGGCCCAAAAGTGTCACCAAAAGTTACTGAATGGACTCTAAATGTTTTCCCCAAATCCTCTACAATAGGGAGGAGCAAGGTGGAGTTCTTTAGCACCCAGTGTACAGCTGTTTGCATGGAATAAGTTCAAACATTTTGGACATAGAACATTTTTATAATGTACTTAATATAAACATGTGAAACTGCCTTATATTGAGTCAAACCAGTGCTCTCTACCTTACCGTAAAATGCCCGTTCCATTTGATAACAACTCTTGAAGGTTCAAATAAGACGTCTTTCCAAGTCCTGCTGGCTGAAACCTGGGATCTTTTTTGTGCAAAGTATGTGTGGATCATTCAACCTCTTCGCCACAGCTCAGCTCAGGTCTCAATGGACATAAACAGACACTTTTGTGCTTCGAAAACATAAAACAATCACTCCATGACTCCCAAGATAACCATATTCCAGAACTAGACTCTATCAGCCTGCTTGGTGGTTGCCACCTTAAGGATGAACCCTGTTTTTAAAATGTATTTATGAAAACCTTAGTTAAATTTCCCTTAGGTCACTGGTTCTCAATCTTCCTAATGCCACGACCCCTTAATACAGTTCCTCATGTTGTGGTGACCCCCAACTATAAAATTATTTTAATTGCTACTTCATAACTGTAATTTTGCTAATGTTATGAATCGTAATGTAAGAGGAGGGCGACTAAAATGATCAAGGGTCTGGAGAACAAGCCCTATGAGGAGTGGCTTAAGGAGCTGGGCATATTTAGCCTGAAGAAGAGAAGGCTGAGAGGAGACATGATGACGGCCATGTATAAATATGTGAGGGTAAGTCATAGGCAGGAGGGAGCAAGCGTGTTTTCTGCTGCTCTGGAGACTAGAACAATGGCTTTCAAACTACAAGAAAGGAGATTCCACCTGAACATGAGGAAGAACTTCCTGACTGTGAGAGCCATTCAGCAGTGGAACTCTCTGCCCCGGAGTGTGGTGGAAGCTCCCCCTTTGGAAGCTTTTAAACAGAGGCTGGATGGCCATCTGTCAGGGGTGCTTTGAATGCGGTGAGGGAGGAAGGGGACACCTGCCTAGCCAGCCAGATCAGCCGAATCAACCCTGGCGATCAATGGGGTGACAGATGTCGCAGCCAGATCGCCCTCACATCCACTTTGAATGCAATATTCCTGCTTCTTGGCAGGGGGTTGGACTGGATGACCCATGAGGGAGGAGGGATGCGGTTTATTGTCTGCTGCCCTGGAAAGTAGCACGCAGCACAATGGCTTCAAACTACAGGAAAGGAGATTCCACCTGAACATGAGGAAGAACTTCTAAACCCTGAGAGCTGTTCAGCAGTGGAACTCTCTGCCCCGGAGTGTGATGGAGGCTTCTTCTTTGGAGGCTTTGAAACAGAAGTTGGATTGCCATCTCTCAGGGATGTTTTGAATGTGATTTTCCTGCTTCTTGGCAGAATGGGGTTGGACTGGATGGCCCATGAGGTCTCTTCCAACTCTTATGATTCTATATTTACCCATGGCCCTCACCATGTCTCCTCTCAGTCTTCTCTTCTTCAGGCTAAACATGCTCAGCAATTTAAGCCACTCCTCATAGGGCTTGTTCTCCAGACCCTTGGTCAGACGACACTTGGAATCACACTCTCAGGAGTGTTTTGAATGCTATTTTCCCACTTTTTGGCAGAATGGGGTTGGACTGGATGACCCACGAAGTCTCTTCCAACTCTGTGATTCTAGAGTGAAAGTTTGAAATCCCATCTGTAATTCTCGCTTCCGGCTTGTTTGGCTATACCGACGTAGGTACTGCTTATGCATCGAGAATGTGTTACTATACATAGTATTTTATCAACTGCTGAAAACTGCTTACTTTTTAAAGCTGATTTTTATAGGACGTGGCAACTTTTTGGTAATGCAACAAGATAAACACAAAACATAAGAGGGTAAGAAGCCTGGGATATTTTTATTGAAAGTGTCCGACATTGCTGCGAGCAGGTATCTACTCTTTCCCACCTTCTCTCCAGTCAAAATGGACAGTTTTGGGGGCAGAAGGCGAATGCGACACCTGAGCAACAGGTTCCAGGAAGTACTTCCTGGCTTCCTAGAGTAATGTCCAACCCAGGCAGAGGCTCCCTTGTTTCCTGGCCTTCCCTGTCAAAGGCTGTTCACGTCATTCTGCTTTTTTCAAAGGCTGTTTCTCTTTCTGGGAGTCCGGGGAGGATGCCGTCCCGTACCACAGTTGCAGGAGGATGATGCCGTGGCAAACGTGGAGGGCGGCCGAGCTGTAAACCGTTGAGGGATACGTGTTCCAAGAGAGCTCTATCAAGCCCAGGATGAGCACCCTGAAGAAGGAAAGGGAAGAGAAGCACCCCATAGAGATCAGCTTTTGGGGAAAACAATAAAGACATCGGGTTGTTGTAGGTTTTTTCGGGCTATATGGCCATGTTCTAGAGGCATTCTCTCCTGACGTTTCGCCTGCATCTATGACAAGTATCCTCAGAGGTAGCGAGGTCTGTTGGAACTAGGAAAATGGGTTTATATATCTGTGGAATGATCAGAGGCAGAGGGAACACAATCAGGGACATCTAATCACCTCTCAACAAAAGATTGCTCCAGGCACTTCCAGGCTATCAAATGCTAATCAAGGTAGTCAGTTGAAACATTCACACCTAGCTCCAGCAGACAAGAGTCCTTTGCCCCACCCTGGTCATTCCACAGATATATAAACCCTTTTTCCTAGTTCCAACAGACCTCACTACCTCTGAGGATGCTTGCCATAGATGCAGGCGAAACGTCAGGAGAGAATGCCTCTCTAGAACATGGCCATACAGCCCGAAAAAACCTACAACAACCCAGTGATTCTGGCCATGAAAGCCTTTGACAATACAATAAAGAAATCCCTGCTAAACAGGAAGGAGAATTCTGAAATACAGGCAACTTGTGGGTCTAAAACACTTTCCTTTACCCAGCCTTTATTTTTCACACTGCCTTTTTCTTTAGTTGGATTTTCTGCAAGGAATTTTTTGGTTACATAATATAAACATACAGGCGAAATAGCGTAGGAACTTGTGTTGTTTCGTTCCGTGTTTTACCTTCCCCTTCTTTTAAATGTTTTTTTTCTCCACTCCCAGCTTTCCTTTTTACCATGTAAACACAGTTCCTTCTTTCTCTCCTTCCCTCCTTCTCTCCCTCTCCCTCTCCTTCGTCCTTCTCTCCCTTTCATTCTTTCCTTCTTTCTCTCCTCTCCCTCTTTCTCTCCCTCTTCCTTCTCTCCCTTTCATTCTTTCCTTCTTTCTCTCCTTCTCACCTTCTTTCTTTCTCTCCCTCCTTCCTTCTCTCCCTTTGGTTGTTTCCTTCTTTCTCTCCTTCCCTCCAATCTGTATGTGAGACCAGATGAAAGTGACAGGAATGCTGAAGTAATTCCAAAGTCCCTTTTCAAGTCTAAGGGAGAAGGAGACTCAGGGTGTCATTCTTGCTTGAGTCTCAGATGAAAGGAGTGGGGCAGGAATTTCAAAGTTAGTGACGTCAAAGTTACCATTTGCTTCCCAGGTGAAATAGCAGGTCAGAATCCATAGTCAGGGAAACTTAGGTTGTATGTACACTGTCCAGTAAATCCAGAACCAGTCTAGAAATGACGTGGAATGGTTCCAGAGACTGTCACATGCACCTTACTGATTCTGCTCCAACAGCGACTTGGAGCCCACAGAGTCCAACCAAGCTAAAATGGATAGTATGGGTTTAATAGTAAAGGTAAAGGTTTTCCCCTGACATTAAGTCCAGTCATGTCTAACTCTAGGGTTTGGTGCTCATCTCCAGAGTTGGCGTTCTTCGTAGACATCTCCAAGGTCATGTGGCCAGCATGACTGCATGGCATGTTGTTACCTTCCTGCTGGAGTGGTACCTATTGATCTACTCACATTTGCATGTTTTCAAACTGCTGGGTTGGCAGAAGCTGGGGCTAACAGTGGGAGCTTGCGCCGCTCCCCAGATTCGAACCTGCGACCTTTCAGTTAGCAAGTTCAGCAGCTTAGTGGTTTAACCCACTGTGACACCAGGGGCTCCATGTGGTTTTAATAATTGGTTTTAAATTGTGTTGCTTTAGTGTCTTGGTTCTAATGTAACTCTCAGCAAGCGAGAGTCCAAAAGTGGCAGGCTAAAACCCAGCACCTCAATCAATGGCTGAGACCGGGTGAGAATCTCCCTCCTGGGCACACAGAAGAGTGGATGACCTGGAAGGCGCTGAACAGGACTGCGCTCTGGCACCACAAGATGCAGAACTAACCTTAAGAAATGGGGCTACAAAGTGGAGTCCATGACATGTGAGTGCGGAGAAGTGCAAACCACAGACCACCTACTACACTGCAACCTGAGCCCTGCCACATGCACAATGGAGGACCTTCTCATAGCGACACCAGAGTGGCCAGCTTCTGGTCAAAAGTTTTAAAAAACTTTGTGTTTTTACATTCATTTTAACTATACCCTCAATTTGATTCTGACAAGATAAATACATAAATAACGGTAACTGTTTATTTTATTGTATGTTTATTTTTGGCATCAAATTGCTGCCTAATTTGTAAGGCTGCTCTGAGTCCCCTTCAGGGTTGAGAAGGGCGGGATACAAATGAAGTAAATAAATAATAAAAATAAAATGGCATTGGCCTTACTGAACCATCATTTTACCATCTCTGTCACTGCAGCCACTCCAGCCGGTCGCAGAGGTCCACATGAGCTCCTGACTATTGGGTGCAACAAGGAAGGAGCAGGGATCAAATCTCCTCAAATCTCCTCACCTTTTTTCTGTTTGTGCAGATGTTAGTATGGGGTGCCCGTAATGGCCAGGAACTCACATATGGACCTCTGCAGCTGACTGGAAGCAGTGATGCTGATGAGTGCAGTCAAAAGGAGATGGCAATGGTGCCATGTGGACAGCAGACTAGTCCAAATCAAACTCTGTCCAGCTGCCTGAACCTGTCCCAAAGCAGTGGGGATACTTCAGAGTTTCAAGGAAACTTTGGATTTATTTATTTATTTATTTATCGTGTCAGGAGCAACCAGACATTTGTATAAAAAAAAAAAAACAGTGCAAAAAATGAGATACCATATATACTCGAGTATAAGTTGAGTTCTTCAGCCCTTTTTTAAGGCTGTAAAAGCCCTCCTCCCCCCCTCAGTTTATACTCTAGTCAATTATTTATTTCTTTACTCTGTTATTGTTATTATTTTTATTACATTTATTATTTTACTTTATTATTATCATTATTATATTTACATTATTTTTTTTATTTATTTAAATTATTTCTATCCCGCCCATTTCAGCCCAAAAGTGACTCTGGGCGATATACACAGTCAGCACAATTCGATGCTGAAACAAAATACATACATTGATAAAGCAAAAACATTTTCTCTATTTTTATTACATATATTATTTTACTCAATTATTACATTTTCATTATTTTACTCAATTATTACTTTTATTACATTATTCTTTTACTCTATTTATTATTACATTTACTATTTTACTCTATTATTACATTATTCTTTTACTCTATTTATTATTATTTTACATTTATTATTTTACTCTATTATTACTGTTATATTTCCATTATTTTACTCTACTGTTATTTTTATTACATTTCTTATTTTACGCTCTTTATTATTATTGGAAGGATATGTAAGCACATTTACATTGAAGAAGGTTAGAATAATGGTTTAATCAGAGTTGGGCAGTCTTAGTTTAAATTACAGTTTTATGTAAATATTCAAAAACATTTAACCTACTGCTGCCTCAATTAATGTAATTTGATTAGTATCTATTTTTATTTTGAAATTTATCAAAAGCTGCTGCATTTCCAAACCTCGGCTTATACTTGAGTCAATAAGTTTTCCCAGTTTTTAGGGGTACAATTAGGTGCCTCGGCTTATATTTGGGTTGGCTTATACTCTATTTTTTTTAATGTCAGGAACAACTTGAGAAACTGCAAGTTGAGAAACTGCAAGTTGCTTCTGGTGTGAGAGAATTGGCCATCTGCAAGGACATTGCCCAGGGAATGCCCAGATGTTTTGATGTGCAAACCATCCTTGCGGGAGGCTTTTCTCATGTCTCTGCATGGGGAGCTGGAGTTGACAGAGGGAGCTCATCCACTCTCCCCAGATTCAAACCAACCTGTCGGTCTTCAGTCCTGCCACCATAAGAGTTTAACTCGAGTATATGTGATATGAAAACTTTAGAAGTGCCTACCCTTTCCTTTGGATGTCTAAACTGTATTTCTAAATGGACCACGGATATATTAGGTTAGTACAATGCCAGGAATTTAAGGAATGAAGAAAACATTCATGTCAAGGAGCACAAAATTCTTATGTGGGAAGGAATGCCCCTTTTCTGCCTGGAAATTGTGGAGTCATATGAAAAGTTATAAATACAGAAAATAAATACGTTTGGTGGCAAAGGGATTGGTCATCACTCCATAAGCTGTACCCACTACACTGCATTACAATGACATTTCCCCACATAATATATCAGCCAGGATGACGCGTGTGAATGGAGGTACGAGAATGGCCCTCTGTTTTTGTCCCTTCCCTCTGCAACTCACACAGGTACTTACCTGAGGAGCTGGGCGAGCGTCTTGGTAGGCGTACACCAGAGCAGGTAGGGCAAAGTGTGGAAATACCAGACGTAGAACTGGTAGTGCAAAGAGCGGCTAAAGCAAATGCCAATGAAGTTGGAGGTGAAGAGAGCAAAGACTACCTGTGGCCTTCTGTTAAGGTAGGAAAAACGAAATGCAAAGATACAGAATGGGGGACAAGGCCTGGCTCGAGAGCAGTACGTGTGAAAAAGATCTTGGAGTCCTCGTGGACAACAAGTTAAACATGAGCCAACAATGTGATGTGGCGGCAAAAAAAGCCAATGGGATTTTGGCCTGCATCAATAGGAGCATAGTGTCTAGATCTAAGGAAGTAATGCTCCCCATGCTCTATTCCGCTTTGGTTAGACCACACCTGGAATATTGTGTCCAATTCTGGGCACCACAATTCAAGAGAGATATTGACAAGCTGGAATGTGTCCAGAGGAGGGCGACTAAAATGATCAAGGGTCTGGAGAACAAGCCCTATGAGGAGCGGCTTAAGGAGCTGGGCATGTTTAGCCTGAAGAAGAGAAGGCTGAGAGGAGATATGATAGCCATGTATAAATATGTGAGATGAAGCCACAGGGAGGAGGGAGCAAGCTTGTTTTCTGCTTCCCTGGAGACTAGGACGCGAAACAATGGCTTCAAACTACAAGAGAGGAGATTCCATCTGAACATGAGGAAGAACTTCCTGACTGTGAGAGCCGTTCAGCAGTGGAACTCTCTGCCTCGGAGCGTGGTGGAGGCTCCTTCTTTGGAAGCTTTTAAACAGAGGCTGGATGGCCATCTGTCAGGGGTGATTTGAATGCAATATTCCTGCTTCTTGGCAGGGGGTTGGACTGGATGGCCCATGAGGTCTCTTCCAACTCTTTGATTCTATGATTCTAAGGTTGTATCATGCCAAGATCAGAGGGCATTTTTGTGAACCCTTCTGATGATGTCAGCTCTTCCCACTCCAACCCTCAAACCAAGAGGGTTTCAAGATATTTTGTCACCCTTTTTTGATGAAAGGATATGATTGGTAGAGAGCGGCTGTGGAGGTGCCTTCCTCTCTGAGGGATCCTTCAGCAGCGACAGGATACTTTCATCTGACCTGGAAGGGATGGAGCAGAGAAAAGCATGGACTGTTAGACCCTTGAGAAATGTGTCCTTGCAATTCCCACCAAGAATGTGCTGATATGCTGACTCTCCCCAACTATGGACATGAGATTCTGGGTTAAATCATCTCCCACCTCGATCCTGGACATTCTCACTCAAGTTCTGCACATGCCTATCTCCTTCCCAAGTTTCCTGATTTGGACTCATGAAGGACTCCCCTTCTGCTCATCCTATCTAGCAGTGCTGAGACCTTTATAGCTCCAGTGGAAGTGGAAGGTAAAGCTACGAGGGATGAATGAAAAGTGGGAGAAAGAACTCTTGTCTCTTGGAGGCAAATGTGAATGTTGCAATTATTTATTTATTGTGTCATCAGCAACCATACCATTGTATTACATTTCTAACAGAACAAAACAAACAGATTAAAAAAACAAAAACACAGATTTTGCAAACTTGGTAGTTGATTAAATGTCCTTTGACCAGTATCTGGCCACTTGGAGTGCCTCTGGTGTTGCCGCAAGAAGGTCCTCCATTGTGCATGTGGCAGGGCTCAGGGTGCATTGCAGCAGGTGGTCAGTGGTTTGTTCTTCTCCACACTCGCATGTCGTGGATTCAACTTTGTAGCCCCATTTCTTAAGATTGGCTCTGCATCTCGCGGTGCCAGAGCGCAGTCTGTTCAGCGCCTTCCAAGTCGCCCAGTCTTCTGTGTGCCCAGGGGGGAGTCTCTCATCTGGTATCACCCACGGATTGAGGTGCTGGGTTTGGGCCTGCCACTTTTGGACTCTCGCCTGCTGGGGTGTTCCAGCAAGTGTCTCTGTAGATCTAAGAAAACTATGTCTTCATTTAAGTTGTCGACGTGCTGGCTGATACCCAAACAAGGGATGAGCTGGAGATGTCTCTGCCTTGGTCCTTTCACTATTGGCTGGTACTTCCCGGCGGATGTCAGGTGGTGTAATACCGGCTAAGCAGTGTAATTTCTTCAGTGGTGTAGGGCGCAGACACCCTGTGATAATGCGGCATGTCTCATTAAGAGCCACATTCACTGTTTTAGTGTGGTGAGATGTGTTCCACACTGGGCATGTGTACTCGGCAGCAGAGCAGCATAGCGCAAGGGCAGATGTCTTCACTGTGTCTGCTTGTGATCCCCAGGTTGTGCCAGTCAGCTTTTGTATGATATTGTTTCTAGCACCCACTTTTTGCTTGATGTTCAGGCAGTGCTTCTTGTAGGTCAGAGCACGGTACAGAGTGACTCCCAGGTATTTGGGTGTGCTGCAATGCTCCAGTGGGATTCCTTCCCAGGTGATCCTCAGAGCTCGGGATGCTTGTCTGTTCTTAAGGTGAAAAGGCACATGTCTGTGTTTTAGATGGGTTAGGGATCAGCTGGTTTCCCCTGTAATAGGCAGTAAGAGCACCTAGAGCTTCGGAGAGCTTCTGTTCTACCATCTCAAAGCTCCCTGCTTGAGTGGTAATGACACGATCATCAGCATAGATGAAACTCTCTGTCCCTTCTGGCAGTGGCTGGTCATTTGTGTAGATGTTGAACATGGATGGAGCAATTGCATGGATGGAACATTGCAATCAATGTTGCAATTGATTAGCAATGAATAGCCTTGCAGCTTCAAAGTTTGGCTGCTTCCTGCCTGGGGGAATCTTTTGTTAGGTGATGATTAGCTGGCCTGCTTGTTTCTTGTCTGGAATTCCCCTGGTTTTTTTTAGTGTTGTTCTTTATTTACTCCCAACAAAGGATTCTCCCAGACAGGAAGCAGCCAGGCTTTGAAGCTGCAAGCCCATTCAATGCTAATCAAGCTGGCCCAATTGCAACATTCACAATTGCCTCAAACAGGCAAGAGTTCTTTCTCCCACCCTGGACATTCCACAAATATAAACTTCACTTGCCTAGTTTCCAACAGACCTCACAACCTCTGAGAAGCCATTGAAATCCACAAGCAGGTGGGCAATTTTAACAAAGGAGGAAACCATGCAAATGAACAAAATCTGGCTAAATCTGGGGAGTAAATAAAGAGCAACATTCAAAAAGCAGGGGGATTCCAGACAGGAAACAATCAGAGCCAGTTAACATCTCCCAACAAAGGATTCCCCAGGCAGGAAGCAGACAGGCTTTGAAGCTGCAAGGCCATTCAGTGCTAATCAAGGTGGCCAATTGCAACATTCACACTTGCCTCCAACAGATAAGAGTTCTTTCTCCCACCCTGGACATTCCACAGATATATAAACCCCACTTGCCTAGCTTCCAACAAACTTCACAACCTATGAGGATGGCTGCCATAGATGTGGGCAAAAACATCAGGAGAGAATGCTACTGGAAAATGGCCATACAGCCCAGAAAACCCACAGCAACCAGTTATTCCAGCCATGAAAGCCTTCGAAAACACAAAACAGTTCCTACCCGAACCAACCCCAGGATAAGAAGAAGCAAAGATGGATGGTACTTTATGAATGGAGAACACTAGAAAGCAAGCCTTAATCTTGATCTCACAAATCCCAAAGGCAAATTCTAAAAATTGAAATACAGAATCAGTTAAAGAAATAATTAACAGGCGAAAGTAAGTGACAAATTTAGGTGGGGGGTCACATGCACCAAAGAGGCATTCGTATCTCTTTTCTCACACTGGACACTGCAGATGGTAATTCCATATTTAGACATAACTTCTCCCTCTGCAAACTGGAAGCCACAGCATCTGTAGTGTCCATGGGCATAATTCAGCAGCTTGAGCATGACGACCATGCCACCGCCCTCACCTGTGCCACCTGTTGAGTGCAAAGAGCCCGAGGGCAGCCAGGTGGGCAACCAGCAGGGCCAGGTGGAAGGCCCGGTGTTGGAAAACCTCTTCTGGCAAGAATCTCCAATTTACCGTCCACTTGAAGAGAAACTGGCGGCCCAGGTCAAAGGAGCGGGTCAAGTACCCGGCGGGGTTCACCACCAAGAAGGGCAACCCCAAAACCACCTGCAAGAGAGACCCAAACATTTAAATATTCTCATCTAGGATGACGTGGTAATTACTGTCCAACATCCCAAGTGTTGAAAGTACAAGAGTTATACAGGGAAAATCATAGAACGAACAGCACAGCTAGACAGAATTGAGACTGGGCATTTATCTACACAAGCAGTTCTCAACCTGGGGGTTGCTGGGCCATTTTCCGGGGGTCACGATTTATAACAATGAAAATACATCCTGCATATCAGATATTTGCATTACATTTCATAACAGTAGCAGTTATGACGTAGCAACCCCTGTTTGGGTATCAGCCAGCACGTCAACTACTTAAATCAAGAAATAGTTTTCTAAGATCTACAGAGACACTCGCTGGAGTACCCCAGCAAGCAAGAGTCCAAAAGCGGCAAGCTCAAACCCAGAACCTCAACCAATGGCTGATACCAAATAAGAGACTCCCCCCTGGGCACACAGAATACTGGGCGACTTGGAAGGCACTGAACAGACTGCGCTCTGGCACCACGAGATGCAGAGCCAACCTTAAGAAATGGGGCTACAAAGTGGAATCCACTCACATGCGAGTGTGGAGAAGAGCAAACTACATGGTAACCCAGACACTTCCTGTCTCACCAGCAATTAGGCTTTTATTTCTTTCCCTTAAAGACTTCTTGCAAATCTTTTAGCTGGAGATGACAGTTCCAGCCCAGCTTATCTATCCGAACGCATCTCTCCCTATGAAACTTTTAGGAATTTAAGATCATCTGGGGAGGCCCTGCTCTTGATCCCACCTGCCTCACAGGCGTGTCTGGTGGGGATGAGACACAGGGCCTTCTCAGTGGTGGCCCCACAGCTCTGGAAATCCTTTCCCAAGGATATTAGATTGGCCCCCTCCCTCCTGACCTTTCGGAAAAGAGTGAAAACCTGGCTCTTCGAGCAACCATTTGGAGATTCAGCATGACCAGATAGACACAAACGAACACGGAATGGCTAAGACGATGTAAATGAACAAGGAATTGGACTGGAAGACATTGTTTTTTATAATTTTTTAAATAGTTTTTATAGCTTTTATGGTTTTTATATGTATTTATGATGTGACTAGCCGTCCCCTGCCATGCGTTGCTGTGGCCCACGTGGGGGTTCTGTGTGGGAGGTATGGCCCAATTCTATCGTTGGTGGGGTTCAGAATGTTCTGTGATTGTAGGTGAACTGTAAATCCCAGCAACTACAACTCCCAAATGTCAAGATTCTATTTTCCCCAAACTCCACCAGTGTTCACATTTGGGCATATTGAGTATTCGTGTAGAGTTTGGTCCAGATCCATCATTGTTTGAGTCCACAGTGATCTCTGGATGTAGGTGAACTACAACTCTAATATCAAAGGACACTGCCCACCAAACCCTTCCAGTGTTTTCTGTTGGTCATTCTATGATTCATGGGAGAACTGTGTGCCAAGTTTGGTTCAATTCCATCGTTGGTGGGGTTCAGAATGCTCTTGGATTGTAGGTGAACTATAAATCCCAGCAACTACAACTCCCAAATGACAAAATCATTTTTTGGAGTGAAGAACATACATTGGGTTGTTAGGTGTCTTGTGTCCAAATTTGGTGTCAATTCATCCAGTGGTTTTTGAGTTCTGTTAATCCCACAAATGAACATTACATTTTTATTTATATAGATTTAATTGCTTTGACTGATATATGTGTATGTATGTATGTATGTATGTGTGTGTGTGTGTGTGTATGGATGGCATCTAATTGTTGCTGGTCTGTATGCCGCTCTGAGTCGCCTTTGGGTTGAAATGGGCGGGATAAAAATGATGCTAATAAATAAATAAATGTCAGGGATTGAAGTCTGGCCTATCTTAAGGCAAAACAGGCCTTGTAACCCGGGCAGCTCCCTTGCCTTTCTTACCTGTAAGACAGCACAGATGGCAAGCTTGGGAATGGCACGAAGCAGGCCAAAGCGCCACAGGAGGAGGTAAAGGAGACCTGGCGCAAAGAGCAGAATATTCATTTTCACAGACACAGCCAAGCTGTGGGAGGAGGAGACAACAGATGTTCATTGGTGCTTGAAATTAACACAGTCCTTACTCTGGTGCCTTAGAACGGTAAAATCATAGAGCTGGACGAGACCACAAAGGCCATCCAGCCCAACCTCCTGCCATGCAGTGATAAACAATCAAAGCACCCCCAACAGATAGCCATCCATTCCCAAACACTTTGTCTGTTACTATTGACTTTCAACACTGGTGAAGATTTCTAACACTGTGAAGCCTCAACAGCACAAATTGATAGAAATCCTATACCTGTGCATTGCTCTACATCTGCCTATCACTCATGATCTGCCAGTCCTTGGAAGGAGCTCCAGCTAGAATGGTTTGGAGGGAGGATAACAATGGAGTGTTTTGTTAAGTGTGACACAGAAAAGTTGAGAACTGGAAATCAAGGGGGATATTTTTTTCTGTTGACGTTTCTATTTGATGTTTTGTTTCATGTCTTATATAATGGGTTGCATTTTTTTATTTAAAAAAAATAAAATTTTAAAAAAATGCCGCATGTGAGGTTCGCTCAGTGATACGGCTTTTGTCAGCAAGGAACCTGCCTGCTGCAGAAATTCATCGACAGATTTGTGAAGTGTACGGTGATACTGTTATGAGTGAAAGCAAAGTGCGTAAATGGGTACGACAATTCAAAGATGGCCGTGACAACATCCATGATGAGGACCGCTCCGGTCGCCCTTCTTGATTACAGACGATTTGGTTATCGGAGCAGGCGGCAAGTTTTTATGAAGAGGGTATTTTAAAATTGGTTCAGAGGTATGATAAGTGTTTGAACAAACTTGGCAACTATGTCGAAAAATAGAGTGAAGTGTGTACTTTCTGAAAATAAATTTACTTTTTTGAAATAAACTTTTGTTGTGTACTTATGTTCCAATGGACCTTACTTTAAAAATACCCCTCGTATAAGAAGTGTGCATGTGCAGTCCAGCCCTCGCGCTTCCTTATCCGTCCCTGGAGCCCCATCGCACCTCAGGCCGCTGCTCTGCCGGGGTCTGTGAAAGACAGGGAGGCAGGTCTGGATGTTGTTGGGGAGGCATTGGGGCCTCCGGCGGGCAGCATTCCTGCCCGGAACGAGGAGAAGGGCAAAGTACATCTGCTCGCAGCCCGAGCCATCGATGGAATGAGCAAAAAAAGCAACAGAATGCACACCATCCTCCCTTTTTGAAGCCCGTCGTAATGTAAATATTTTATATTAATATTTAATTAAAAAATCCGCAAAACAGCGAATCTGTGTAAAGCGAACCGCGAAGTAGTAAGTAGGCCTGGATGTTGTTGGGGAGGCATTGGGGCCTCCGGTGCCTGGAACAAGGAGAAGGACAAAGCACATCGAGCCATTGACGGAATGAGCAAAAAAAGCAACAGGATGCACACCAGCCTCCCTTTCTGAGGCCTGTTATAATGTAAATATTTTATATTAATATTTATTAAAAAATCCGTGAAACAGCAAGTCCACGTAAAGCGAACCATGAAGTAGTGAAGGAACACTGTATTGTCATTATGTTCAGGCACTGAATGTTTACATTTTTGTTTGGAATCTGCCCTAGAATCATAGAATCAAAGAGTTGGAAGAGACCTCATGGGCCATCCAGTCCAACCCCATTCTGCCAAGAAGCAGGAATATTGCATTCAAATTGCCCTCAGCCCCTCTGGGTAGATAGGGCAGAAAATAAATAAATAAATATTATTATTATTTCTGAGTTTGAGGTTAACAAAAGGAACAAGAAGGAGATAAGAAGCAGAAGTATTTAACTGATGGCTAGAAAATTATAGGTGACATGAAGTGAGAGTGCTGAGTTAACTAAGTACAGGTTCACAGCCAGAAGGTTTAAGATGGGACGGACAACCCGCAATCCTCCGTATCAGAGCACTGTCAAGGAAGTCCTAGTGTACATCAGGCTGTACTGATGCACAATGCCAATGCCTCACTAGTGTCCTGATGTGCGGATATCCCCATGCCCAATAGTCACTCAACTGACTCCCTTACATACCTATGTTATGCCTACTTCTTGTGAAATATGAAATCTTCTCAGCATAGGGTTGTTGTAGGTTTTTTCGGGCTATATGGCCATGTTCTAGAGGCATTCTCTCCTGACGTTTCGCCTGCATCTATAGCAAGCATCCTCACTACCTCTGAAGATGCTTGCCATAGATGCAGGTGAAACATCAGGAGAGAATGCCTCTAGAACATGGCCATATAGCCTGAAAAAACCTACAACAACCCAGTGATTCCAGCCATGAAAGCCTTCGACAATACATTCTCAGCATAACTTTCCATTCCTGTAGACCCAAGTTCCATACCAAATTGCTGCTGCTACTACTTATGATGATGATAATACCTGAAACAGAAGCAGCCCCAGGACCAGTGATCCTCCAGGAAGAGGTTGATAGCCAGAAAGAGGATTGCCATGGCCACCGGATCATTGAAGAGGCGCAGGACAAAAATGGAGTGGATGCGATAGGAAGCGCAGCACATGAAGAAGAAGACATAGGGAGGAACCTGCCACGGAAAGGCCAAAGGATAAATCACTCATCTAGACTGCCATCCAAATGCCAAATGGCTCCACTATTAACTCATTCTGTTTCATAAGTGCGCAACTTCCAATATTCATTGCTTCAAGTGGAAAGGAAGATAGGCAGTTCTCATAGGTGGAGGCTGGCAGTTGTGCCAGTCTGTTGAAATACTAGAATGCAACTTGTTTTTAATTGACACAATTCTAACAGAAATACCAAACATATTCCTGTACAACCATAGATCCCCTTTTCCCTTCCCTCTATCCCCAAAATGCTAAGTCTTAAATGTTTCTAGTACAAGAAAGAAACTGAAAATGTATACCACAACAGTAGTTATAGAAACCACCACAAATCAAGTGAGGATTAGAAAGATGTTTTAATGACACCTAAATCTTCAGGATCAAATTAAATTGGCCTCTCCTTGGGACAGAGACCTGGGCTTTTGCTCTTCTTTTACTGTTATTAATGTTCAAAGAGTGACACACACTCAATATATATATAAAACATACCAAACTCTCAATTGTCTCAAGTTGTTGG
>NW_026846588.1:11463432-11512681 GCF_025583915.1 Anolis sagrei ordinatus
GGAAGAACTTTCTGACTCTGAGAGCCGTTCAGCAGTGGAACTCTCTGCCCCGGAGTGTGGTGGAGGCTCCTTGTCTGGAGGTTTATAAACAGAGGCTGGATGGCCATCTGTCGGGGGTGCTTTGAATGCAATTTCCCTGCAGAATGGGGTTAGACTGGATGGCCCAGGAGGTCTCTCCCAAGATCTTCCCTACACACAACTTTGGACTCTGCTTACAGCTTCCCTCTGGCCTGGCAGGCGTTTGGGACTACAATTCCCAGAAGCCTCTGCTGCGTAGGCGAATGGGGAAGGCTTCTGGGAAGTGAAGTCCCCCAGGCTCGGGGCCTAGCCTGCCCTCCCTCCCTCCCTGACTCACAGGGGACCCTCTGGATGACCCAGGGGCAGAGGCCGGCTTCGGCCAGGCAGAGGCAGGCGGCCACCAAGGGCGTGTACTGGGCCTCGAAGAGGAGGCGCCGCTTCCCCCGCCAGGCCCCGCGCAGCACGCCCGGGACCAGCACCGGCGCCCAGGCCGGAGGGCCGCTCTTCCGCCGCAGCCCGGGCCCCGGAGCCATCTCCCCAGCTCTGCCAGCTGGTGCCACCGAGACAGCGCTCCCCACTGCAACACGCACCCGGGACACACAGTTCCGCCTCTCACACTTGGGATACGGGAAGTTCTCCTTTGGGTTGTCTGTTTGTTTGTTTATCCTGTCACTGAAAGGACCAAGGCAGAGACATCTCCATCCTATCCCCTGTTTAGGTATCAGCCAGCACGTCAACGACTTAAATCTAGAAATAGTTTTCTAAGATCTACAGAGACACTCGCTGGAACACCTCAGCAAGCGAGAGTCCAAAAGCGGCAGGCTCAAACCCAGAACCTCGTAGGGCACAATTCAAGGTGCTGGCATAAGCCTATAAAGCCCTAAACGGTTCCGGCCCTACTTACCTCTCCTAACGCATCTCCACCTATGAACCAACTAGGACATTAAGATCGTCTGGGGAGGCCCTGCTCTCGGTCCCGCCTGCGTCACAGACGCGTTTGGCGGGGACGAGGGACAGGGCCTTCTCGGTGGTGGCCCCTCGGCTATGGAATGCCTTACCTGTAGACATCAGACAGGCCCCTTCGCTGTTGTCGTTTCGGAGGGAGGTTAAGACTTGGCTCTATGAACAAGCGTTTGGCAAAGGAAGACGGTAAAATCGAACATAGGAATGGCACAAGGATTATGAGAACGGATTCTGATTTTCATTGAGGCGTTATGATATGATAATAATTGTTTTTGATTTTGTCTGTTATGTATGATGTGTTTTAATTGCTTATGACATTGTTGTGATAACCTGTATCGTGTAAACCACATTGGGCTGAAAAATGCGGTATAGAAATAAAGCAAATAAATAAATAAATAAATATTTATCATGTCTGTGAAAGGACCAAGGCAGTGACATCTCCATCCCACCCCCTTTTTGGGTATCAGCCAACACACCGAGGACTTAAATCAAGAAATAGTTTTCTAAGATCTACAGAGACACTCGCAGGAACACCTCAGCAAGCGAGAGTCCAAAAGCAGCAGGTTCAAACCCAAAACCTCGTGTATTTATCATGTCTGTGAAAGGACCAAGGCAGTGATATCTCCATCCCACCCCTTGTTTGGGTATCAGCCAGTACATCAACGACTTAAATCAAGAAATAGTTTTCTAAGATCTACAGAGACACTTGCAGGAACACCTCAGCAAGCGAGAGTCCAAAAGCAGCAGGTTCAAACCCAGAACCTCGTGTATTTATCATGTCTGTGAAAGGACCAAGGCAGTGACATCTCCATCCCACCCCGTTTGGGTATCGGCCAGCATGCCAATGACTTAAATCAAGAAATAGTTTTCTAAGATCTACAGAGACACTTGCAGGAACACCTCAGCAAGCGAGAGTCCAAAAGTGGCAGGCTCAAACCCAGAACCTTGTGTATTTATCATGTCTGTGAAAGGACCAAGACAGTGACATCTCCATCCCACCCCCTGTTTAGGTATCAGCCAGCACGCCAACGACTTAAATCAAGAAATAGTTTTCTAAGATCTACAGCAGGGGTCCTCAAACTAAGCCTCTCCGAACGCATCTCCACCTATGAACCGACTAGGACATTAAGATCGTCTGGGGAGGCCCTGCTCTCGGTCCCGCCTGCATCGCAGGCGCGGTTGGCGGGGACGAGGGACAGGGCATTCTCGGTGGTGGCCCCTCGGCTGTGGAATGCCCTACCTGTGGACATCAGACAGGCCCCTTCACTGCTGGCATTCCGGAGGAAGGTTAAGACTTGGCTCTATGAACAAGCGTTTGGCAAAGGAAGACGGTAAAATCGAACATAGGAATGGCACAAGGATTATGAGAACGGATTCTGATTTTCATTGAGGCGTTATGATATGATAATAATTGTTTTTGATTTTGTCTGTTATGTATGATGTGTTTTAATTGCTTATGACATTGTTGTGATAACCTGTATCGTGTAAACCACATTGGGCTGAAAAATGCGGTATAGAAATAAAGCAAATAAATAAATAAATAAATATTTATCATGTCTGTGAAAGGACCAAGGCAGTGACATCTCCATCCCACCCCCTTTTTGGGTATCAGCCAACACACCGAGGACTTAAATCAAGAAATAGTTTTCTAAGATCTACAGAGACACTCGCAGGAACACCTCAGCAAGCGAGAGTCCAAAAGTGGCAGGCTCAAACCCAGAACCTCGTGTATTTATCATGTCTGTGAAAGGACCAAGACAGTGACATCTCCATCCCACCCCCTGTTTAGGTATCAGCCAGCACGCCAACGACTTAAATCAAGAAATAGTTTTCTAAGATCTACAGCAGGGGTCCTCAAACTAAGGCCCGGGGGCCGGATGCGGCCCTCCAAGGTCATTTACCAGGCCCTCACTCAGGGTCAACCTAAGTCTGAAATTACTTGAAAGCACATAACAACAACAACAATCCTATCTCATCAGCCAAAAGCAGGCCCACATTTCCCATTGAAATACTAATAAGTTTATATTTGTTAAAATTGTTCCTCAATTTAATTAATGTATTGTTTTTAAGTGTTTTTTACACTACAAATAAGATATGTGCAGTGTGCATAGGAATTAATTCATTTTTTCAAATTATAATCCGGCCCTCCAACAGTTTGAGGGACTGTGACCTGGCCCTCTGTTTAAAAAGTTTGGGGACCCCTGATCTACAGAGACACTCGCAGGAACACCTCAGCAAGCGAGAGTCCAAAAGTGGCAGGCTCAAACCCAGAACCTCGTGTATTTATCATGTCTGTGAAAGGACCAAGGCAGTGACATCTCCATCCCACCCCCTGTTTGGGTATCAGCCAACACACCGAGGACTTAATTCAAGAGATAGTTTTCTAAGATCTACAGAAACACTTGCAGGAACACCTTAGTAAGCGAGAGTCCAAAAGTGCAGACTAATATTTATTTATTTATTTACGTCAGTTTTATCCCGCCTGAAGGCGACTCAGGGCAGCGTACAAATCAGCAACAATTAGATGCCATATATAAATATATACATTGGTTAAAAGCAAAAATAAATAAATAAATATCACAACATAATACATTTAAAAAACATAAAAGCAATATAGAATAAAAATATAAAAACTATGTCTTCTTGTTCAATTCCTCAACCATTCCTAGTTCATATTCCAATTTGAGTTTATCTGGTCATGCTGAAGTCCCAAACGCTTGTTCAAAGAGCCAGTTTTCACTCTTTATTTATCACGCGGACGACTTAAATCAAGAAATAGTTTTCTCAGATCTACAGAGACACTTGCAGGAACACCTCAGCAAGCGAGAATCCAAAAGTGGCAGGCTCAAACCCAAAACCGTGTGTATTTATCATGTCTGTGAAAGGACCAAGGCAGTGATATCTCCATCCCACCCCCTGTTTGGGTATCAGCCAGCACACCAACTTTAATCAAGAAATAATTTTCTTTCTTTTCTTTTTTTTAAATATTGTTCCAAAAAAGGGGAAAAAACATTTTAGTATTTTACATAGAAAGTGGGAGAACATTGGAGAGATAGTAAAGTAGGAAATGAAGAGAAAGGAGGAAAAAAGAAAAAAAAGTCTCTTGACTTCCATTCTGAGCCGCTGCATGTCTCATTTTCATGCTTCGTAAATTCAAATATCTCTATATATTTTTGAAAAAAAATTATAGTTAAGAGCCCGTAATTGACTAAAATGTTTATAATCCTTTTTCCTTTTCATATTCCTCAACAAAGGACCAGTCAGTCCTTTTAATTGGGCTACCCGAGCTATTCTTAAAAGAAAAAGAAAAAAAAAYGGGGGGGGGGMTTAGRTTATCCATGTCTCTCATGTCTCTAAGTTTACTTAACCAGTCGTCTGTCTCTGGTATCTTATCCAACTTCCAAAGCTTCGCATAGGGAATTCTCACCGCTGTTGTCAWGTAAGTAAATAAGATGTCCATATTGTGGTTCAATATTAAATCAAGAAAAAGTTTTCTAAMATCTACAGAGACCCTCGCAGGAACACCTCAGCAAGCGAGAGTCCAAAAGAGGCAGGCTAAAACCCAGAATATCATGTATTTATCATGTCTGTGAAAGGACCAAGGCAGTGACATCTCCAGTTCATCCCGTTTGGTATCAGCCAGCACGCCGATGACTTAAATCAATAAATAGTTTTCTAAGACACTCGCTGGAACACCTCAGCAAGCGAGAGTCCAAAAGTGGCAGGCTCAAACCCAGAACCTCAACCAATGGCTGATACCAAATAAGAAACTCCTTCCTAGGCACACAGATGTCACAAAAATTGAATGTCCAGATTTTATAAATGTGGATTTAATATAATGTGTGGGAATGAATGGAAGAATGAAGGTGAATGTATAGATGGAGCTAATAATTTTGGAGACACCAGTATAATATTAAGGCCTGCAATGACTAACTACCTGCTTGCTGGACAGTGATTAAAACCTGCTAATAAGAACTGAAAAGTAAACTCTGATAAGAATTGAGACATTGATAATAGAAATGTTTACAATGTTAAGAAGGAAGTCAACTTAAGATCAACACCAATCAAGACATCTAAGTACTTAGTGTTTACAAACACACACACACACACACTAGTGATCCCCTGCTAGGTGCTGTTGTGGCCCAGTCTGGTGAGCTGGAAAATAAAGTAATGAGGAAGTGTTGGTTTCTAATATATGTAATTTCTTTATGCTTGTGGGTAAAATGTATTTCTTGTTGTTTCTTTGTCAGTGTTGATGTAGATTGTCTGGTCTGCCTGTTCTGAGACATACAACATATAATTGTCCTTCTTTAGGGGTCCATTTCAAATCTATGATATTATATCTGTCATATACATGTGTGCGTGTGTGAATCATATATATATCTATCTATATCTATGGCTGGATGGTTCTATGTCAGGAAGGTCTTTGATTATGTGTTCTTGCCCTGGTGAAGGGAGTGGGACTGGATGGCCTTAAGGCGGTATTTCTCAACCTGGGGGCCAGAACCCCTGGGGGGGAGTGGGTGTCAGAAGGGTTGCCAAAGACCATCAGGAAACACAGTATTTTCTGTTGGTCATGGGGGTTCTGTGTGGGAAGTTTGGTTCAATTCCATCATTGGTGGAGTTCAGAATGCTCTTTGAGTGTAGGTTAACTATAAATCACAGCAACTACAACTCCCAAATGTCAAGGTCTATTTTCCCCAAACTCCACCAGTGTTCACATTTGGGCATATTGAGAATTCGTGTCAAGTTTGGCCCGGATCCACCAATGTTTGAGTCCACAGTGCTCTCTGGATGTAGGTGAACTACAACTCTAAAACTCAATGTTTCACAGGTGTATAGCAGGATTGGTAGGGGAATAGCTTTATAAACAAGCACCTTGCTATCCCTACGGATGTCCTGGTCCTCAAACACTGTCTGCTTCATTCGGAAAAATGCTGCACTCGCACAGCTCAGGCGGTGTTGTCTTTCGGTGTCGATGTTGACTTTTGTGGAGAGGTGGCTTCCAAGGTAGTGGAAATGGTCAACATTTTCTAATGTTACACCATTAAGCTGTATCTCTGGCATTGGAGAGGGGTTGGCTGGTGACTGCTGGAACAGCGCTTTCATTTTCTCAATGCTCAATGACAGGCTGAGCTTCTCGTTTACTTGCAATGGTGATCGGACATTCAGACAACGTGGCTGGTCCAGTGGAGTTGATGGCGGAGGAGCATCACTTCAATGCTGGTGGTCTTTGCTTCTTCCAGCACACTGACATTTCCCCGTCTGTTTTCCCAAGAGATTTGCAGGATTTTTTGGAGGCAATGCTGATGGAATAATTCCAAGAGTTGCATGTGAGAATAATTAAAACACATAAACATTGTAAAATAAATACTACATATACTTATTATCAAAATGTATGTCTATAAAAGCAACGTGTTAAAACATATTTCTATGAAATATATTTTAAAATACACAAAAACGAGAGCTGGACCCTAGGGAAGGCTGAGCGAAGGAAGAGAGATGCTTTTGAGCTGTGGTGTTGGAGGAAAGTTCTGAGAGTGCCTTGGACTGCGAGAAGATCCAACCAGTCCATCCTCCAGGAAATAAAGCCCGACTGCTCACTGGAGGGAAGGATACTAGAGACAAAGTTGAAGTACTTTGGCCACATCATGAGGAGACAGCAAAGCCTAGAGAAGACAATGATGCTGGGGAAAGTAGAAGGAAAAAGGAAGAGGGGCCGACCAAGGGCAAGATGGATGGATGGCATCCTTGAAGTGACTGCACTGACCTTGAAGGAGCTGGGGGTGGTGACGGCCGACAGGGAGCTCTGGCTAGGCTGGTCCATGAGTTTCACGAAGAGTCAGAGACGACTGAATGAATGAACAACAACACAAAAACGGCACATTTTGCTCTGGTTTTTCAATGAATCTCTATCTCATCACTGAGTTTCCACCCATTGGGCCACAGAAAACGAAGTTTCTGGAGAGGAACAACTACTTTCAAAATAAGGACTGCACAAGGAAACAGGAAATAGCACTTTCAAACCAGGAACAGAACACATTTTGTTGCATAGTGTTTACAAATTTTGCTATAGTGTTTACAAACTTTGATGCAGTGTTTACAAACTTTTTGCATAGTGTTTACAAACTGTTACATAGTGTTTACAAACTTTGTTGCATAGAGTTTGCAAACTTTATTGCACAGAGTTTACAAACTTTTTGCATAGTGTTTACAAACTGTTACATAGTATTACAAACTTTGTTGCAAAGAGTTTACAGATTTTGTTGCAGTATTTACAGGCCTTGCTGCAGTGTTTACAAACTTTGTTGCAGTGTTTACAAATTTTGTTGCACGGTATTTACAACTTTGCTGCTCAATGTTTACAAACTTTGTTGCACAGTGTGTTTTACACCCATCCATTCCTTAAGTCAGTGGCGACAGTAAGATGAATTGAGGCTACGTTTCCGGTCGGCGCCTTTCTGCGGGCGGGCGTCTAAACCAGGAAATGGTCCTCCGGAAGCTCCACGTGGTTTTGGTCTGGCCGCATGGCGAGGCAGCTGCCGGAGTGCAATGCAGGCTACCGGGAGAGGGACTTCTGGGAGGCTCGCTACCGGCTGGAAGGGGCGGCGGCGCCGGGAGAGTGGTTCGGGGGCTTGGAGCGCTTCCGAGGGCTGCTGGAGGCCGAGGTCAAGCCAGCAGACTGCATCCTGGTGCTAGGTGAGTGGGCTTCTCAGGAGGAGGGTCTGTCTACACTGCAGGATTGATGCGGGTTGGCACCACTTGGGAGCTACAGCAGGCATGGCGCCAACTTTGGCCCACCAGGTGTTTTGGACTTCAACTCCCACAACTCCTACAGCAAAGAATGGAGAATTATACAGCCTAGCAAATTACGTTGAATTGCATCGCCTAGCATTGGCTTGCTGTGAGTTTGGCCGTGTTCCAGAAGCATTCTCTCCTGATGTTTCACCTACATCTATAACAGGCATCCTCACAACTTTTGGGGATGCCTGCCATAGATGTAGGTGAAATGTCAGGACATAGTGCTACTGGAACATGGCCAGACAGCAACCTAGAGATTCCGGCCATGGAAGTCTTTGACAACACATCTCCTAGCATTCTTTGTCAGCACCACAAGGATGATAAAAACATCAAATCATCCGGGCGTCCCCTGGGCAAAGTCCTTGCAGACAGCCAATTCTCTCACACCAGAAGCAACTTGCAGTTTCTCAAGTCGCTCCTGACATGACAAACAAACAAACAAAACAGCAAAGCTCCTATTCTGTTATACTCAAATGAGTTGAAGGCTTTCATGGCTGGAATCACTGGGTTGCTGTGAGTTTGAAAATGTATGGCCATTTTCCAGAAGCATTCTCTCCTGACGTTTCGCCTGTATCTATGGCTGGCATCTTCAGAGGTTTCATCAGCATATGTTGGAAAGAGGCAAGTAAGGTGTGTGTATGTGTGTGTGTGTGTCTGTATATATATATATATACACACACACACACACATACACACACATCCATCTATCTATCAATCTATTGAAAATGTATGGCCATTTTCCAGAAGCATTCTCTCCTGACATTTCGCCTGTATGTATGTATGGCTGGCATCTTCAGAGGTTTCATCAGAAAGAGGCAAGTAAGGTGTTTGCATATATATGAGAGATACACAGTATACACATCTATCTATCTGTCTATCTATCTGTGGAATGTCCAGGGTGGAGAAAGAACTCTTGTCTGTTCGAAGCAAGTATGAATCTTGTAATTAGCAAGCTTGAACAGCATTTAATAGCCTTGCAGCTGCAAGCCTGGCTGTTGCTACCTATGGGCATCCTTTGTTTGGAAGGTGTTAACTGGCCCTTGATTGTTTGCTTCCTGGAGTTCTCCTGTTTCCAAGTGTTCCTTATCTTGATTCTGATGTTTTTTTAAAATACTGATAACCAGATTTTGTTCATTTTCATGATTTCCTCCTTTCTGTTGCAATTGTTTACATCAGGAATGGGGCCAACTTGGGCCCTCCAGGTGTTTTGGACTTCAACTCCCACCACGATTTCTGTGTTCACCGACAGCAGCCCCTGATTCCTATGTGGTCTCGGTCCCTTTAAGACCTTTTGTCCTTAGAAGGACACCCCAATTGCCTCATTCCCACAGACCTCTAAACAAACCTCTGAGGATGCCTGCCGTAGATGCAGGCAAAATGTCAGGAGAGGATGCTACTATAGCATGGCCATATAGCCTGAGAAACTCACAGCAACCCAGTACTCAAATGGTTGCATGATAGCACCAATCTCAGCATGTCCACTCAAACATACAAGAACTGGGATGGGCATAAGGAATTAAAAAGAAGACGATGGGGGTCTGGATAGGAAACCCTTTTATGTAATAATAATAAGTATAAATAAAAATGTAATATTCGTTTGTGGGATTAACAGAACTCAAAAACCACTGGACGAATTGACACCAAATTTGGACACAAGACACCTAACAACCCAATGTATGTCCTTCACTCAAAAATTGATTTTGTCATTTGAGAGTTGTGGTTGCTGAGATTTATAGTTTACCTACAATCAAAGAGCATTCTGAACCCCACCAACGATGGAATTGAACCAAACTTGGCACACAGTTCTCCCATGACCAACATGACTTTGGTTTTGGAGTTGTAGTTCACCTACATCCAGAGATCACTGTGCACTCAAACAATGATGGATCTGGACCAAACTACACGAATACTCAATATGCCCAAATATGAACACTGGTGGAGTTTGGGGAAAATAGAATCTTGACATTTAGGACATTTAGGAGTTGTAGTTGCTGGGATTTATAGTACAATCAGAGAACCCATAACCCCCATGTGGGCCACAGCAACGCGTAGCAGGGGATGGCCAGTGGTTAATAATAATAATAATAATAATAATAATAATAATAATAATCTTTATTTATACCTCACCACCATCTCCCCAGTGGGGACTCGGGGCGGCTAACATGAGGCCAAGCCAAAAAATAACACAGCAAAATAATATACAAAACAACAGAAAATTAAACACAACAAATACATAATGCAACAAAATAAAATAGACAATGCAAAATAACATAATAAAATAAATCACAGAGGGTGGGCCAAATGTGCATGATATCCAAAATCAGAGGCTTCCCCCCCTTGAGTTATCACCTTTGTGGGCAGAAGGTAAAAAGATATCATGGGCTCTAATCCGATCAGTTGTTTGAGGATAGTTGGTTTTCTTATGGCTTTTCGGTTTCAGAGAGTCATCTGAGTTTCAAGAGGCAACCAGTTCTATAGTTTACATATCAATGTGGCTTTGGTAACTCTGTTTTTGTTCCTGGGTTATAAATGTCATTTCCTAATTGGTTCTATCATAAAAACATGGGAAAAGTTTATTAAACTGCAAAAACTTTGTTTTTGTGGGAGGGACATCCTGCAGCACGTTTTGCTATAACTTTTCAATGAATATCTATAACGGTTCTTTTAAACGGTTCTGGCCCAACATATCTATCCGAACGTATCTCGGCCTATCAGCCCACCAGGACCCTAAGATCTTCGGGAGAGGCCCTTCTCTCCATCCCACCTGCTTCACAGGTGCGGCTGGCGGGAACGAGAGATAGGGCCTTTTCTGTGGTGGCCCCGCGGCTTTGGAATGCCCTCCCTATAGAGATAAGATCAGCCTCCTCGCTGATGGCATTTCGAAAAAAACTGAAGACATGGATGTTCGAGCAAGCATTCGGTTAATCCGATGCGATGAAGTTTTTGATCAAGGACTGGTAATCGCAGACAACGAAATTGGATTATGATTTTAAGTTAAGAGATGCATTGGTCTGTATTGGTGGCCCAATACTGTGTATTGTATATGTATGTGTTTTATATTTTTAATTGGAATATTGTTGTTTTTAATATTGTAAACCGCAATGAGTCGCCGCCTCAGGCTGAGATATTAGCGGTATACAAGTGTACTAAATAAATAAATAAAATAAATAGTTTGTGGCAGCCACAAAAACAAAGTTTCTGGAGTAGAACAACCACTTTGAAAGCAAGTATCACACAAAATACAAGATGAAGTACTTTGGCCACATCATGAGAAGAAAGGAAAACTTAGAGAAGAGAATGATGCTGGGGAAAATGGAAGGAAAAAGGAAGAGGGGCCGACCAAGGGCAAGATGGATGGATGGCATCCTTGAAGTGACTGGATAGACCTTGAAGGAGCTGGGGGTGGTGATGGCCAACAGGGAGTTCTGGCGTGGACTGGTCCATGAGGTCACAAAGAGTCTGAAACGACTGAACGAATGAACGACACGCCACACAATTAAACAGGAAATAACACTTTCAAACCAGGAAGAGAAAACTTTTCTATTTTTGTTACATAGTGTCATCTTAGCCCAGGTATGGGCAATCCCAGGCCTGGGGGCCAGATGTGGCCCCTTGGGCTCCTTTTTTCAGGCCCTCCTCTCTTTTCAGACCTTCCTATCCTTCCTTCCTTCTCTCTCTTCCCTCCTTCCCTCCCCCCATTCCTTCCTTCCCTCCCTCTTTCTCCCTCCCTCCTTCCTTCCCTTCTACCCTTTCTTCCTTTCCTCTTTCCACCCTCCCTCTCCTATCTCTTTCTCCTTCCTTCCCTCCCTCCCTCCCTCCCTCCCTCTCTCCTTCCCTTTTGTCTTTCCTTCCTTCTCTCTTTCCACTCTTCTCTTCCTCCCTTCCTTGTCTTTTTCCTTCCTCCTGGGGGATGTTTAGCTGGGAGAAGAGAAGCTGGGAGAAGAGGGAACCATGTTTCAAGATTTGAAAGAGTGTCCCATTGAGGAGAAGGACGGAGGGGGAAAACTGACTTTCTGCTGCTCTAGAGACAAGGAAGCAATAGTTTCAAATGGCAGGGAAAGCGACTCATCTGGAAAGATTAGGAAGAACTTCCTGAGAGTAAGAGCTGTTGGAGAGTGGCATAGGCTCCCTGGGAGTGTGGTGGAGTCTCCTTCTCTGGAGGCTTTTCTGCAGAGGCTGTCTGTCAGGAGTGCTTTGATTGTGCCTTCTTGCATGGCAGGGGGTTGGACTGGATGGCTTTTGTGGGTCTCTTCCAGGTCTAGGATTGTATTTCAGGAGTTACTTCACTTAGGCCAGTGGTTCTCAACCTGGGGTCCCCAGATGTTTTTGGCCTTCAACTCCCAGAAATCCTAACAGCTGGTAAACTGGCTGGGATTTCTGGGAGTTGTAGGCCAAAAACATCTGGGGACCCCAGGTTGAGAACCACTGACTTAGGCGATTCCTCATTGTCTGAATAGGATAATCCTCCAGGGTGGGTCCATAGGTGACTGTGGAGCCCTATTCTTGATCTGCATCTTCTTCCACAGTGAGGGCATTGGTTTCCAGGTGGAAGGCGGTCTTGGTTGGGGTTGGCTTGATGCGCCTTCCTCTTGGCACGTTTCTCTCTTTCGTCCTCCATTCGTGCCTCTTCAAATTCTGCAGCACTGCTGGTCACAGCGGACCTCCAGCTGGAGTGCTCAAGGGCCAGGGCTTCCCAGTTCTCAGTGTCTATGTCAGGGTTTTTAAGGTTGGCTTTGAGCCCATCTTTCAATCTCTTTTCTAGCCCAACAACATTCCGGTTTCTGTTCTTGAGTTCGGAGTAGAACAACTGCTTTGGGAAACGGTGGTCGGGCATCCGGACAACGTGGCCGGTCCAGCGGAGTTGATGGCGGAGGACCATCACTTCAGTGCTGGTGGTCTTTGCTTCTTCCAGCAGCTGACATTTGTCCACTTGTCTTCCCAAGAGATTTGCAGGATTTTCCGGAGGCAGCGCTGATGGAATCGTTCCAGGAGTTGCATGTGACGTCTGTAGACAATCCACGTTTCGCAGGCGTATAGCAGGGTTGGGAAGACAATAGCTTTATAGACAAGTACCTTGGTATCCCTACAGATATCCTGGTCCTCAAACACTCTCTGTTTCATTCGGAAAAATGCTGCACTTGCAGAGCTCAGGCGGTGTTGTATTTCGGTGTCGATGTTGACTTTGGTGGAGAGGTGGCTGCCAAGGGAGCGGAAATGGTCAACATTTTCTAATGTTACACCATTAAGCTGTATTTCTGGCATTGGAGAGGGATTGGCTGGTGTCTGCTGGAACAGCACTTTAGTTTTCTCGATATTCAATGACAGGCCGAGCTTCTCATATCCTTCTGCGAAGGTGTTTAGAGTGGCTTGTAGATCTTCTGAATGTGCACAGACCACGTTGTCATCAGCATACTGTAGTTCTATAATAGATGTTGCTGTAATCTTGGTTTTGGCTTTCAGTCTGCTGAGGTTAAACAGCTTGCCATCTGTCCGATAGATGATTTCCACTCCGGTGGGAAGTTTCTCATCAACAAGGTGAAGTATCATAGCAATGAAGATGGAGAATAAAGTTGGGGCAATAACACATCCCTGTTTGACACCTGATTCCACCTTAAATGGGTCACTTTGGGAGCCATTGCTGTCCAAAACTGTTGTCATCATAGAGGAGCCGCAGGATGTTCACAAATTTGTCAGGGTACCCAATTTTTTGGAGGATGGTCCAGAGAGCTCTGGGATTCACTGTGTTGAATCCCTTTGCAAGGTCAATGAATGCCATGTACAGAGGTTGATTTTGTTCCCTGCATCAGGAGTAGGCAATGCAGGGTCTAATGGGTCTTAATGAAGCCCTTTTGCATTTCTATGGCAGAGATGACCTTGTGTAAACAAACCGTGTGCTCTTGCTCCTGGCCACCATTGGAGGGCAATGTGGGATTTGCAAACCTTTCGGTTGTGCTTGCCTTCCTCCAGAATTCCAGGCGTTAATGGGCTCATGTCAGGGACTATTTGTTATGAAGGTGCAGCAGAGGTGTTTTTCTCTTGTCTGTTAGTTGTGTCATTTATTGCAAGAATTTCTGGGAGCGGGGATGTTAGGTGTCACTTCCTCTGCCAGGCTGATAATAGATGCAAGAAGTCTAGAAACTTCATTTTTCAGTGTCTCCGTTTGTGTCAGGCTCCCTTTGTGCTGATGCTTCAGTGATATGAAGGCGCTTTTCTGGACTCTTGCAAACCTCATCTCAATTGCTTAAAAGTTAATATAATACTCACTGCCTCTGAGGATGCTTGCCATAGATGCAGGCGAAACGTCAGGAGAAATGCCTCTAGAACATGGCCCTATAGCCCGAAAAAACCTACAAGAACTTAGTGATTCCAGCCATGAAAGCCTTCGACAATACATTATTTTAGATTACATGTAATATTACTAATAATATTACAATAGAATGGTATAGTACAATATAGTCATATATAATGCTGATATTGTACTATGCTAATAATATAATATAATGTATGTATATATATCTAGTAAGGTGCTCTGAGTCCCCTTTGGGGTATTTATTTGTTGTGTCAGAGCAACCAGTCTATTATATATTACATTTCTAACAGAACAAGCAAACAGACGGAAAAATACACAACTTGTGAGTTTGGTAGTTGGTTAAATGTCCTTTGACCAGTATCTGGCCACTTGGAGTGCCTCTGGTGTTGCTGCAAGAAGGTCCCCCATCGTGCATGTGGCAGGGCCCAGGCCGCACCGCAGCAGGTGGTCAGTGGTTTGCTCTTTTCCACACTCGCATGCCGAGGATTCCACTTTGTAGCCCCATTTCTGAAGGTTGGCTCTGCATCTCGTGGTGCCAGAGCGCAGTCTGTTCAGCGCCTTCCAAGTCGCCCAGTCCTCTGTGTGCCCAGGGGGGAGTCTCTCATTTGGTATCAGCCATTGGTTGAGGTTCTGGGTTTGAGCCTGCCACTTTTGGACTCTCGCTTGCTGAGGTGTTCCAGCGAGTGTCTCTGTAGATCTTAGAAAACTATGTCTAGATTTAAGTCGTTGACGTGCTGGCTGATACCCAAACAGGGGATGAGCTGGAGATGTCTCTGCCTTGGTCCTTTCACTATTGGCTGCTACTTCCCGGCGGATGTCAGGTGGTGCAATACCGGCTAAGCAGTGTAATTTCTCCAGTGGTGTGAGGCGCAGACACCCCGTGATAATGCGGCATGTCTCATTAAGAGCCACATCCACTGTTTTAGTGTGGTGAGATGTGTTCCACACTGGGCATGCATACTCAGCAGCAGAGTAGCACAGCGCAAGGGCAGATGTCTTCACTGTATCTGGTTGTGATCCCCAGGTTGTGCCAGTCAGCTTTCGTATGATATTGTTTCTAGCACCCACTTTTTGCTTGATGTTCAGGCAGTGCTTCTTGTAGGTAAGAGCACGGTCCAGAGTGACTCCCAGGTATTTGGGTGCACTGCAATGCTCCAGTGGGATTCCTTCCCAGGTGATCTTCAGAGCTCGGGATGCTTCTCTGTTCTTGAGATGAAAGGCACATGTCTGTGTTTTAGATGGGTTGGGATCAGCTGGTTTTCCCTGTAATAGGCAGTAAGAGCACCTAGAGCTTCGGAGAGCTTCTGTTCTACCATCTCAAAGCTCCCTGCTTGAGCAGTAATGGCATGATCATCAGCATAGATGAAACTCTCTGTCCCTTCTGGCAGTGGCTGGTCATTTGTGTAGATGTTGAACATGGATGGAGCAAGCACGCTCCCCTGAGGCAGGCCATTCTTCTGTTTCCTCCATCTGCTTCTCTGGCCCTGGAACTGGTTGGCATATCAATGTTGTTAATCTATCTATATCCAATGACCAATCAAGACCAAATTGGCACATAGAGCCCCCATGACCCACTCTACATCCTGTTGCAGTTTTGGAGGAGGGTTGACCATGGATGATGGGACTTGCAGTACCTTCACTCACTTACTGAAACTACTGTGGCCCTCAATCAATGACTGATCAAGACCAAACTTCTCACCCACCTCATAGGAAACCTGCTACAAAACAGGAGCTTTTTTGTTGAGTTCCAGGGCCAGAGAAGTAGATGGCGGAAACAGAAGAATGGCCTGCCTCAGGGGAGCGTGCTTGCTCCATCCATGTTCAACATTTACACAAATGACCAGCCACTGCCAGAAGGGACAGAGAGTTTCATCTATGCTGATGATCGTGCCATTACTCCTCAAGCAGGGAGCTTTGAGATGGTTGAACAGAAGCTCTCCGAAGCTCTAGGTGCTCTTACTGCCTATTACAGGGAAAACCAGCTGATCCCTAATCCATCTAAAACACAGACATGTGCTTTTCACCTTAAGAACAGACAAGCATCCCGAGCTCTGAGGATTACCTGGGAAGGAATCCCACTGGAGCATTGCAGCACCCAAATACCTGGGAGTCACTCTGGACCTGACCTACAAGAAGCACTGCCTGAACATCAAGCAAAAAGTGGGCGCTAGAAACAATATCATACGAAAGCTGACTGGCACAACCTGGGGATCACAACCAGACAGAGTGAAGACATCTGCCCTCGCGCTATGCTACTGTGTTGCTGAGTATGCATGCCCAGTGTGGAATACATCTCACCACACTAAAACAGTAGATGTGGCTCTTAATGAGACATGCCGCATTATCACAGGGTGTCTGCGCCCTACACCACTGGAGAAATTACACTGTTTAGCCGGCATTGAACCACCTGACATCCGCCGGGAAGTAGCAGCCAATAGTGAAAGGACCCAGGCAGTAACATCTCCAGCCCATCTCTTGTTTGGGTATCAGCCAGCACATCAATGACTTAAATCAAGAAATAGTTTTCTTAGATCTACAGAGACACTTGCTGGAACACCTCAGCAAGCGAGAGTCAAAAGTGGCAGGCTCAAACCCAGCACCTCAATCGTGGGTGATACCAGATGAGAGACTCCCCCCTGGGCACACAGAAGACTGGGCAACTTGGAAGGCGCTGAACAGACTGCGCTCTGGCACCACGAGATGCAGAGCCAATCTTAAGAAATGGGGCTACAAAGTGGAATCCACGACATGCGAGTGCGGAGAAGAGCAAACCACTGACCACCTGCTGCAATGCAACCTGAGCCCTGCCACATGCACAATGGAGGACCTTCTTGCGGCAACACCAGAGGCACTCCAAGTGGCCAGATACTGGTCAAAGAACATTTAATCAACTACCAAGTTTGCAAAATTTGTGCTTTTTTTATCTGTTTGTTTGTTTTGTTGTGTTAGAAATGTAATACAACGGTATGGTTGCTGATGACACGATAAATAAGACCAAACTTGGCACACAGAGCCCCCATGACCCTATCTACATCCTGTTTCAGTTTGAAGGAGGATGGACTTTGGATGATGGGACTTGTAGTACCTTCACTCACTCACTGAAACCACTGCCACCCTCATCCAATGACTGATAAAGACCAAACTTGGCACACAGAGCCCCCATGACCCACTCTACATCCTGCTGCAGTTTGAAGGAGGATGGACTTTGGATGATGGGACTTGCAGTACCTTCACTCACTTACTGAAACCACCGCCACCCTCATCCAATGACTGATCAAGACCAAACTTAGCACACAGAGCCCCCATGACCCACTCTACATACTGCTGCTGTTTGGAGGAGGATGGACCATGGATGATGGGACTTCAAGTACCTTCACTCACTTCCTGAAAACAATGCAACCGTCATCCAATGACCAATAAAGACCAAACTTGGCATACAGAACCGCCATTACCCACTTTCTCTAATAACCCGGGCAGCGCCGGGTCCCCAAGCTAGTAAATAAATAAAAGTTAGGCCTCTGTTTTATTTATCTGTTAAATTTATAGTGCACCTTTCTCCCAAAATGGAGCCAAGGCACTGCGTTGCTGTGAGTTTTCTGGGCCGTTCCAGAAGCATTCCCTCCTGACGTTTCAGCTGCATCTATGGCAGGCATCCTCAGAGGTTGTGAGGTCTCTTGGAAACTAGGCAAGTTGGGTTTATATATCTGTGGAATAATGTCCAGAGTGGAGAAAGAACAGGAATCCCAAAGCTTCCTACTTGAGCGGCAATGGCATGATCATTAGCATAGATGAAACTCTGTCCCTTCTGGCAGTGGCTGGTCATTTGTGTAAATGTTGAACATTGATGGAGCAAGCACGCTCCCCTGAGGCAGGCCATTCTTCTGTTTCCACCATCTGCTTCTCTGGCCCTGGAACTCAACAAAAAGGCTCCTGTTGTGTAGCAGAAAAGCACATGTCTGTGTTTTAGATGGATTAGGGATCAGCTGGTTTTCCCTGTAATAGGCTGTAAGAGCGTGTATAGCTTCGAAGAGCTTCTGTTCAAGGATTACAAGACATCCAGGAGTCCCCTGGGTAATGTCTTCATAGACGGCTGATTCTCTCACTCCAGATGTGACTTGCAGCATGCAAACAAGGCAATGGTGGGAGTAGTAAAAAAACAACAACAAAGATCCTTAACTCCTCCTGCCCCCATATACACATATCCTCTATTGGCCTTTGTTATTTGAAGCCATTTGCCAGGCTTTTTTCCAAGGCTGACTCAGGCTTTTTACGCTAATGGTTTATACTGTGGAGTAAGAGTAACTTCTTCTGCCAACTCTTAATTCGGCATCTGCCACGAAAATGTTATGCAGATTGTTAATTGCGCAAGCCCTTAAATATTCAAGTTGGCTTCGGCTGGCTGCCTCGGGCATAAAAATATACCTGTTTTAATATTTATCTACAAACTGGGCGCCTTTAAAAAAAAATATTATTACAAATTTATGTGGTATCAAACGATCCTGCCCAGAATTCTCAAAATGTCTAAATCTGGTAAGGAAGTCTTTGTACTCTTTCTGATGGTTTTATGGAAAATCCATATTCTCTTTGTAATCCTCTCCCTCCCTCCCAAAAAAAAGAAAAGTGCAGCATTTTATATTTGTGAAATTGCCTTTTTGGAACATGCGTTAAACAGGATGAAAAGAATAACAATTGAATCACAGACGCATACATTTGGAGGGGTCCTCAAGGCCATCTAGTCCACCCCGTGCTAGTGCAAACTGCTTCATCCTCTACTAAATACCAGTAGTATATGCAAAAAGGAATTTGTGTATCTCAAATCCTGAACTAGATTGAAATATTTGAAATGATGGCCCATTGAGAAGAGGAGGCATGCTTCTCCCTGTTGCTTTGGAGACTAGGACACAATGGAGCAGTGGTGCTCAACCTTCCTAATGCCGCGACCTTATGTTGTGGTGACCCCCAACCATAACATTATGTTCGATGCAACTTCATAACTGTAATTTTGCTACTATTATGAATTGTGATGTAAATATCTGATATGCAGCATGTATTTTCATTCACTGGACGAAATTTGGCACAAATACCCTTTATACTCAAATTTGAATACTGGTAGGGTTGGGGGGGGCAGCTTTTGTCATTTGGGAGTTGTAGCTGCTGGAATTTATAGTTCACCTACAATCAAAGAGCATTCTGAACTCCACCAACGATGGAACTGAACCAAGCTTGGCACACAGAACACCCATGTCCAACACCCATGTCCAAATACTGGAAGGGTTTGGTGGACATTGACCTTGAATTTGGGAGTTGTAGTTCACCTACATCCAGAGAGCACGGTGGACTCAAACAATAATGGATCTGGACCAAACTTGGCACAAATACTCAATACACCCAAATTTGAATACTGGTGGCTTGGGAGGGGGGTAGCTTTTGTCATTTTGGAGTTGTAGCTGTTGGAATTTATAGTTCACCTAAAATCAAAGAGCATTCTGAACACCACCAACGATGGAATTGAACCAAGCTTGGCACAGAGAACCAACAGAAAATACTGGAAGGGTTTGGTGGGCATTGACCTTGAGTTTTGGAGTTGTAGTTCACCTACATCCAGAGAGCACTGTGGACTCAAAACAATGATAGATCTGGACCAAACTTGGCACGAATACTGAATATGCCCAAATATGAACACTGGTGGATTTTGGGGAAATTAGACCTTGACATTTGGGAGTTGTTGTTGCTGGGATTTATAGTTCACCTATAAATCCCAGCACCTCAACCCTATCAACAATAGAATTGGGCCAAACTTCCCACACAGAACCACCCATGGCCAGATAGCATTCATTGTCATGGTTTCCACCTTTTCGTTGAAATTGTCCATATCTTGTGGATTTCAATGGTTTCTCTTGTGTAGTCTTGACACGATGGTCACAGAGAAGCCATTGAAATCCAGAGTTTCAACAAAAAGGAGGAAACCATGGATATGAACACAATCTGGCTACCTGTATTTGAAAGCTCTAGAATCAGGACAGTAAATAAAGGAACACTTAAAAAAACAGAGGAATTCAATACAGGAAACAATTCCAGTTAACGCCTCCCAACACAGGATTCCCCAGACAGGACGCAGCCAGGCTTTGAAGCTGCAAGGCTATTCAATGCTAATAAAAGGTGGTCAGTTGCAACAATCACACTTGCCTCAAACAGACAGTTCTTTCTCCCATCGTGGGCATTCCACAGATGTATAAAACTCACTTGCTTATCTTCCAACAGATTTCGCAACCTCTGAGGATGCTCCCATAGATGTGGGCGAAATGTCAGGAGAGAATGCCTCTGGAACATGGCCATACAGGCCAGAAAATGCTAATCAAGGTGGTCAGTTGCAACAATCACACTTGCCTCAAACAGACAAGAGTTTTTTCTCCCATCTTGGAGATTCCACAGATGTAGAAAACTCACTTGCTTATTTTCCAACAGATTTCACAACCTCTGAGGATGCTCCCATAAATGTGGGTGAAATGTCAGGAGAGAATGCTTCTGGAACATGGCCATACAGGCCAGAAAACGCATAGCAACCTAGTGATTTCTGCCATTTTTGTTATGGGTTGTTGTAAGTTTTTTTCGGGCTATATGGCCATGGTCTAGAGGCATTCTCTCCTGACATTTCGCCTGCATCTATGGCAAGCATCCTCAGAGGTAGTGAGGTCTGTTGGAACTAGGAAAAAGGGTTTATATATCTTTGGAATGACCAGGGTGAGACAAAGGACGCTTGTCTGCTGGAGCTAGCAGTGATTCTGGCCATGAAAGCCAACAATACATATTCTTGTTATGTTTTTATATTATGTGTTAATGTTTTTAAACGTTTTATGGTGTTTTGGGGCATCAAATCATTGCCATTGCAAACCGTCCTGAGTCGCCTGAGGGCTGAGAAGGGTTGTATACAAATATAGTAAATAAATAAATACATAAATAGATAAATCCCTTTGACAACACATTGTGTTGTTGTTCTTTGTTTACCTTGGTAGCACATGGCTTGGCTTGCACATTTGGGTCAGTGGCTTGGCATCACACGTCTCTGTTTGTGTTATTGTTTTGGTGGCAAAGAGAGGAGAGAGAAATGAAGTGAACCTTGTTCTTCCCATTTTATTTTTATTTCGGTTACTTCTACCCCGCCCTTCTCACCCCGGAGGGGACTCAGGGCGGCTTACAAAGGCACAATTCGATGCCGGCATCACATAAACTGTTAAGTATAAAACAATATAGCAGCAATTAACAGTTAACTAACAGTTCCTGCATTACAACAATAAAGCCAATACAAACCAATTACTCCTCATTAATGGTCAGCGTTCGCCATCTCATAGTCCAATTTCCAATTCCACTTTGTCAGTCCTGTCAGTCCTAGTCATCTGGTTGTCCTTATCTAGTTGTCAGATTGCCCAAAAGCCTGATCCCACAACCACGTCTTTACCTTCCTCCTGAAGGAGAGGAGGGATGTTGATGACCTAATTTCCCCCGGGAGTGAGTTCCACAGGTGAGGGGCCACCACTCCTCATCCCCACCAACCTCACTTGTGATACCGGTGGGGTCGAGAGCAGGGCCTCCCCAGATGATCTCAAACTCCGGGGTGGGACGTAGAGGGAGATGCGTTCGGACAGATACGCTGGACCGGAACCATATAGGGTTTTGTAGGTCAAAACCAGCACCTTGAATTGTGCTCGAAACTGAACTGGCAGCCAGTGGAGCTGACACAGCAGGGGGGTGGTGTGCTCCCTGTATGACACTCCAGTGAGTAAAATGGCTGCCGCTCGCTGGACCAGTTGAAGTTTCCGTACAGTCTTCAAGGGCAACCCCACATAGAGTGCGTTGCAGTAGTCTATTTGGCCCTCAGGCCGAAGCAAACCGCTGCAGCTTCTCCTGGTTTGCATGTTCTTCCTCGTGGATACCTTTTTGCCATCTCCACTATGCTTGTGTGGATTGTGTCCTAGTTTTCCACTGCAAAATATGGGAGGGAATGAATGTTAACTGACCGGCCAGTTAATAAGAGTGTGGAGATGGAGGTTGCATTTTCATAATCAGGCTTTTTTCCCCATTCCCAGAAAGCCTACAGGCTGCTTCAGGTACAGCTTAGCACAGTCACGTTGTGCATGAAGCGAGTCCCATCGGAGCATCTTTGGACTGTTTCCGCCGCCTTACATTTTAAGATTCAACATGACTTTTAGTATCATGCACAGCCCCTGCCACCTCCTTTCTGAGCCGTCTTCTGTGCAGGAAAAGGGCAAATGATGTCCAAGAAAAAGTTTGTATTTCTCTCCGCGTTGGCCTAGTAAAGATAAGGCCACACTATGGATTTTGGAATTTTTCTCGCTAAGCGATATTGGCGTGCTTGCCTTCGCTTGCATCGCGTGTGCATGCATGCGTGTGTATGTGTGTCTTTCTTCAGAGCCTTGTGCTTTGCACGTCCCTCCAGCCTGGACATAACCAGCAAATTAAAAGAATCCCGGCTTACCCATCGGGAAAGGAAAGTACATCTGGGAAGGAGAGGGCCTCCTTTAATCCTACCTGATGGTTTATCTTTCTCATCTGATTGCTGCCGCTGTAGCTTTTAACGTGGTAGTTTCCTAATCTGATACGGGGAGGGAGGCCAGCCTTTCCAAGCAGGTTGGGATTAACTGGCTCTAATCGCTTGATCCTGTTAGAGGACCCGTCTGCCTGATGTGTGATTAACAGTAGACCAATATTTGCTATACTGGGAAATATGATGTTATCATGGGGAAGGCATCTATATATTTCTATTTATGTCTTCTCTGCTTCCAAATCAAGGGCAGTGGCAGCTGGGATGGTTTTTCATCTGGGTTTAGGAATGATATTGTGTCTGCTTCTTCCTCCTCCTATCAAAGTCCAGGGCACTGGCAGTTGGGATGGATGAAGGGCACTTGATCTGCTTTTGGGCATAGGCATGATGGAGTTGTGCCTCTGTAGCCAAGGCAGTGGCAGTTGGGATAGATGGAGGATGTTTGATGTGTAGTCAAGGCAGTGGCAGTTGGCATAACTGGAAGACATTTGATCTGCTTTTGGGCATAGGCATGATGGAATTGCGCCTTCCTCTGTAGCCAAGGCAGTGGCAGTTGGGAAAGATGGAGGATGTTTTGTCTGCTTTTAGGCATGATGGAGTTGTGCCTTCCTCTGTAGCCAAGGCAGTGGCAGTTGGGATAGCTGGAAGACGTTTGATCTGCTTTTGGGCATAGGCATGATGGAGTTGTGTCTTATTCTGTAGTCAAGGCAGTGGCAGTTGGGATGGATGATGTTTGATCTGCTTTTGGGCATAGGCATGATGGAGTTGTGCCTCCCTCTGTAGTCAAGGCAGTGGCAGTTGGGATAGATGGAAAACGTTTGATCTGCTTTTGGGCATAGGCATGATGAAGTTGTTGCTTCCTCTGTAGCCAAGGCAGTGGCAGTTGGGATGGATGGAGGACATTTGATCTGCTTTTGTGCATAGGCATGATGGAGTTGTGCCGTCCTCTGTAGCCAAGGCAGTGGCAGTTGAGATAGATAGAAGACATTTGATCTGCTTTTGGGCACAGGCATGATGGAGTTGTGCCTCCCTCTGTAGCCAAGGCAGTGGCAGTTGGGATAGATGGAGGATGTTTGGTCTGCTTTTGGGCACAGGCATGATGGAGTTGTGCCTCCCTCTGTAGCAAAGGCAGTGGCAGTTGGGATAGATGGAGGATGTTTGGTCTGCTTTTGGGCAAAGGCATGATGGAGTTGTGCCTCCCTCTGTAGCCAAGGCAGTGGCAGTTGGGATAGATGGAGCATGTTTGGTCTACTTTTAGGCATGATGGAATTGTGCCTTCCTCTAGCCAAAGCAGTGGCAGTTGGGATAGATGGAGGATGATTGATCTGCTTTTGGGCATAGGCATGATGGAGTTGTGCCTTCCTCTGAAGCCAAGGCAGTGGCAGTTGGGATAGATGGAGCATGTTTGATCTGCTTTTGGGCATAGGCATGATGGAGTTGTGCCATCCCCTGTAGCCAAGACAGCGGCAGTTGGGATAGATGGAAGACGTTTGATCTGCTTTTGAGCATAGGCATGATGGAGTTGTTGCTTCCTCTGTAGCCAAGAGAGTGGCAGTTGAGATAGATGGAAGGCGTTTGATCTGCTTTTGGGCATAGGCATGATGGAGTTGTGCCATTCCCTGTAGCCGAGGCATTGGCAGTTGGGATAGATGGAGGATGATTGATCTGCTTTTGGGCACAGGCATGATGGAGTTGTGCCTTCCTCTGTAGCCAAGGCAGTGGCAGTTGGGATAGACGGGGGATATATTGATCTGCTTTTGGGCATAGGCATGATGGAGTTGTGCCATCCCCTGTAGCCAGGGCAGTGGCAGTTGGGATGGATAGAGGATTTTTGATCTGTAGCCAAGGCAGTGGCAGTTAGGATAGATGGAGGACATTTGATCTGCTTTTGGGCATAGGCATGATGGAGTTGTGCCATCCCCTGTAGCCAGGTCAGTGGCAGTTGGGATAGTTGGAGGACGTTTGATCTGCTTTTGGGCATAGGCATGATGGAGTTGTGCCTCCCTCTGTAGCCAAGGCTACAGGACAATCCCCTCCCTTCTCTCCTATGAAGCCTTGCTCTTCATGCAAGATCTCCAGCTAGAGTATCCCCAGTAGGAAGCTGTCAAGCCTCTTTTTGAAGCGATCCAGAGAAAGAGAGCCCATCACCTCCGGAAGCAATTGGTTCCATTGTAAAATGGTCCCTACTATAAATACATTCTTTATAATGCTCAACTGAAATCGATCCTCCTATCCTGTGGCTGCAGCACATGCTCATTTCTCTTTAGCTGTTATTTGAGGTGGGGCCATAGATCGGTTGTCCTGCTGTTTTGTATTTCTGCAAACCGCGGGGTTCCTCTCAGCATCTCCGTACAGTTGGCATTCCGTATCCATGGATTCAGCCATCCACGGCTCAAAAATCCTATTTTTAAAAAATCCAAAAGCAAATTGTTGTGTGTAAGGAACAGCATTTGAGTATGCTACTGTATATAATGAGACTTGAGCATCCACAGCAGTGGTCCTCAACGTTCCTAATGCCACGTCCCCTTAATACAGTTCCTCATGTTGTGGTGACCCCCAGCCATTAAATTATTTGCATTGCTACGTCATAATTGTCATTTTGCTACTGTTATGAATCATTATGTAAATATCTGATATGCAGGATATATTCTTAATCACTGGACCAAATTTGGCATAAATACCCAATGTGATCTAATTTGAATACTGGTGGGTTTGGGATGGGAGGATTGATTTTGTCATTTGGGAGTTGTAGTTGCTGGGATTTACAGTTCACCTACAATCAAAGAGCATTCTGAACTCTACCAACAATGGAATTGGACCAAACTTGGCACACAGAACTCCCTGACTAATGGAAAATACTGGAAGGGTTGTGGAGGGCGACTAAAATGATCAAGGGTCTGGAGAACAAGCCCTATGAGGAGCGGCTTAAGGAGCTGGGCATGTTTAGCCTGAAGAAGAGAAGGCTGAGAGGGGATATGATAGCCATGTCTAAATATGTGAGAGGAAGCCACAGGGAGGAGGGAGCAAGCTTGTTTTCTGCTTCCCTGGAGACTAGGACGCGGAACAATGGCTTCAAACTACAAGAGAGGAGATTCCATCTGAACATGAGGAAGAACTTCCTGACTGTGAGAACCGTTCAGCAGTGGAACTCTCTGCCCCGGAGTGTGGTGGAGGCTCCTTCTTTGGAAGCTTTTAAACAGAGGCTGGATGGCCATCTGTCAGGGGTGATTTGAATGCAATATTCCTGCTTCTTGGCAGAATGGGGTTGGACTGGATGGCCCATGAGGTCTCTTCCAACTCTTTGATTCTATGGTGGGCATTGACCTTGAGTTTGGGAGTTGTAGTTTGCCTACACCCAGAGAACACTGTGGATTCAAACAATGATGGATCTGGATCAAACTTGGCACGAATATTCAATATGCCCAAATGTGAACACTGGTGAAGTTCGAGGAAAATAGACCTTGACATTTGGGAGTTGTAGTTGCTGGGATTTATAGTTCACCTACAACCAAAGAGCATTCAGAAGCCCACCAACGATAGAATTAGGCCAAACTTCGCACACATAACTCCCATGACCAACAGAAAATACCATCTGTGATGGTCTTTGGCGACCTCTCTGACACCCCCTCGCGACCCCTCCAGGTTGAGGACCACTGATCCACAGAATTTGGTATCCTCAGGGGGTCGGTCCTGAAACCAAACTCCAACAGGTACCAAAGACCTGCTGCACCTCTTTGCTTCATTGTGGCCATTGTTTGTCTGCTCACTACCTGAGTTTGTTGATAGGAGGGATGATGATCAAATAAGACATCTGTGATAGTTTGCAGAGCAACATAATGTAAAGCAAAAGGGCACTTCTTAGTTCCTGAACACCTTGCTACTGTAAATTACAACATGGAAGAGGCTGCGAAAGGTTAGAAGGGAAGGCCAGGGCCCAGCTAACAAGAGACTGGATGTAATCAAATATGTTTGCACAACCTTGGGGTTGGCTCTAGTTGTAGATATGAATTTAAGAATTAAGCCAAAGCCTTCGTTGTCCAAGAGGAAGCCTTGTTCCTGTTTCTAATCAACTCTCAGTTGTGTGACATGGACACATAGGAATATAATAGCACGTCAGCTGTAAAGCTGAATGCTCTCAAAGCATGCAACCTTGAGCTTTTCGTTGTTTCTGTTGTTTATCCCTATGTGTTTCTTGGACACACAGCACGTCACATTTTTTATCTCGGCACAGCCCATAAGCAGCAAAATTACAGTTGTGAAGTAGCAACAAAAATGTTATGGTTGGGGGTCACCACAACATGAGAACTGTATTAAGGGGTTGCGGGATTAGGAAGGTTGAGAACCACTGTTTTAGGCCAAGGGAAGCTGGGTTCACATTCAACTTGGAAAATGGCTTCCGGTGGGTGATGGCAATGGGCAAGCCTCGTTGAGAGGGAGCTCCGACGGGGACCAGCGTAGAGGCGCTTTTTGGGTGAGCCCATCGCTCCCCCACCTTTACCGGATTGAAGGTAAAAGTGTAGCGAATCCGTGGGGGGCTCGCAGAACCCCAAGAACTCCCTTCCCTCAAGGAGGGGGGTCGAGAGGGTCCGAGCCTACGGGAAGCCAGGCGCCCTGCTGGGATCAGGCGATTTAGCCCATTTCAACCTTGCCAGCCCATACAACAATAACAAAGAAAGAAAAAAAGAATCTCTAAGGAGAACTGGAAGAAAGTCTCACCATCAGGTAACGGAGATCACATTCCCCGATAAGTAAAAAAGGAACTGGAGAGTTAAGGAAAGGAGCCAAGGAGCTAAGGAAAGAAAGAATAAGGGAAGAGATCCCTTTGTAAAGGATAGTAAAGATTAAATATTATCTCAACCCGGAAAGAGAGACTCAAATTGGAGTGAATAATCAAATATTGGAAATACTGGAAATATCTATTATATTATATATTAACTGCCGCTCAAGTATTGGAAACCAGAATATTATCTATTAGGTTTTACAGATTTAGAATTACAATTAGATGAAAATGAAGACAAATTATTTACTTACCTTACGACGGCGGCGAGAATATCTTTGGCAAAACTTTGGAAACAGGACAGTATCCCCACCATTGAAGAATGGTTGGGGAATATCATTAATAAAGATGAACGTTCTTCCAAGGCTTATATTTTATTTCAAAATATACCGGTGATAAGAAACCAAACTCTGTTTAAAAAATGGAAGAAAGATCTACTTAAATTTATTTGGAAAGGGAAAAGGCCAAGAATTAACTATATAAATTTAATTGATAAAAAAGCGAGAGGAGGCCTGGGATTCCCAGACCTGAAAACTTATCATGAGGCCTGTGCTCTATCATGGATAAGAGACTGGATGAATCTGAATAAAGAAAGATGTTTGAATTTAGAGGGCTATGATTTGAGGGTAGGCTGGCACGCCTATGTGTGGTATAATAGAGAGTCCAAGGAAAAAAATTTTGGAAATCATTTTGTGCGAGCCTCCCTATTGAGGACATGGTTAAGATACAAAACCCTCTTTTATAAAACTACACCTCTTTGGGTTTCGGCGATGGAGGCACATCAAAGAAGACTCTTAGGATGGAGGATTTGGCCAAGATATAAGGATATTCTGTTGAAAGGGGAAACGAAGATTAAATCGTTTGAACAACTAAAGATTGGGTTTGGAAATATAACCTGGCTGCATTACCTTCAAATTAAAGAGCATTTCAAACAAGATCAAAAAATTGGATTTGACTGGGAAGAAAATATATGGGATAAAATCTTAAAAACTGAGAAGAAGGTAGTCACAATCCTTTACAATAAATTGATCCAATGGCAAACGGAAAAAGAGCAGGTTAAAAATTGTATGATTAAATGGGCCGAAAACTTAAGACGGCCCATTCAATTTAGAGAATGGGAACAAATGTGGAATAAAAAGTTGAAATATACTTATGCCATGGACTTGAAGGAAAATTGGTATAAAATGTTTTATAGATGGTATCTGACTCCGAAAAAATTAAGTCATATGTACCCAAATGTCTCAGATAAGTGCTGGAAATGTGGAGAACAAACGGGCACATTCTTCCACTTATGGTGGACGTGTAAAGAAACAATTAAGTTTTGGACATCTATACATGAAGAAATACAAAAGATACTGAAGAGAAGGTTTAGAAAGAAACCTGAATATTATTTATTAGGATTTACGGACTCTGACTTTAAAGTAGAGGAAAATGAAGATAAATTATTTACGTATTTTACTACTGCGGCAAGAATTATTTTTGCCAAATTTTGGAAAAATGAACAGATACCTACGGTTGAAGATTGGCTGGAGAAAGTCAAAGAAATTAGAGACATGGACGAATTGACATTTTTAATGAAAAGAAATTCCGGGAAACCGCTAAAGAGAACAGATTGGACTTCTTTTTATGATTATGAAAAGAAATTTAGGAAAATGTTATAGGATAAGAATAGATAAGAATGGAAGAAGTTGATGGAAAAGATCCTGAGGTTGGAGTGGAAGTCATTTTAGAATAGCTTAGGTTAGTTTAGGTTTTTTTTTTTTTCTTTTTCTCTCTTGCTTTCTCTTTTTTCCTACTTTCCTGTCTTCTTTTTATTGTTCCCCCTCTTTCGTTGTCCTATTTTATAAAACATTTAATAAAAAATATACTTAAAAAAAAAAAGAATGGTTGGGGAAAATTAGAGAAATAAGAGAGATGGATGAACTAACTTTTTTTTTGAAAAAAAACAAAACACCGGGAATCCGATAAAGAGGACAGATTGGACCCTCTATGACAATTATGAGAAAGAAAGAAGTAAGTAAGAGGAACATTTTAAAGTGGAAGTAACGGAAATATTGTTAATTTTTGGAGACACAACACCTGATGAGGAGATGGAAGTCAATTATTTTTTTTAAAAAAAATGAATATATTTTTTTTCTTTTACTTTTTAAATTTTTTTGTTCTTTTTTTGGAGTTTTGATTTTTGGACTTATTATTATTATTATTATTATTATTATTATTATTATTATTATGGAATCTCAGGGAGGTGCTTTCTATATTTTCCTACTGTTCTATCTTCTTTCAAATATTCACCCTCTTTTGTTGTAATTTTTCAAACATTTTAATAAAAAAACTACTTTAAAAAAGAAAGAAAATGGCTTGGAAGCATGCAACAACAAATATAACTATTTTCCGTAGCCATACTTATTAATTCTGTTCCATAGCCAATTGACCCATCACCCTCTCTCGCTTCCTGGCTTGTAGGAATTCCAATAAACAGTATTAATAGTAACCCTTTTCTTTTCTGACAGCATATGTAAGCTGTTTCCTGCATCCATAAGGACTAGAAACTTATAAAGTGGTGAAAAATAAAATATTGGAGTTTTAATTTTAAATAGTTATCTGGCTTGGGCAAAACGTATCTCCTTTGCAGAGTGCAGTATGCATTGCACATTAGGATCAGTGAGTAGGAAGAAGAGGAGTCGAGGAGGGAAGAACTGGGCCAGAATCCCAGGGACTGGAGGCAATGCAGGGGAAAAGCCAGGATGGTTTTGATGGCCTGCCCTTGGGTGTTAGGATCCCAGTGAGTCCCCCCACATATGTGTAAGAACCCGGTGTACCAATCTCCACCCTGGTGAGAAAGTAATTAAAGTGCCTTCTGCAACCCACTCATTATGTGCTGCTGCATCTCTAATTAAGCTAATTGTAATCCAAGGCACCCACTCAGCTCTGCTTCCCCACACCTCCCAGCCAATTGTGGTTGCCAGTTTTAGTAAGCTACTGAAGAGGGACTGGTTTAGAGGGCAGGCTCATTGGTTCATTTTAGGAGTTTTGGAAAGATAGCTGGTTGCTGGGCTCTACTTTACTTAATTAACGTGATTCCTCGTTGGCCGAGTAAGATAGTCTTCCAGGAGGAGTATTTTGGTGGGTCCGTAGGTGACTGTGGAGCCCTATTCTTGATCTGCATCTTCTCCTGCAGTGAGGGCATTGGTTTCCAGGTGGAAGGCGGTCTTGGTTGGGGTTGGCTTGATGCACCTTCCTTAGGCACGTTTCTCTCTTTCGCCCTCCACTCGTGCCTCTTCAAATTCTACAGCACTGCTGGTCACAGCTGACCTCCAGCTGGAGCACTCAAGGGCCAGGGCTTCCCAGTTCTCAGCTTTGAGCCCATCTTTAAGTCTCTTTTTCTGTCCTCCAACATTCCGCTTTCCATTCTTGAGTTCGGAATAGAGCAACTGCTTTGGGAGACGGTGGTCGGGCATCCGGACAACATGGCCAGCCCAGCGGAGTTGATGGTAGAGGACCTTTGCTTCAATGCTGGTGGTCTTTGCTTCTTCCAGCATGCTGACATTTGTCCGCTTGTCTTCCCATGAGATTTGCAGGATTTTCCAGAGGCAACGCTGATGGAATTGTTCCAGGAGCTGTATGTGATGTCTTTAGACAGTTCACGTCTCGTAGGCATATAGCAGGGTTGGGAGGACAACAGCTTTATAAACAAGCACCTTGGTATCCCTATGGATGTCCTGGTCCTCAAACACTCCCTGCTTCATTCGGAAAAACGCTGCACTCGCAGAGCTCAGGTGGTGTTGTATCTCTTTTCCTGTCCATCAACATTGCGTTTTCCGTTTTTGAGTTCAGAGTAGAGCAACTGCTTTGGGAGACGGTGGTCGGGCATCCGGACAACGTGGCCGGTCCAGCGGAGTTGATGGCGGAGGACATCGCTTCAATGCTGGTGGTCTTTGCTTCTTTCAGCTCGCTGATGTTTGTCCGCCTGTCTTCCCAAGAGATTTGCAGGATTTTCTGGAGGCAGCGCTGATGGAATCGTTCCAGGAGTTGCATGTGACGTCTGTAGACAGTCCACATTTCGCAGGCATATAGCAGGGTTGCTGGGCTCACTTCTTATACAGAACACCATAGCTGAGGTTTACCCCAAAGTTGGATATTTTCTGATCTCTTAATGTCAGGTGGTCATGGTGAAGAAAAGTGCACTTTGCACATGCTCAAAGGTAGAGTTACACACTGGATAGATGCAGGGAATGCCGTGGAAGTAGCGGGAAGGCCTTCCTTTGTCAAGGTCCCCCATGACCTCTTGGCAAGGAAATAGTCCAAAGAGGGCTAGGCGAAACTACGGTTAGGTGGATCTGTAATTGGTTAAGTGAACGAACCCAAAGTGTGATTCTCCCCAATGCTGCTGCTTCTTCACCCTGGAAAGAAGTGACGAGTGGAGTGCCATCAGCAGGGTTCCATCCTGGGCCCGTTCCTGTTAAGGATCTTTATTAATGACTTAGATGACAGGTTAGAAGGCATGATCATCAAGTTTGCAGACAACACCAAATTGGGAGGGATAGCCAATACTCCATAAGACAGGAGCAGAATTCAAAACGATCTTCACAGATTAGAGGGATGATTGGCCCGAACTAAGAAAATGAAGTTCAACAGGGGGAAATGCAAGATACCCCACTTAGGCCAAAAAAAAGGGCAAAGATACAGAATGTGGGATGGCTCGACAGCAGCATGTGTGAAAAATATCTTGGAGTTCTCATGGGAAATAAGTTAAAAATGAGTCAGCAATGTCATGCAGCAGCTGAAAAAGCCAATAGGATTTTGACCTGCATAAATAGGAGTCTAATGTCTAGTGTTTCTCAATCTAGGGGTCGGGACCCCTGGGGGGTCGTGAGGGGGTGTCAGAGGGGTCGCCAAAGACCATCAGAAAACACAGTTATTTTCTGTTGATCATGTGTGGGAAGTTTGGCCCAATTCTGTTGTTCGTGGAGTTCAGAATGCTCTTTGATTGTAGGTTAACTATAAATCCCAGCAACTACAACTCCCAAATGACAATATCACACCCCTCCCCAACCCCACCACTATTCAAATTTGGGCCTATTGGGTATTTGCGACAAATATGGTCCAGTGAATGAAAATACATCCTGTATACCAGATATTTACATTACAATTAATAACAGTAGCAAAATTGCAGTTATGAAGTAGCAACAAAAATAATTTTATGGTTGGGGGTCACCAGAATATGAGGAGCTGAATTAAGGGGTCGCAGCATTAGGAAGGTTGAGAACTACTGGCCTAGATTGAGGGAAGTCATGCTACCCCTCTATTCTGCCTTGGTCAGACCACACCTGGAATCACACTGTGTCCAATTCTGGGCACTGCAATTGAAGGGAGATGTTGACAAGCTGGAATGTGTCCAGAGGAGGGTAACTGAAATGATCAAGAGACTGGAGAACAAGCCCTATGAGGAGCGGCTTAAAGAGCTGGGCATGTTTAGCTTGCAGAAGAGAAGGCTGAGAGGAGACATGTGAGGGCCATGTATAAATGTATGAGGGGAAGTCATAAGGAGGAGGGAACATGCTTAATTTCTGCCTCACTGGAGACTGGGATGCGGAGCAATGGCTTCAAACTACAAGAAAGGAGATTCCACCTGAACATGAGGAAGAACTTCATAACTGTGAGAGCTATTCAGCAGTGGAACTCTCTGCTGCAGAGTGTGGTGGAGGTTCCTTCTTTAGAGGCTTTAAAACAGAAGCTGGATGGCCATCTGTCAAGGGTGCTTTGAATGCAATATTCCTGCTTCTTGGCAAAATGGGGTTGGACTAGATGGCCCACGAGGTCTCTTCCAATTCTATGATTCAGTGCTTACATTGCCAGCTCTTGGGGTCAAGGAGTTATAAACCATAATGTTCATAGATTTTGTACATTAATGTTGAACCAATCATGGATCTATCAATGGCTAGAAAGTAATCAAGCATGTCCTTGCTTTAGTGGATGAAATACTTTTTGGGAGCTGTATCCATAAGCTTCTGTCTAGTGTGGCAATGGATGTTTTTAGGCTAAGACATCACTGTTGAACCCAGGTTATCTCTTGTTTGTAATATAGGTATGAAAAAGATGTGAAAGTCTAGGTGTTCTTTGTCTCCAGGGAACAGCCCAGATAATGTCGCTCTGTGTGAAAACACCTGAAAATAACTAACTCAAGGCCACGTCTCTCTTCCAGGCTGTGGGAACAGTGCTCTGAGTTATGACCTCTTTCAGCTTGGATATACAAACATCACCAGCATAGACTACTCCGTAGCATGCATCACGAGCATGAAGAACCGTTATGCCCACTGCCCAGGCTTGCACTGGGCAGTGATGGATGCCCGGACATTGACCTTCACAGATGAGAGCTTTGATGTAGTCTTGGAGAAAGGCACTCTGGACTCCCTGATGGTGGAAGAAAGGGATCCGTGGAACGTCTCCGATGAAGCCACGCAGGTCTTGGACAAGGTGTTGATGGAGGTGAGCATCAAGAAGTCCTGGTGATTCAGGCATGTCTGGTCCTCTTGACCTGAATGGAAGGGTTGTTTTTACTCTTTGTTTGTGTAGCTTCTTGACCAGGCATGGGCAAACTTCAGCTCTCTGGCTGTTTGTAATTGTGGGAGTTGAAGTCCAAAACACCAGTAGGCTGAAGTTTACCCATGCCTGGTCATGTCCAAAACTCAGGTAGGCTATGGGAGTTGAAGTCCAAAACACAGGTAGGCTGAAGTTTGCCATGCCTTGTCAAACAGCGGTAGGCCGAAGTCCAAAACACTGGGAGTTGAAGTCCAAAACACTGGTAGGCTGTTAGGAATTGTGGGAGTTGAAGTCCAAAACACCGGTAGGCTGAAGTTTGCCATGTCTGGTCAACCACCAGTAGGCTGAAGTCCAAAACACTGGTAGTTGAAGTCCAAAACACCTGTAGGTGTTGAATCCCAAAACACTGGTAGGCTGTTAGGAATTGTGGGAGTTGGTCCAAAACATTGGTAGGCTGAAGTTTGCCATGCTTAGTCAAACACTGGTAGGCTGAAGTCCAAAACACCAATAGTTAAAGTCCTGGTAGGGTGTTGGTGTCCCGGTCACCCACCCTCAGGTGGACGCATTCAAAATTTGTTGACTGCGGGATGGGGGCCCTGGTCAGAAGAATGGAATCTCTATAGACCACTGCAACTCCTCCTCCCCGCCCTCCGGATCTCGGTTGGTGCTGCACAGAGAAACCTGGTGGGCAAAGCTGGGTTAAATTTACACCTCCCGCTTTGTCCAACCAGGTCTCTGTGATGCACGCCAGATCTGCCCGTTCATCCAGGATTAAAGTTGAAGTCCAAAGCACTGGTAGGCTGTTAGGAATTGTGGAAGTTGGTCCAAAACACAGGTAGGCTGAAGTTTACCCAAGCCTGGCCAAGTCCAAAACACCAGTAGGCTGTGGGAGTTGAAGTCCAAAACACTGGCAGGCTGAAGTTTGCCCATGCCTGGTCAAACATCGGTAGGCTGAAGTCCAAAACACTGGTCGGAGTTGAAGTTCAAAGCACTGGTAGGCTATTAGGAATTGTGGGAGTTGGTCCAAAACACCAATAGGCTGAAGTTTACCCATGTCTTACCAAGTCCAAAACACCAGTAGGCTGTGGGAGTTGAAGTCCAAATCACTGGTAGGCTGAAGTTTGCCCATGCCTGGTCAAACACTGGTAGGCTGAAGTCCAAAACATCGGTAGGAGACGAAGTCCAAAACACTGGTAGGCTGAAGTTTACCCATACCTGGTCAAACACTGGTAGGCAGAAGTCCAAAACACCGGTAGGAGTTAAAGTCCAAAACACTGGTAGGCTGAAGTTTCCCCGTGCCTGGTCAAGTCCACAACACTGGTAGGCTGTGGGAGTTAAGTCCAAAACACCGGTAGGCTGAAGTTTGCTATGCCTAGTCAAGTTCAAAACACCAGTAGGCTGAAGTTTGCCATACCTGGTCAAACACCAGTAGGCTGAAGTCCAAAACACTGGTAGGAGTTGAAGTTCAAAGCATTGGTAGACTATTAGGAATTGTGAGAGTTGGTCCAAAACACCAGTAAGTTGATGTTTACCCATGCCTGGCCAAGTCCAAAACACCAGTAGGCTGTGGTAGTTGAAGCCCAAAGCACTGGTAGGCTGAAGGTTGCCCGTGGCTGGTCTAACACTGGTAGGCTGAAGTCCAAAACACCAGTGGGAGTTGAAGTCCAAAACACCGGTAGCCTCTTAGGGATTGTGGGAGTTGAAGATGTCCACAACAACAATAAAAACACAGTTAAACATTAATTGAAAACATCATAAGTTAAGAAACCATTTTAAAGAAACAAATCCGAGTCCCAAGTCCAGAGTCATAATCCAAAATCAATCCATTGTCAATCACATGATACATTTATAATTGTACGGATTTTTCTTCATCCCACTGTGTATTCTTTCTCTCTTTTTTGGTGTTCTGTCATGTTAACCTACTCTGTACACTTTTCATCTGTGCATATAAATCTTGCTCTTGTCATCACATGGCTCTGTTCCAAACCCACCCACCTCCAAACTTGCATAGACCCTCAAGGCCTGGAAAAATGAAAATATCAAGTTCAGAGCAAGCAAGGAAACAAACTGAGGAGCACATACATTAAAAGAAGCACCCATTTTATTTTCTTCAATCAACTAATCTGAATGCAAAATCTCAGGTGTTTTCATATAGTATACCTAGAGACCTGTATGGCTCAGGTCTGGGCTATTTCCCTTTTAATTTCCATATCTAGGCCTTTGAGTCCATTTTCTCTATCACACGATGGTGCAATGGCTTAAACCCTTGTGCTGGCAGTCAGCAGTCTGAATCCGGGGAGCGGGGGTTGAGCTCCCTCTGTCAGCTCCAGCTCCCCATGTGGGGACATCAGAGAAGCCTCCCACAAGGATGGTAAACATCAAACATCCGGGCCTCCTCTGAGCAATGTCCTTGCAGACAGCCAGTTCTCTCACACCAGAAGCGACTTGCAGTTTCTCAAGTCGTTCCTGACACGGGGGGAAAAAGTGGAAACGAAGGAGAGGATTGTCTAGGTGTTTCTTGCACTCCTTCCACTAGCAAATGAGAAGTCTTATTTGCTTTTTTTATGGATTCATTTCTTATATATTATTTATAGCATCTAGTATTGTCCTTTATATTGCCTTTTATTGGATTTTAGATGGTTTTCTCCCTACAGAGGGATGAATGGTTTTTTAATATAACTTCCATATTTACATTTCCACGGATGTTTTCACATCAGCATCTGTGCTGTTATAATATGAGCCCTGCATCTGTAGAACTGGCATCTGCAGTTTCAGTTATCCACATCCAACAAATGCCTCTTCTGAGTCCTCTAGCATGAACATTATTGAGCTAGAAATCCTTAACTTCAGTAGAGTTTATTAGTTCAAAGCCAGGCAGGAAGCAGCCAGAGGCAAGTGTGAATGTTGCAACTGGACAGCTTGATTAGCATTGAATAGCCTTGCAGTTCAAAGCCTGGCTGCTTCCTACCTGGCTGTTTGTGGAAGTGAGAGTCTGTCTATGGAAATGGGCACATACATACATATTTATTTATTAATTTAAAACATTTATATTCCGCCCTTCTCACCCCAAAGGGGACTCAGGGCACAGCATATATACGGCAAACATTCAATGCCGGGACACAAATTCTTATATACATACATAAACATTAAAAACATTTATCTCGATATTAAAATACACCATTTAAAACCGTCTAGTCATCCATGCCGGTGGCGCAGTGGGTTAAAGCACTGAGCTGCTGAGCTTGTTGATCGAAAGGTCGCAGGTTCGATTCCGGGGAGCGGCGTGAGCTTCCGCTGTCAGCCCTAGCTTCTGCCAACCTAGCAGTTCGAAAACATGCAAATGTAAGTAGATCAATAGGTACCGCTCCGGCGGGAAGGTAACGGCGCTCCATGCAGTCATGCCGGCCACATGACCTTGGAGGTGTCTACGGACAACGCTGGCTCTTCGGCTTAGAAATGGAGATGAGCACCACACCTCAGAGTCAGACATGACTGGACTTAATGTCAGGGGACAACCTTTACCTTTACCTTTTAGTCATCCATGTCAAATCTAATTGGTCTGGTCATCTTTCCCACTGCTGCTTTATTGCCCTGTCCCGAAAGCTTGGTCCCACAGCCAAGTTTTTACCATCCTTCTAAAGGACAGGAGAGAGGGGGCCAACCTGATCTCACCAGGAAGGGAGTTCCATAGCCGGGGAGCAATCACCGAGAAGGCCCTGTCTCTCGCCTTCACCAATCGCATCTGTGACAATGGCAGGATGGAAAGCAGGGCAATGGTACATAGATCAATGCTTTTGGACAGGTAATTTGGGCCGGGGCTTTATAGGCCAAAGCCAGCACTTTGAATTGTGCCCAGTAGCAAACTGGCAGCCAGTGGAGCTGGCGTAACATGGGAGTTGTATGCTCCCTGTATGCCGCCCAGTTATTAACCTGGCTGCCTCTCATTGGACTATTTGAAGCTTCCGAGCAGTCTTCAAAGGTAACCCCACGTAGAGTGCGTTGCAGTAGTCTATTCTAGATGTAACGAGAGCATGGACCACCGTGGCCAAGTCTGATTTCCCAAGGTACGGGCGCAGCTGGCGCACAAGTTTTAATTGTGCGAATGCTCCCCTGGCCACCGCTGCAACCTGGGATTCCAGGCTCAGTGATGAGTCCAGGAGGACCTCCAAGCTGCGAACCTGTGCATACACATTTTCATACACATTTTCACTTTTATTATGGGTATAGATGGTCGTATTGGCATGCAGTTTTCCCTTAGCTCTATTTTATTTGAGGCTGTGGGAGGAACTGCAGACCATGTGATCAGATCTGGGACTATTCAGACTGAGACTCCATTTTAGAGCACAGACTCCATTAGACTCGCAGAATGTAAAGATGTTGCTGTTGATTCTAAGAAAAGTGCCCTGTGTTATCTGCACAGAGAAAGTACTTCAAAACTTATCTGTAACTGGATTGATAAGCAATGTACCTATATGCAGAATACATGAAGTTTTGTCTCTTGAGAACATGATTTAAAGCCAAATATATATTATGGGAGAGTAGATGTTTTTAGGCAACTGAAATGACACTTTTGAAGATCTGCTATATCTTTTGTGCATTGCCATAATCTTTGTTCCTAACAGTTCAGAGAGATAACTGGGTATATCAGTCTAACAACTGAGAAACCTAATTTGCCTTGCATGAATACTAGTGGATATTTACTATTAAAGAGAAGATTGACTCATATAAGTTTTTAGCTCTTCTCAGGAAGATCATACTTTACAAAAAGTGATGTTCACTCCAAATGGTAATGAATGCCAATTGATCTCCAAAAGGTCACACTTCTTGGAGGTTCTGGTTTTCCAAATGTTATGATTTCAAAGGTCATCCTTTTTCCAAAAGTTTGGAAACTTATTTCAAGGCACATAATAATAAGAACAATATCAAATGGCCTGAGAAGCATTGCAACCAATCTCTCCAGCCATGACACTGGGACTGTGGCGCAGCTGGCTGGGAATCAGCTGCATGAAGATCACTACAATATTGTGTCCAATTCTGGGCCCCACAATTGAAGAGAGATATTGACAAGCTGGAATGTGTCCAGAGGAGAGCGACTAAAATGATAAAAGGTCTGGAGAACAAGCCCTATGAGGAGCGGCTTAAGGAGCTGGGCATGTTTAGCCTGAAGAAGAGAAGGCTGAGAGGAGATATGATGAGCATGTATAAATATGTGAGAGGAAGCCACAGGGAGGAGGAGGGAGCAAGCTTGTTTTCTGCTTCCTTGGAGACTAGGACGCGGAAGAATGGCTTCAAACTACAAGAGAGGAGATTCCATCTGAACATGAGGAAGAACTTCCTGACTGTGAGAGCCGTTCAGCAGTGGAACTCTCTGCCCCGGAGTGTGGTGGAGGCTCCTTCTTTGGAAGCTTTTAAACAGAGGCTGGATGGCCATCTGTCGGGGGTTATTTGAATGCGATGTTCCTGCTTCTTGGCAGGGGGTTGGACTGGATGGCCCATGAGGTCTCTTCCAACTCTTAGATTCTATGATTCTATGATTCTACAAACTGAAAGGTCATGAGTTCGAAGCCAGTCCGGGTCGGAGTGAGCTTCCGACCAATTTGTGTAGCTTGCTGTCAACCTTTGGAGCCCAAAAGACAGTTGGACCGGTCAAGTAGGAAATTTAGGTACCACTTATGCGGAGAGGCTAATTTAACTAATTTATGAGGCCATAAAAATCTCCGGCAAGCATGCAAAGAATGAGGAAGTACTTCATCAGTGTCAGAAATGGATGGTGAAGTGACAGCTCCCCTGGTGGCCAGAATACCCTCATGAAAAGCTGGAATGTTAAATAGCCTCTAAGTCAGTGTTTCTCAAACTTCCTAAAGCTGCGACCCCTTAATGCAGTTCCTCATGTTGTGGTGACCCCCAACCACAACATTATTTTATAACTGTCATTTTGCTAATGTTATGAATCATAATGTAAATATCTGATATGCAGTATGTATTTTCATTCATTTGGCACAAATACCCAATATGCCCAAATTTGAATACTGGTGGGGTTGCAGGGGGTTGGTTTTGTAATTTGGGAGCTGTAGTTGCTGGGATTTATAGTTCACCTACAATCAAAGAGCATTCTGAACTCCACCAATGATGCAATTGAACCAGACTTGGCACACAGAACTCTCATGACCAGCAGAAAATACTAGAAGGGTTTGGTGGGCATTGACCTTGAGTTTGGGAGCTGTAGTTCACCTACGTCCAGAGAATACTGTGAACTCAAACAATGATGTATCTGGACCAAACTTGGCACGAATACTCAATATGCCCAAATGTGAACACTAGTGGAGTTTGGCGAAAATAGACCTTGACATTTGGGAGTTGTGGTTGCTGGGATTTATAGTTCACCTACAATCAAAGAGCATTCTGAAGTCCATCAATAATACAATTTGGCCAAACTTCCCACACAGAACCCCCATAACCAACAGAATATACTGTGTTTTCTGATGGTCTTTGGTGACCCCTCTGACACCCCCTCGCAACCCCCCCCCCCCGGAGTCTTGACCCCCAGATTACGAAACACTGCTCTAAGTGTCTGTCTATATGTGTTGTGTGTCTATGGCATTGAATATTTGCCATGTATATGTACATTGTAATCCGCCCTGAGTCCTTTGCGGGGTGAGAAGGGCGGAATATAAATATTGTAAACAAATAAATAAATAATGACAGTGGGAAATGCCCCCTTTTGGGACTGCAAATCGGTGGCATCATACCGCAGCATACAACTACGGGCGGCTTGGCTTCGACAAGAAAGCACCATTGATCGCCCACCCCAATATTTGGAGTCTTTAAAGCCTGCTTTTTGGAACAAGCTTTACATTGCACGCCGAGATATGCAATGTAGTTTAGTTCCCCCCTCCCCAAAAAAACCCCCCGAACATCCAGGGCTAGTTGCTATGGTGATGCCCCATTGTCCCCAATGCTTGCTTGCAGATGGCACAGTGTATTTTAGACACAGAACTTCTTTTATGTTGGCTGGTTAGAGGTGGCAGCCTTCGGGAGGTGCTTTTGGGCATTTTCATCCAAAAAGTCCCCTTGAAACTGCTCCTTGGGGGGAAGAGGTCTTGCATCGGATACTCTGGAGATGTGCTTTTTTCCCTAACCTCCCCCATCTCCTCCTCCTTAACTTCCCCACTTTTTTCTCCCCAGTTCCATCTCATTAGCTTAGCGATTCTCTCTTCTCCTTTCTCTCTTCCTCTGACCAGCGATAGTTCTCCCAGTTTCTATGGAAACACTCGTCCGTCCATATTGACTGGGCCCTGGCGTTGCAATGGGGACAGGCAATGCCTCCAGGCCCTTATTAATTGGTATGCCGCGTCCAAAGCAGCGGCAACTCTATTGGATTGGTCGGCGGCGTGTGGTTCGGAAGGAAAGACGGCAGGGAGCCGGGTCTCGGGAGCCATGGCTTCCCAAGGACAGCGGCGTCTTTTCTCGCTCTCCCCGTCCATGAAAGCAAATGGGACGGAGAGTCGTTTTGCAGAATATTTTTTGGGTTGTTGTAGGTTTTTTCGGGCTATATGGCCATGTTCAAGAGGCATTCTCTCCTGATGTTTTGCCTGCATCTATGGCAAGCATCCTCAGAGATAGTGAGGTCTGTTGGAACTAGGAAAATGGGTTTATATATCTGTGGAATGACCAGGGTGGGACAAAGAACTCTTGTCTGCTGGAGCTAGGTGTGAATGTTTCAACTGACTACCTTGATTAGCATTTGATAGCCTGGAAGTGCCTGGAGCAATCTTTTGTTGTTACACTTCACCACAAGTGGTTCTCAACCTTCCTAATGCTGTGACCCCTTAATACAGTTCCTCATGTTGTGGTGACCCCCAACCATAAAATTGTTTCAATTGCTACTTCATAATGGTCATTTTGCAACTGTTGTGTATCATCACATGAATATCTGATATGCAGGATATATTTTCATTCACTGGACCAAATTTGGCACAAATACCTGATATGCCCAAATTTGAATACTGGTGGGGTTGGGGGGGGATTGATTTTGTCATTTGGGAGTTGTAGTTGCTGGGATTTATAGTTCACCTACATTCAAAGAGCATTCTGAACTCTACCAACGATGGAATTGGACCAAACTTGGCACACAGAACTCCCATGACTAATGGAAAATACTGGAAGGGTTTGGAGGGCGACTAAAATGATCAAGGGTCTGGAGAACAAGCCCCATGAGGAGCGGCTTAATGAGCTGGGCATGTTTAGCCTGAAGAAGAGAAGGCTGAGAGGGTTGCTGGGATTTATAGTTCATCTAAAATCAAAGAGCATTCTGGGCTCCACCAGTGATGGATTTGAACCAAACTTGGCTCCCATGCCCAATGGAAAACTGGAAGGGTTTGATGGGCATTGACTTGAGTTTGGGAGTTGTAGTTCACCTATATCCAGAGAGCACTGTGGACTCATGCAATGGTGGATCTGGACCAAACTTGGCACAAATACTCAATATGCCCAAATGTGAGCACTGGTGGAGTCTGGGGAAAATAGATCTTGACATTTGGGAGTTGTAGTTGCTGGGATTTATAGTTCATTACAATCAGAGAACATTCTGAACTCCACCAACGATAGAATTGGCTCAAACTTCCCACATGGAATCCCCATGATCATCAGAAAATAGTGTTTTCTTATGGTCTTTGGTGACCCCTCGCGACCCCCTCAGGGGTCCCGACCCCCAGGTTGAGAAACACTGATCTATGGCAAGCATCCTCAGAGGTAGTGAGGTGAATATTTTTTTCTTTCCATCCCTGCTTTGGAGAGGGGTGAAACCCAAGCAAGTCTCCATTCATGCCCCACAAATGGATATCATGGAATCCTAGAGTTGGAAGAGACCTCATGGGCCATCCAGTCCAACCCATTCGCAAGAAGCAGGAAAATTGCATTCAAAGCACCCCTGACAGAATAATAAGCCTCTATTAAAAAACTCTAAAAAATACCACCAAAAACATCTGGGGACCCAAGGTTGAGAAGCACTGCTCTAGGCACTATAAGGCCATTATATGCTAATTAAGGTGGTCAGTTGAACATTCACACCTAGCTCCAGCAGACAAGAGTCCTTTGTCCACCCTGGTCATTCCACAGATATATAAACCCATTTTCCTACTTCCAACAGACCTCACTACCTCTGAGGATGCTTGCCATAGATGCAGGCGAAACATCAGGAGAAAATGCCTCTAGAACATGGCCATATAGCCCAGAAAAAACCTACAACAACCCAGTGATTCCGGCCATGAAAGCCTTGACAGATGGCCATCCAGCCTCTGTTTAAAAGCTTCCAAAGAAGGAGCTTCCACCACACTCCGAGGCAGAGAGTTCCACTGCTGAACGGCTCTCACAGTCAGGAAGTTCTTCCTCATGTTCACATGGAATCTTCTCTCTTGTAGTTTGAAGCCATTGTTCCATTTCGTCCTACTCTCCAGGGAAGCAGAAAACAAGTTTGCTCCCTCCTCCCTGTGGCTTCCTCTCACATATTTATACATGGCTATCATGTCTCCTCTCAGCCTTCTCTTCTCCAGGCTAAACATGCCAGCTCTTTAAGCCGCTCCTCATAGGGCTTGTTCTCCATTCCCTTGATCATTTTAGACGCCCTCCTCTGGACACATTCCAGCTTGTCAATATCTCTCTTCAATTGTGAATAGAGGGGTAGCATGACTTCCCTGGATCTAGACACTATACTTCCTTTCGTCCTTCCTTTCATCCTTCCTTTCATCCTTCCTTCCTTCCTTTTGTCCATCCATCCTTCCTTTCATCCTTCCTTCCTTTCATCTTTCCTTCCTTCCTTCCTTCCTTTTGTCCTTCCTTCCTTCCTTCCTTCCTTCCTTCCTTCCTTCCTTCCTTCCTTCCTTCCTTCCTTTTGTCCATCCATCCTTCCTTTCATRCTTCCTTCCTTTCGTCCTTCCTTTCATCTTTCCTTCCTTCCTTTTGTCCWTCCWTCCTTCCTTTTGTCCATCRWTCCTTCCTTTCYTCRTTCCTTRCWTRRMTCCTTCCTTTCYTCCTTCCTTTCATCCTTCCTTRCTTCCTTCCTTCCTTCCTTCCTTCCTTCCTTCCTTCTTGTATGTTATGTCATATTTGTGATGGTGGTTTTAGCTGTTTCTTCTTCATAAAACACTTCGTTACTACATGTGAAAGGGATCCGGGTCTTAGTGCGCCACAAGTTGAACATGAGACAGCAATGTGATGTGACAGCTTCAAAACCCATTGCGAATCTAGTGGGAAATTTATAGGACAATAGTGTCTGGATTGAGGGAGGTCATCGCTTTGGTCAGACATCACCTAGAACACTCCTTTGCCCGGTTCTGGGCATCACAATTCAAGGAGGATATGGACCAGCTGGAAAGTGTCTGGAGTAGGATGACCATAATGACCCAAGGTCTGGAAGCCAAGCCCTATGAGGAGCAGCCTAGAGAGCTGGCTGGAAGGCTAAGATGTGGCTTAATAGCCATGTTTACATTTTTGTAAGGATGCCATGTCAAAAATAGAGCAAGCCTGCTGCTCCAGAGACTACGATTCAGAGCAATGGAATCACGCAGTAGGAGAGGAGGTTCCATCTAAGCATTAGGAAGAAAATCCTGGCAATCAGAATTGTTTGACAGCTAGATGGCTGTTCTGTCGCGCTCTGGGCCTGTAAATAATTTCCTTTAGGACAGGACATGCAACCTTTGCCCAGTGGGAAGCCAGGGGGCCCAAAGAGAAGTTCTTAGAGGTTTTCCAACACAAATAGTCTTTAGATGGCTTGAGAAGTACAACAAAGTCTTTTATTGATGAACAATCAAACAGAAACTTCTCTTGTCTCCAGTAAAGTTAAGCAAGTGATTCCAAGCTTTTAGGCAACTGGTGAATTCCTAATCTTGCCCACAAAGGACAGGCAACTCTCTTCAATAACTTCTTCTTTAAAGGAAAATCCCCTTTTTAACTTCTCCCAGGCTGACTGTAATCTAACCCTTACTGATGTGGGCTCCGCTACCGGGTCGAACTGCGTCTCGAACGCCGAGTGGACCTACCAGCAAGGCAGTAGATGTACTCCAGCTGGAGTTCTTTGGTCTTTAGGGCTGTTTTCCTGGAAATTCTTAAAGGTTGAAGCTTTTGTACAGGGGAAGCTTGCACACATCCTGTACATAAGCTTACCTTGCTGAGACTAACTAAAAAATGGCTCCCTTCCCTTCCCAATTGCCCTAAGCAAGGAGCGGAACCAAAACTTAACGATGATGGACAGGTGACTTGCCCTATGACTGCAACCAAAAGAAGCCACCTATCTGCAGAGTCCCTGAAACCTAGGACTGCAATCAAACATTTAATGCAAAGCAAACAAAACTGGAGCTCCTGGTACAGCTGTACCAGAACAATGGCCATCTGTTGGGGTGCTTTGAATGCGATTTTCTGCTTCTTGGCAGGGGGTTGGACTGGATGGTCTTTTCCAACTCTATGTTTCTATGATTCTATGAATATCTTCCTTGGAGACCACTGGAGTTTCCTTCTTTGGAGGTTTTTGAACCAAGGCTAGATCGCCATCCATCGGGTGCTTTGATTGTCTATTTCAACAGGCAAAATGGGTTTAGACGCATCTCCACCTATGAACCGACCAGAACATTAAGATCGTCTGGGGAGGCCCTGCTCTCGATCCCGCCTGCGTCACAGGCGCGCTTGGCGGGGACGAGAGACAGGGCCTTCTCAGTGGTGGCCCCTCGGCTATGGAATGCCCTACCGGCAGACATCAGACAGGCACCTTCGCTGCTGATGTTTCAGAGAATGGTTAAGACCTGGCTTTATGAACAAGCGTTTGGTTAAGCAGTGCAACCAATCATATGAAGACGGTAAATGGAACATAGGAATGGCACAAGGATTATGAGAACGGATCTGATTTCAACTGAGGCGTTATGTTATGTCTGTTTTGTTGATCTGTCTTGTTGATTGTTAACTGTTGTGGATTGATGCTGTTGATCCTGTTTGTTGCATTGTTATGTTTTAATTGCACTGACACTGTTTGATAATTTGTACCATGTAAACCGCATTGAGTCGCCTGTTAAGGGCTGAAAAATGCGGTATAGAAATAAAGCAAATAAATAAATAAATAAATAATAGACTCCATTCTTTTCCATTAGATTTCTTATCTCGCCATTCTGCTGCCTCATTGTTTTTAGTGTGAATGCATGTGTCCATCCCTCTGTTTCTAAATAGAGTAGCAATAAAAGTTGAGCATAGCTCTCGGAAGATTTGAAGTCATTGGAACCCTAAGAAACTAAAACAATCCACTCCTGAAGACTGCAATGTTCTTGTCTAAGCCATTTTAAATGTCAGGCTTTGGGATATAAAATTTATGAATCCTTGATGGAAAGCTCCCAGCACGTAGCTGACGTCAACATCAAACAAGAAGTTCTGCTATTTCGTTCTTACGTCCTCATTTGAGGGTTTCTTCCAATGTTGTTGTTTTTATAGAAGCTGGCCAGTGGCAAAATCAATCTTTTCCTTCTCTCTCTACAAGCAAATATAGGCACATGGGCTTCCTGCTTCCAAGCCCTAGCTGTGCTTTACCGAGCCCTGGCCTCTGTCCATCCCTTCCAGATGAACGGAGAACCTCCCCAGATGTGGAGTTGCCAGGCGGCATCCCCAATTGACCTCTGCTGTTGAGCGGAGAAGCCGGCAGTACAGCAGCTTTGGATGTGTTCCCATTTCCCCAAGAGCTGTGACAGAGCAATCTCAAATGATCCTGGGATTTCTTTTTAGAGAGAGAAGGTGCAAGCTGGGTGTCTTACTCGGTATTGTTCTGTCGCACGCTGGGCCTGTAACAGCTGTCTTTTCTATAGAACGTATACTTTAAGCCCAGCGGGAAGCCAGGGGGCCTCAAAGAGAGGTTCTCAGGGATTTTTCTGAAGTGATGGTCTTTAGAGTCTTTAATGATACAACAAAGTTATTATGGAACAAATAACAAATCTTCAATGGTTCAAACAACAAATTTTCTTAGTCTAGTCCTCAATGGACTGGTACCTGACTTTGATTAACTGTACTTTCTCTGTAGGAAAAAAACCCTTTTTAACCTCTCCCAGGCCGTTTACTATCTATGCCTCATCGGTGTGGGCCCTACTTCCGATTCCAAATGCGTCTGGGTATCGAGTAGACCTACCAGCCAAGGCTTGTAGATATTTCAGCTGGAGTTCCGTGGATCTGTAATGCTGTTCTCCCTTCGAGAATTCTTAGAAAACTTCAGGGCTGTTTCCCTCTGATGCTGTGAGACTGAGAGGCTGTGAGCTCTCAGCCAGAGCTTTTGGGACCTTTCTCCTGGAATTTCTGTTTCTGTTTCCCTGGATGTTATTGAGAAAGGATGCTTTTCTACGGGACGAGCAGGTCTACGTCCTATAGTTTAGCTTCCTTGTGTGAGACTGCCCAAAAAATGGCTCCTTTCCCTCCCAGAGCCCTGAACAAGGGGTGTAACCAAAGCTTAATTATGATGGACAGGAGACCTGTCCTATGACTGCAAAACAGATAACAGAAAGAAAATAAAGTTGGAGCTCCTGGTACAGCTGTACCAGCACAACTGTGCTGCAAACGGAGAATAGAGTTGGGTTGCTGTGAGTTTTCTGTGCTGCCTGGCCATGTTCCAGAAGCATTCTCTCATGACATTTAACTTGCATCTATGGCAGGCAACCTCAGAGGTTGTGAAGTCTGCTAGATACTAGGAAAATTGGGTTTATATATCTGTGGAATAATGTCCAGGGTGGGAGAAAGAACTCTTGTCTGTTGGAGGTAGGTGTGAAGTAGCAATTGGCCACCTAGATTGGCATTTAATGGCCTAGCACAGGGGTCCACAAACTTTTTAAACAGAGGGCCAGGTCACAGTCCCTCAAACTGTTGGAGGGCCGGATTATAATCTGAAAAAAAAAACACGAATTCCTATGCACTCTGCACATAGTGCAAAAATAATAAAATAATTAAAATGAACAATTTTAACAAATATAAACTTATTAGTATTTCAGTGGGAAGTGTGGGCCTGCTTTTGGCTGCTGAGATAGGATTTGTCGAAGGCTTTCATGTCTGGAATCACTGGGTTGTTGTAGGTTTTTTCGGGCTATATGGCCATGTTCTAGAGGCATTCTCTCCTAACGTTTCTCCTGCGTCTATGGCAAGCATCCTCAGAGGTAGTGAGGTCTGTTGGAACGAGGAAAAAGGGTTCATATATCTGTGGAAAAACCAGGGTGGGACAAAGAACTCTTGTCTGTTGGAGCTAGGTGTGAATGTTTCAACTGACCACCTTGATTAGCATTTGATGGCCTGGCAGTGCCTGGAGCAATCTTTTGTTGAGAGGTGTGATTGTGATTGTGTCTATTGTTGTTGTTATTATTATTAATGATAATAATTTTTAATGTCATTTTGATAATGTTGTTGTTTTCTGTTGTATATGCTTTGATTTGATTGTTGTATTATGTTGTCCAGGCATGGCCCCATGTAAGCCACACCGAGTCCCCATCTGGGAGATGGTGGCGGGATAGAAATAAAGATTATTATTATTATTATTATTATTATTATTATTATTATTATTGATCTGGACCAAACTTGGCACAAATATTTAATATGCTCAAATGTGAACACTGGTGGAGTTTGGGAAAAATAGACCTTGACTTTGGGAGTTCCTGGGATTCATAGTTCACCTCCAATCAAAGAGCATTCTGAACCCCACCAATGATATAATTGGGCCAAACTTCCCACACAGAAACCCCATGACCAACAGCAAAACAACAGAGAGGAAACAATCAAGGACATATAATCACCTCTCAACAAAAGATTGCCGCAGGCATTGCCAGGCCATCAAATGCTAATCAAGGTGGTCAGATGAAACATTCACACCTAGCTCCCGCAGACAAGAGTTCTTTGTCCCACCCTGGTCTTTCCATAGATATATAAACCCATTTTCCTAGTTCCAACAGACCTCACTACCTCTGAGGATGTTTGCCATAGATGCAGGCGAAACGTCAGGAGAGAATGCCTCTAGAACATGACCAAATAGCCCAAAAAAACCTACAACAGAAAATACTGTGTTTTCTGATGGTCTTTGGCAACCCCTCTGACACCCCTCACGACTCTCCAGGGGTCACAACCTCCAGGTTGAGAAATGCTAAATGAGTGTTTTTTTGGGGAAGAGCCATTACAAATAAGATAGTGCATCCATCTACTTCAGTTCTTCAGGTGTTTTGGACTTCAACTCCCAAAATGTATTTATTTATTTATTTCAAAGTTTTATATACCGAGCTTCTCA
>NW_026846588.1:11512781-11583529 GCF_025583915.1 Anolis sagrei ordinatus
CCCTTTGACATCCCCAGGGGTCTCAACCCAAAGGTTGAGAAATGCTGCTTTAGGGTCCTGAGTGTCTTCTTTCTTTCCCTTCCTTCAGAAACCTGTCTATCTGTCTTTCCTTCTTTCTTGCTTTCTCTGTCTCCCTTTCTTCCTTTGTCCCCTGTGCTCCATTGGAAGAGGACTCTTCCATCCTTCCGCTACAGGCTGTTCTGGTTAGCGGGTGAGTCATGGAGAGATGAAGGGCATTCAATCCCACCTGTCATGGTGGCGGGGAGGGAGGCGGAGTGCGGGGGTGTTTCCCGGCTCCGTCGTCGTTGTCTTCGCCGGGTACCGGCAGCAAGAGCTACGTAGCAGCAAAAGTATGGGGTGAGGGGAAGGCAGGAGGCAAGCCAGCCAAGAGAGAAACCCAGCGGCCGCCTTAGCATGCTGAGCACGGCGGAGCTGGCCGCAAATGCCTTTGACTTTGGATAAAGCCAAGCAAGAAAATTGATGTTCTTTTCCATCCTATTAGCAAGAGCTTAGTTCCAGCGAGGAGAAAAATGATGATTAAAAGGGTCAAGTCCACTCGGCTTCAAACAGGGCGTACCTTGGACATCGTGTTTCTCTAAGATCTTGGCTCAGGGATGTTGGGGAGAGGAGAGGGCAGCGACAATCGGACGGCAATTGGGTGCTTACCCAGCAGTTAGGAAAGTGGAGTGCCTTGTTCCCTGCACTGTCATGGCCGTTGCTCATGCTTTTTACTGTTTACAGGTAGAGGATGCGGCACAGCTGAGAAAACATAATTGCATGCCAAAAACTCCCCAAGTTCCAGGCATCTCCCATTAAAAGCCTCAACTGGCAAATTACAAAATCCAACAATTGGAAAGAGACCAGAAGGGCCATGCGGTCCAACACCTGCCCAGGCAGGAAACTATAATTGAAACAGTCACAGAAGATGCCCATCCAGCCTCTGTTTAAGGTAGTGTTTCTCAACCTGAGAATTGGGACCCCTGGGGGCGTCGTGAGGGTTGTGTCAGAGGGATTGCCAAAAAACATCAGAAAACACAGTATTTTCTGTTGGTCATGAGGGTCCTGTGTGGGACGTTGGGTTCAGAATGCTCTTTTACTGCAAGGTACTGCCAGGCCATCAAATGCTAATCAAGGTGGTCAGTTGAAATATTCACACCTCTCCCAGCAGACAAGAGTTCTTTGTCCCACCCTGGTCATTCCACAGATATATAAACCCTTTTCCTAGTTCCAACAGACCTCACTACCTCTGAGGATGCTTGCCATAGATGCAGGTGAAACATCAGGAGAGAATGCCTCTAGAACATGGCCATATAGCCAGAAAAAACCTACAACAACCCAGTGATTCCAGCCATGAAAGCCTTCGACAATACATTGCTCTTTTATTGTAGGTGAACTATAAATCCCAGCAATTACAGCTCCCAAATGTCAATGTCTATTTTCCCGCAAACTCCATGTTTGGTTCGTTTCATCGTTGGTGGGGTTCAGAATGTTCTTTGATAGTAGGTGAACTATAAATCCCACCAACTACAACTCCCAAATGTCAAGGTCTCTTTTCCCCAAACTCCACCAGTGTTCACATTTGGGCATATTGAGTATTCATGCCAAGTTTGGTCCAGATCCATCATTGTTTGAGTCCACAGTGCTCTCTGGATGTTGGTAAACTACAACTCCAGAACTCAAGGTCAATGCCCACCAAACCCTTCTAGTGTTTAGTTTGGTTCAATTCCATTGTTAGTATAGTCAAGAATGCTCTTTGATTGTAGGTGAACTATAAATCCCAGTAACTACAACTCCCAAATGTCAAGGTCTATTCTCCCCAAACTCCATCTGTGTTCGTATTTGGGCATATGGAACATTCGTGCCAAGTTTGGTCCAGATCCATCATTGTTTGAGTCCACAGTGCTCTCTGGATGTAGGTGAACTACAACTCCCAAACTCAATGTCAATGCCCACCAAACCCTTACAGTATTTTCTGTTGGTCATGGGAGTTCTGTGCCAAGTTTGGTTCAATTCCATTGTTGGTGGAGTTCAGAATGCTCTTTGATTGTAGGTGAACTATAAATCCCAGCAAAAAATGACTCCCCCAACCCCACCAGTATTCAAATTTGGGCATATTGGATGTTTGTGCCAAATTTGGTCCAGTGAATGAAAATACATCCTGCATATCAGATATTTACATTATGATTCATAACAGTAGCAAAATTACATTTATGAAGTAGCAACGAAAATAATTATGGTTGAGGGTCATCACAACATGAGGAACTGTATTAAGGGGTTGCAGCTGGGCAACGTCCTTGCAGACGGCCAATTCTCTCACACCAGAAGCGATTTGCAGTTTCTCAAGTCGCTCCTGACATGACCAAAAAAAAATTAGGAAGGTTTTGAAATCCTTCAGGGAATCATAGAATCATAGAGTTGGAAGAGACCTCATGGGCCATCCAGTCCAACCCCATTCTGTCAAGAAGCAGGAAAATTGCATTCAAAGCACCCTTGACAGATGGCCATCCAGTCCCTGTTTAAAAGCTTCCAAAGAAGGAGCCTCCACCACACTTCGGGGCAGAGAGTTCCACTGCTGAACGGCTCTCACAGTCAGGAAGTTCTTCCTCATGTTCAGATGGAATCTCCTTTCTTGTAGTTTGAAAGTGTTGAGTTTCCTTCACTATTGAACTACTTTTCGAGCAGATTTGAACAACTGTAAGGGAAGTGACAGGCCACTAGGAGAGAAAAAAGTCCCTAAAATTTTCCTTCAGTGCACCCCAACTCTCCCTGGAATTTGGGAGCATTTCCACCATGTTTTTTCAGCCCTCGTGGGGAATTTTAAACTTTCTTAATTTTAGGTGGAGCCCTTTTGCTTGTACTTTGAATCCATCTGATGCTCTGGGCTCTGGACCAGCAGCAAATAAGCTCACTCCATCTTCTGCATGACATCCCTTCGTTTTTTAAACACAGCTTTCCCCTCTCAAATCTTCTCCAACTAAACATACGCAGCTCCCTAAGCTGTTCCTCATGGAGCTTAGCTTCCAAACGTTTTACGATCTTGATTGCTCTCCTCTGGACACTTTCCAACTTGTCAATATTGAACCGGGGTGCCAGATGGACCTGGTGGAAGCCACTTCCATAATTCTCTCCACGTTTCGGAGCTTGCAGAGTCGCGGTTTGAAGGAAGAAATTCCCTTCTGGATCTGAGCACCTTTAGTCGGATTTGGGTGCCTGTGCACAATCCACAAAGGCAGTGATCCTAATGGCAGATCACCTCTGAGCATTCTTTGCTTCAGGGGAAAAAAACCCTATGAAATGTGTAGACTCACCATAAGCCAAGAAACATCTTGAAGGCATACACATACAGCCCACTACTGACGATTACCCGTATTGGAGGCAGACTGTCTTGTTGTGCACATTACTCTGACTATTGGGACAAATAATGATCTGTTAGATGTTGTATTTTGTGCAGTCTCCCTTTAGTAATAATAATTTTACCCAGTAGGAAAAAAATCACAATTTCAAATATGAGGGTTGAATGAAAAGTAATGCCTCCACCTTCATAACTCCGAAACAAATGGCAGTACTGGTATGCAGCAGGTACTGGCTTGTTCAGTAGACTCTCCTCTACAGTTCCATTTTGGTGGGAAGCCTTAGCATTGAACGGTTGCAAAAAAAGCCAATGGGATTTTGACCTGCATCAATAGGAGCATAGTGTCTAGATCTAGGGAAGTCATGCTACCCCTCTATTCTGCTTTGGTTAGACCACCACATGGAATATTGTGTCCAATTCTGGGCACCACAATTCAAGAGAGATATTGACAAGCTGGAATGTGTCCAGAGGAGGGCGACTAAAATGATCAAGGGTCTGGAGAACAAGCCCTATGAGGAGCGGCTTAAAGGAGCTGGGCATGTTTAGCCTGAAGAAGAGATGGCTGAGAGGAGATATGATAGCCATGTATAAATATGTGAGACGAAGTCATAGGGAGGAGGGAGCAAGCTTGTTTTCTGCTTCCCTGGAGACTAGGACGCGAACAATGGCTTCAAACTACAAGAGAGGAGATTCCATCTGAACATGCCCCCTCCCTCCTTCCCTTCCACCCTTCCCTTCCTCCTCCTTCCTTCCTTCCTTCTCTTTTTCCTTCCTCCTTTCCTCCTCGGGGATGTTTAGCTGGGAGAAGAGAAGATAAAGAGGGAACATGAGAGCCACATTTCAAGATTTGAAAGGGTGTCCCATCGAGGAGGAGGGGGAAATTTGACTTTCTGCTGTACTAGAGATCAGGGCACAAGGGAGCAATAGATTCAAATGTCAGGGAAAGAGATTGGACTGAAAAGATTAGGAAGATATATTGTTGAAGGACCTCATGGCTGGAATCACAGGGTTGTTGTAGGTTTTTCGGGCTATATGGCCAGGTTCTAGAAGCATTCTCTCCTGATGTTTTGTCTGCATCTTCAGAAGTTTTGAGGTCTCACAACCTCTGAGGATGCCTGCCATAGATACAGGTGAAGCTCCAGGAGAAAATGCTTCTAGAATATGGCCATATAGCCCGAAAAACCTAAAACAACCCAGATCAGGAAGAATTTCCTGAGAGTAAGAGCTGTCAGAGAGTGGCGTAGGCTGCCTCAGAGTGTGGTGGAGTCTCCTTATCTGGAGGCTTTTCCACAGAGGCTATCTATTGGGAGTGCTTTGATTGTGCCTTGCTGCATGGCAGGGGGTTGGACTGGATGGCCCTTGAGGGTCTCTTCCAGGTCTAGGATTGTATTTCAGGAGTAGGCAATACAGGGTCCAATGGATACTCTTTTTCATTCCCGTCCACCTTCTCATCCTGAACAAGGCTAACTCTTTTGGACCAGTCTGTGGCACAGCTGCTTGGGTGTCACCTGCATTAAAATCACTACTGACCGAGAGGTCATGAGTTCAAAGCCAACCCAGGTCGGAGTGAGCTTCTGGCCATTTTGTCTAGCTTGCTGTCGACCTTCAGGGTCTTATGAATACACTTTTTCCTCTCCTGTCCATCATCTCATCCTGACCAAGGCCAACCCTTTCAGGATCCTGACATTTCCCGTCTTTCCTTCTCTTTCTGTGTCTGAAAGAGAAGAGGAAGGGGAGGAAATGGCAGCGAGGGGGCTTGGGGAGTACCCCCTTCTTCCTGGCCCACCCACCCTATTCCGATCCACCCACCCCAGTCTGGTCCACCATGTGATCCCCAAGTTAGAAAGTTTGCCCATGCCAGAGCAAATCAAGCCTGAACTCTCCCTAGAAGTCAAGATGACTAAGCTGAGGCTGTCATCTTCAGCACAGTATTTTGGAGATACCATGAGAAGACACAACTCATTAGAAAAGACTTAGTATGGTAGGATGCAGTAGGAAACGGGAAAGATTGCATTATAAGTGAATAGACATCATCAAGGAAGCCGTGGCTGCCCTGAACTTGCAAGACCTGAGCAAGGCTGCTGAGAACAGGGTGACTCATTTCGTAGCGTCACCGTATGTCGAAGTCAACTTAATGGCAGCAAACAGCAATGAAGTGCTGCAGGATGCCCTTTGGTTCTTGGCATCCTCAGCTTTGGCTACTCTTTGGGGGACGGGGGTGGGAATAGGAATAATAAGCTGTTGCCCAGACAAAGAGGAGGCAAACTAGAAAAATGCATACCAAATGAGAGATACTGGGAAGGGAGACAGCTGTGGGAAGAGAAAGGAGGGGAATTTCCAGAAGCCTCCTGACCAATTAGGTCTAACCATGATGCAAATCCACACAATGAACCATTGTCTGAACCAAAGATGGATTTGGTCAAGACTATGTCAGGTCATGAGGTCTTTTATTTTATTTTGCTACTGTATTTTATTCTGATATAATTTTTGTTGTCTGCATTTTGTATTTTATTTTGCTGTATTGTATCTTTGAGCTTGGCCTCATGTTAGCCGCCCCGAGTCCCCTTCGGGGAGATGGTGGAGAGGTATAAATAATGATAATAATAATAATAATAATAATAATAATAATAATAATAATAATTAGCTGTGGTGGGTAGAAAATCAAAAATGTGTTGTTGAAAGCCTTCATGGCCGGAATCATGCACACATACATACATACACACACACTAGCCGTCCCCTGCCACACGTTGCTGTGGCCCAGTCTGTGTATATGTGTTTTGTATATTTACGTTAAGTGTATAATAATGGAATAACTAAATAACTACATGGCGGAACTGGACATTGTTTTAATGATTATGGATTTAAGTATGTTTCATTATAATGTTTGATTTTATCGTTGCTGATGTTTTTTTATATTGCGTATTGTAATTGTGTCCTTGGTGGCATTGAATTCTTGCCTTGTAAACCACCTCAAGTCACTGGAAGGCTGAGAGGGGCGGTATAGAAATGTACTGAATAAATAAATAAATAAATGTGTGTGTTATACACATATGTATTATGTGTATATGTGTGTTTATATATATTTGTGTATATGTGTATATATGTTTATTATGAGTGATGGTCACTCAATGGCTTGATACCTGATAGGTGTCTTGTGTCCAAATTTGGTGTCAATTTGTCTAGTGGTTTTTGAGTTATGTTAATTCCACAAACGAAAATTACATACATACATATACATACATACATATATATGTGTGTGTGTGTGTGTGTGTGTGTGTGTGTATATATATATATATACATACATATACATACACACATACATACACACGCACACACACACAGACACATACATACATTCATACATACACACCCCAGTTGTCTTGTTTCCAACAGACCCCTCAACCTCTGAGGATGCCTGTCATAGATGTGGGCAAAATGTCAGGAGAGAATGCTTCTGGAACATGGACAAACAGCCCGGAAAACTCACAACAATCCCAAAATTAAAACTGTTCCATATGCTAAAATTATCATCATGTGTAGTTGGCAGGAATCATAGAATCAAAGAGTTGGAAGAGACCTCATGGGCCATCCAGTCCAACCCCATTCTGCCAAGAAGCAGAAATATTGCATTCAAATCACCCCTGACAGATGGCCATCCAGCCTCTGTTTAAAAGCTTCCAAAGAAGGAGCCTCCACCACACTCCGGGGCAGAGAGTTCCACTGCTGAACGGCTCTCACAGTCAGGAAGTTCTTCCTCATGTTCAGATGGAATCTCCTTCTTGTAGTTTGAAGCCATTGTTCCATGTCCTAGTCTCCAAGGAAGCAGAAAACAAGCTTGCTCCCTCCTCCCTGTGGCTTCCTCTCACATATTTATACATGGCTATCATGTCTCCTCTCAGCCTTCTCTTCTCCAGGCTAAACATGCCCAGCTCCTTAAGCCGCTCCTCATAGGGCTTGTTCTCCAGACCCTCGTTTTAGTCGCCCTCCTCTGGACACATTCCAGCTTGTCAATATCTCTCTTGAATTGTGGTGCCCAGAATTGGACACAATATTCCAGGTGTGGTCTAACCAAAGCAGAATAGAGGGGTAGCATTACTTCCCTAGATCTAGACACTAGCTCCTATTGATGCAGGCCAAAATCCCATTGACTTATTTTGCCGCCACATCACATTGTTGGCTCATGTTTAACTTGTTGTCCACGAGGACTCCAAGATCTTTTCCAGACGTACTGTTCTTGAGCCAGGCATCATCGTCCCCCATTCTGTATCTTTGCATTTCGTTTTTCCTGCCAAAGTGGAGTATCTTGCATTTGTCCCTGTTGAACTTCATTTTGTTAGTTTTAGCCCATCTCTCTAGTCTGTCAAGATCGTTTTGAGAAAGTAGAAGAGAGAAAGTAGATCAGATGTCCAGCCAAGCAAAGCGTCTTCTGTAACTTTGTCCCTTTTGTCTTCCAGGTGAGCCGAGTCCTACGTCCCGGTGGGCGCTTCATCTCCATCACTTTTGCTCAGCCCCATTTCCGCAAGCGCCATTATGCCCAAGCGGTCTATGGGTGGTCCGTTCGACACGCCACGTACGGTGACGGCTTTCACTACTTCTTCTACGTCATGGTGAAGGGCGAGGAGTTGTCTCCCTTCGACTTAGCCCTGGGGCAGAGCCTCCACCTGCGCCCCAGGAGCCCCAGCCCCGTTTGCTTCCTCCAAGACTCGGACGGCGAGAACTACCTCTCCACCATTGAGCTGTGACCTCCTGGGAAGGAAGAAAGAAGCATATCGGACAGACATTTATGTCTAACTTCTTGTGGGACCCCATGCTACTAATACACCAATCTGCCTGCTATATCCACTGCCAAAATGTCTCCAGGTCTCTTTGGCGTATTTACTCATTATTTTGTGTTTGAAAATCCGATGCCATCGCTGCGGTTCGCGAGAGGTGCCAGCTCCCCTCGGAGCAGAATAGGGACGTTTTCCGATGCCAGCTCCGTGGCAGAAAAGAACATCCTTCCCTCCCACTTTGAATAGATCCTGCTGCTTGCGCCTCGGAGCTTGTGCAAAGAGGAGGGCCAAAAGAATCCCTGGGGTTGTTTTTAATCTTATCGGTCTGCCATGATCTTGTCCCCGTTTGTATTGGGGTGGTGCTGGGATGTGCTTTGCCGTCTCCCAGCGGTTTTTTCTCTGGAGAGGAAAAATCCAAGCTCTGGAGCCATTCTCTTTGCCAACTTTGGAGTAGCTTCTATTTTCAATTATTTTTTTAAATAAATGGCAGCTGGCACTGCCAAATTATAGCCATTGTGTCAATGTTTTTTCCCCCCTCTCTTTCCCCTCTCTTTCACATCTTGAATATGATAACGAGAGAACAGAGAACAGCATGACTCTGAGATTCTTATGGCCCTTCTAATTTAATCCAGATTATAAAGACAGATAATCCGCAATATCTGCTTTGAACTGGATTATCTGAGTCCACACACTGCTATATAATCCAATTCTATGTGGATTTTATACAGCTGTGTAGAAGGGGCTTTAGAGCCGTGTTTCCCAACCTTCCTAATGCTGCGACCCCTTAATACAGTTCCTCATGTTGTGGCGACCCCCAACCATAACATTGTTTTTGTTGCTACTTCATAACTCTCATTTTGCTACTGTTATGAATCATAGTGTAAATATCTGATAGGCAGAACATATTTTCATTCACTGGACCACATTTGGCACAAATATCCAATACGCCCAAATTTGAATATTGGTGGGATTGGAGAGGGATTGATCTTGTCATTTGGGAGTTGTAGTTGCTGGGATTTATAGTTCACCTCCAATCAGAAAGTATTCTGAACTCCACCAATGATTGAATTGAACCAAACTTGACACACAGAACTCCCATGACCAACAGAAAATACTGGAAGGGTTTGGTAGACATTGACCTTGAGTTTTGGAGTTGTAGTTCACCTACATCTAGAGAGTACTGTGGACTCAAACAATGATGGATCTGGACCAAACTTGCCAGCAACTACAACTCCCAAGTGTCAAGGTCTATTTTCTCCCAAATCCACCAATGTTCACATTTGGGCATATTGAGTATTTGTTCCAAGTTTGGTCCAGATCCATCATTGTTTCGGTCCACAGTGCTCTCTGGATGTAGGTGAACTACAACTCTCAATGCCCACCAAACCCTTCCAGTATTTTCTGTTGGTCATGGGAGTTCTGTGAGCCAAGTCTGGTTCAGTTTTATCATTGGTGGAGTCCAGAATGTTCTTTGACTGTAGGTGAACTATAAATCCCAGCAACTACAACTCCCAAGTGTCAAGGTCTATTTTCCCCAAATCCCACCAGTGTTCACATTTGGCATATTGAGTATTCGTTCCAAGTTTGGTCCAGATCCATCATTGTTTAAGTCCACAGTGCTCTCTGGATGTAGGTGAACTACAACTCCCAAACTCAAGGTCAATAGCCACCAAACCCTTCCAGTATTTTCTGTTGGTCATGGGAGTTCTATGGATCCGTTCCATTGTTAGTGGAGTCCAGAATGTTCTTTGATTTTAGGTGAACTATAAATCCCAGCAACTACAACTCCAAATGACAAAATAATCCCCCCAACCCCACCGGTATTCAAATTTGGGCGTATTGGGTATTTGTGCCAAATTTGGTCCAGTGAATGAAAAACATCCTGCATATCAGATATTTACATTACAATTCATAACAGTAGCAAAATTACAGTTATGAAGTAGCAACAAAATAATATTATGGTTGGGGGTCACCACAACACGAGGAACTGTATTAAGGGGTTGCAGCATTAGGAAGTTTGAGAAATGCTGGATTAAGGCAACAGTTGTTGATGGACTGGAGAGGAAAACCAGAAAGCTACATACTGTACATTTGCTTTCTGGGTGCTTAGCATGAACCATCTCTCCCGTTTCAATTTGTGAACGATAATGAGCTCTAGAACCCCACCGAATCCCTTTTAAAGACGCAAAATGTACCCGTGCGGTGCAGATATGGGGGAGGCAATAAGGAGAAGGAGGCTTGGATTTAAGGTAAGTTACCCATGTGAATGGCACGCTCTAGTTTTAGGAAAATCGTCGCTGAGTTAAATATAGGTAGAACTTGAGTTTTTGCTGTGATTAATGTGTGAGTTCAGCGAGGGAGCACAGCAGGTAGTTCTGGGCACAGAAATCAACTCCTTGAATGTGTGTCTTTCAGTGTTTTAAATAGCACATGGCTATACATATCTACCCAGAGACAAAGCAGATTGAATTCAACAGAACTCACTCGCAGGTAGATTTGTGTGAGACTGCAGACAAAAAGGAGCAAGTTTCTAAACTTCTAATACAGTTATGGGCAAACTTCGGCCCTCCAGTTGTTTTGGATGTCAACTACCACAAGTCCTAACAGCCTAACACCTGGAGGACCTTCTTATAGCAACACCAGAGACACTCCAAGTGGCCAGCCACTGCTCAAGGAACATTTAATAGAATGCCAAGTTTGCAAACTTTGTGTTTTGTTTGTTTGTTTGTTTTAAATGCAATACAACTGTTTGATTTGCTGCTGACACGATAAATAAATATTGTGTCAGAAGCAAATTGAGAATGCAGTTTTGTTGTTTATTCGTTCAGTCGTCTCCGACTCTTTGTGACCTCATGGACCAGCCCACGCCAGAGCTCCCTGTCGGCCGTCACCACCCCCAGCTCCTTCAAGGTCAGTTATTATATATATATATATATATATATATATATATATATATACAGTTTTGCTAAGGGCAGGTGCGGCTCGTCCATTACGCGAAGTAAGCGGTCGCAGAACACTTTTTTGCCAGGGGTGCAGAGGCGCCTCTGTAAATGCCCTTCGACCGCCACTTGAGGAGCGCCCCCTCAGCTCACAACAGCCCTAGCAGTCCGGGGGAGCCTCGGCTTTCTTGCCTCGCTGCCGGGCGATCCTCTTCCCAAAGGGGCTGGGCCCTTGAGCCTCGCCTAGCCCCTCTCGTTCCTGCTCCACCCGGCCACCGGGTGCGCGAGCAGAGCCGGCACTCAATCGTTCTCCGCGTTCGATCCCTTCCCCATGACCGGCTCCCTTTCCCGATCCCCCGGCGCTCCACCCGCCTCCTCTCCTCTCCCCAATCCGCGGGTGGGCCAAGGGGTGGAGCCACCGCGCCTGGCCCGCTTCGGGTCCGGAGGCATGTCTGAAGACCCCAGCGTGCGCACCAAAAGTCGCCTCTTCTCCTGACTTTCTCTTCAGCCATTGGGACCAAGAGAGAGAGAGAGAGCCCCTCCGGCTGGAGGTATCTCCCACCTCCGCTCCCTCCTTTGTTTTTGCACCTACCTTCAGGAAAGGTGGGCATCTCCACCTCTCTCTCTCTCTCTCTCTTGGTCCCAATGGCTGAGGAGAAAGTCAGGAGAAGAGGTGACTTTTGGTGCACACGCCGGGGTCTTCAGGCACACCTCCGGACCCAAAGCGGGCCAGGCAAGGGAGCAAGTGTGGCAAGCGTAGTTACTGGGATGTATAGTTAACCTTCAATCAAAGAGCATTCTGAACTCCACCAGATGGAATTGAACCAAATATGGCACACAGAACTCCCATGACGAACAGAAAATATATATCAATGATTGGTTGGGGGGGGGGCGCTAAAATACTGTTTGCTTACCTTTGAAAATTACCTATGCCGCCTCTGCATACACATACACACACGCAAACACACACACATACATACATACTTCTCTGTTCGTTTTGAGTGACATCATAACTCAAAATCCACTGGACGAATTGTGCCAAATTTAGCCACAAGACACCTCCTAACCCAAGGAGTGATCATTACTAAAAAAAAAAAAATGATTTTGTCATTTGGGAGTTGTGATTGCTGGGATTTATAGTTTATATCTAAGGCTGTTAATGTTTCTTCCAGCGATTTTAATGGCAACATTGGATTCATCAAGCCTCACATGTTGCATGATGTGTTCTGCATACAAGTTGAATAGGTCGGGTGAGCATATACAGCCCTGCCGTACTCCTTTCCAAATCTTGAACCAGTCTGTTGTTCCATGGTCTGTTCTTAATGTCGCTACTTGGTTGTTATACAGACCAAGTTAATGCTGCAATGGCCATTAATTTTTTAAAAAAATACAGATTGAGTATCCCTTATCCAGAAATCCAAAATACTCCAAAATTCAAAATCGTCCACATGGCTGGCTAAAATAGTGACACCTTTGCTTCCTGATGGTTCAGTGTGCACAAACTTTGTTTCATGCACAAAACTATTTTTAAAAAATATATTGTATAAAAGTAGCTGCAGGCGATGTGTATAAGGTGCCTATGAAACATAAATGAATTCCATTTTTAGACCCGGGTCCCATCTTCGAGATAGCTCATTATGTACATATATGCAAATACAGACATCCCAACACCTGAAACACTTCTGGTCCCAAGCATTCCAGATAAGGGATACCCGACCTGTGGTTTGAGAGTGGAAAGAGTCGCATGCTGATTGTGTGGCTGCTTATTTGAAAAAGAAAACATTCTGGCATAAAATTTGGAAATTTCCGCTCGAAATGCTTCTGAAAAACGCTGCGACAAAAGTACGTAAACAGCACCTAGAAAACTCACTACATCAGATCTGTATTAATATTTATATACCTGTCTATTTCTGCTGTTCCCACATCATACTTGTTATTTTTTGAAAGTATTTTTATGACATTTCACCACCACCATAAAAAAGAGACATATTACCCCCAAAAGTCTGAAACTATAGTCACTCTCAGCTCTATTTTCAGATTCCAAAAGGACGCAACCGTCAGATTTCCAGGTTGCTGTGCGTTTTCCTGGCTGTATGGCCATGTTCCAGAAGCATTCTCTTCTGACATTTCGCCCACATCTATGGCAGGCATCCTCAGACATTGTGAGGTCTGTTGGAAACTAGGCATGTGAGATTTATATATCTGTGGAATGATGTCCAGGGTGGGAGAAAGAATAATAGAATAATAGAATCCTAGAGTTGGAAGAGACCTCCTGGGCCATCCAGTCCAACCCCCTGCCAAGAAGCAGGAATATTGCATTCAAATCACCCCTGACAGATGGCCATCCAGCCTCTGTTTAAAAGCTTCCAAAGAAGGAGCCTCCACCACACTCCAGGGCAGAGAGTTCCACTGCTGAACGCCTCTCACAGTCAGGAAGTTCTTCCTCATGTTCAGATGGAATCTCCTTTCTTGTAGTTTGAAGCCATTGTTCCGCGTCCTAGTCTCCAGGGAAGCAGAAAAAACAAGCTTGCTCCCTCCTCCCTGTGGCTTCCTCTCACATATTTATACATGGCTATCATATCTCCTCTCAGCCTCTCTTCTTCAGGCTAAACATGCCCAGCTCCTTAAGCCGCTCCTCATAGGGCTTGTTCTCCAGACCCTTGATCATTTTAGTCGCCCTCCTCTGGACACATTCCAGCTTGTCAATATCTCTCTTCAATTGTGGTGCCCAGAATTGGACACAATATTCCAGGTGTGGTCTAACCAAGGCAGAATAGAGGGGTAGCATTACTTCCCTGGACCTAGACACTATGCTCCTATTGATGCAGGCCAAAATCCCATTGGCTTTTTTCCCCACCACATGACATTGATGGGTCATGTTTAACTTGTTGTCCATGAGGACTCCAAGATCTTTTTCACACATACTGCTCTTGAGCCAGGCATTGTCCCCCATTCTGTATCTTTGCATTTCATTTTTTCTGCCCAAGTGGAGTATCTTGCATTTGTCCCTGTTGAACTTCATTTTGTTGGTTTTGGCCCATCATCTCTCTAATCTGTCAAGATCGTTTTGAATCCTGCTCCTGTCCTCTGGAGTATTGGCTATCCCTCCCAATTTGGTGTCGTCTGCAAACTTCTAGCAGAACAAGGAACATAACGACTTGGATGCTGGCTATGTCGTGTTATGTGTGTATTTTTTCAATGAGCTGGCCTTTATGCTTTAATCAATACTTTGTTTTTAATTATGTATTTCATTCATGTAGTCAGTTGGGTCCTACCTTTCTCCCAAACTAGGAATCAAATAGCTCACAATTTTAGCTTCCTTGTTGTGCTTTTCTTTTCCAGTGCCGGAGCCAGGCATGAGATAAAAGCAAACCGAAATACGTAGCCATTCTTTTATGTAGCAGCCAGCTTTTCTAGAAGCACATCTTGTAAATATTCTGACTCTGCATTTGTCCCCGTTGAACTTCATTTTGTTAGTTTTGGCCCATCATCTCTCTAATCTGTCAAGATCGTTTTGAATCCTGTTCCTGTCCTCTGGAGTATTGGCTATCCCTCCCAATGTGGTGTCTGTTTGCGGCAAGTGTGAATGTTGCAATTGGCCACCTTGATTAGCATTAAATGGCCTTGCAGCTTCAACAATCAGGGCCAGCTAACACCTCCCAACAAAGGATTCCCCCAGGCAGGAAGCAGTCAGGCCTGTTGTTGCGTGCAAGCATGCTTTGTTTGGGAGGTGTTAACTAGCACTTGACTGTTTACTGTCTGGAGTTCTGTTTCTGAGTTGTGTTCACTATTTTCTGTCTTGATTCTGGTGTTTTTTTTGTAACCAGATTTTGTTGTCTTGATTCTGGTTTTAAAAAAACACCAGATTCAAATCCGTAAATAAAGGACACCACTCAGAAACGGGGAAATTCCAGACATTGAACAATCAAGTGCCAGTTAAAACCTCCCAAAAAAGGATTCCTCCAGGCATGACAGGCTACCTCCATGCAGATTGAGTCACTGATTGACTTTCCAAGGCTACTCAGTGCTAATCAAGCTTGCTAATTGCAACATTCATACTTGCTTGAAACAGACAAGGGTTCTTTCTCCCACCCTGGACATTTTTCCACAGATATAGACACACAAATACACACACATACATACACTCCACTTGTCTCATTCCCAACAGACCTCTGAACAAACTTCTGAAGATGCTTGCCACAGATGCAGGCGATATCAGGAGAGAATGCTACTGGAATATGGCCATACATCCTGAAAAAACTCACAGCAACCCGGTGGACTGGATGATTCTGAAATGTTAGACCTGGTTGTTAGGAATTGTGGGAGTTGGAGTCCAAAATACCTGGAGGGTCAAAGTTTGCCCATGCCTGTCTTAAAGAGTTCAAATATTGCATTCTCCTTTTACTGGAGGTCCTTCCACACAGCCCTATATCCCAGAATATCTAAGCCGAAGAGCTGGCTTGTATGCAGCCATTACTGCATGCAGCCATTACCTTCCCTCTGCCGCAGTACCTATTGATCTACTCACATCCGCATGTTTTTGAACTGATAGGTTGGCAGAAGCTGGGGCTAACAGCGGGAGTGGATGAACCACAGCTTGTTTCAGGTGAGATGGAAAACCCCCCTGCTCCAACGATGCATTAATGATCAACACAAACCAATCAACCAACCCCTCCCTGGCCGATTTAATTAACCAAGACGGGCAAGGGTCCAGAGCCGACGTGGTTGCCCTCACAGCTCCAAGGACTTCTCCCACGACCTACAACAACCCAGTGATTCCGTCCATGAAAGCCTTCGACAATACATACTTCCTCATTCTTCTGCACGCTGCTGGAAGGTTTTATGGTGTCGTAAATAAGTTAAATTAGCCTCCCTGCATAAAGCAGTATCTATATTTTCTACTTGACAAATGCAACTGTCTTTTGAGCTGCATAGGTCAACAGCAAGCTAGATTATTAATGGTTGGGAGCTCACTCCAATCCGGGCTGGCATCGAACTTATCAGTAGTGATTTAATGCAGCGGTTTAACTCACTGGACCACTGGGGGCTCCAAGAAGGGCCCTGGGGCCACTCGAAAGCCATGCTTGGGATAGCCACTCATTTCTAACAGTGGTTCTTTCCAATTCCGACCTTTCCATCCTGCCAAGGTCTCGAGCAGGCCAAGCGCTGTGCAAAGGTCATTGGTGTCACAGAGCATTATAGGCAGTGAGTTCCTGGCAACCCCCCCCCCCCCTTTGCCGTGCCCCCTCCTCTTGGTTAATTTTGGAGGAAGTCCAGCTCCCTGCCTCTTTATGGATGTTAATGAAAGTGGCACAGAACCGGTGAATCATTTTAATGCTCTCCATCCATCTTCGGAGAGAGCAAGAGAGAGGAAGCCACCCGCCTGCCCGCCTGGATGTGCATCTCTCTCTCTTTTTCACTCTGTGATTTAAATCTCACAGGAGTGTTTGGGGAAGAGATGGAGTGGGATAGAGAAAGGCAGAGAGAGAGAGAGAGGCTTTCTTTTTGATCCTCTGCTGCCAGCAAATTGTTTTAATCCTGTTTCTGCCTCTGGAATAATTGGGAAGCCCAGCGCTGCAGCAGAAAAGGGCAGCACGGCGTTCTTAGTAGCACAAATGATGCTCGGTTAGAAAACCTCTGCGCTCTTTTCCCTCCGTCCTTCAACACATTTAATATTTTTTTTCTCCCCCAGATGGCATGGATATGATTTAATGACCTGCTTTTCTCTCAATTCCCCTCCTTCGAAGTCCCTTATACTGTCCACATGCAACTAAAGAAGGCTCTTGGCTCGGTTCCTAGGCTCATGCCAGCCAATACGGTTTGGTAATGTTTGCCGTGGCATCTGCCAGCACTTTGCGGGCACGCTGGTTTGGGAGTAACAATGCAAACAAAGGCTCCTCTCCCTGCCCGCTTCCTACGCCTCTTTCTTTGCTGCATTAATTGATTTTACACCTGCCTTTTAATTGTGAATTAAAAGCGAGGGTTTTTAATAAGATCTAATCGGAGTTGTCTCCTTTTGCAAGGCTGTCCGAAGCTGTCGGCGTAATCCGTGCATGCATCTCTTTCCCGTTCCCAATCTCTCTTGTTAGCATTCTTTTAAAAATGTATAATTCAGCAAATGGTGCCGAACTGCATCTCAATGCACAGAATTGTACTCAAGCTCCTCTATTTTTCTGCATTGCAAAATAAGCTGCTTGGAAGCGTTTGTCAATCTGCATGATCTACGTATATCCCTTGGTTCGAGCAATTTATGCTGAAATAATTTCTCAGAGCGGTTAAGCGTTTAATATAATGCTCAAGAAAGGAAAGGTATTTGTATTTTGATGTGTGGTATGCTTTTTAGACAATTTTTCAAAAAATCTGTACTGGTGCTTTGGATTACTAAGCAGTTACTATCATATGGTTGACAATTTTGGCTTGAGATATTTGGATTTCATAGAAACATAGAATCAAAGAGTTGGAAGAGACCTCATGGGCCATCAAGTCCAACCCCATTCTGCCAAGAAGCAGGAATATTGCATTCAAATCACCCCTGACAGATGGCCATCCAGCCTCTGTTTAAAAGCTTCCGAAGAAGGAGCCTACACCACACTCCGGGGCAGAGAGTTCCACTGCTGAATGACTCTCACAGTCAGGAAGTTCTTCCTAATATTCAGATGGAATCTCCATATATACTCGAGTATAAGCTGACCCCAATATATGCCGAGGCCCCTAAGCGTACCACTAAAAACTGGGAAAATGTATGTATTTATTTATTTATTTACAGCTTTTATATTCCGCCCTTCTCACCGCGCAGGGGACACAGGGCTGATTACAGTGTACACATATATGGAAAACATTCAATGCCAATTTTTGACATACAAACATATACAGACATACACAGAGGCTATTTAACTTTTTCTGGCCACCAGGGGAGCTGTCGCTTTCATCGTCCATCTGCGACACTGATGAAGCACTTCCGCATTCCCTGCATGCTTCCCCGCTGGAATGATTTGCTGGCGTCTACTTTATGGCCTCATAAATCCGTTAATTTAGCCTCCCCACACTTTAAGGTGATACCTAATTTTCCTACTTGGCAGATGCAACTGTCTTTCGGGTTGCAAAGGTCGACAACAGGCTACACACAATTGGTTGGAAACCCACTCCAACCCGGGCTGGCTTTGAACTCATGACCTTTTGGTCAGAGTGATCTTAATGCAGCTGACACTCAGCCAGCTGCACCACAATCCCGGTGCTATTGACTTGGGTATAAGTCGAGGGTGGGAAATGCAGCAGCTTCTGGTAAATTTCAAAATAAAAATAGATACCAATAAAATTACATTAATTGAGGAATCAGTTGGTTAAATGCTTTTGAATATTTACATAAAACTGTAATTTAAGATAAGACTGTTCAGCTCTGATTAAACCATTATTCTAACCTTATTCAATGTAAATGTGCTGACGTATCCTTCCAATAATAATACAGAGTACAATAATAAACGTAATAATAATAATAATAATAATAATAATAATAATAATAATAGAATAAGATAATGGGAATATAAAAGTATCAGTAATAATAGAGTAAAATAATGAATGTAATAATAATCAATAGAGTAAAATACTAAATGTAATAATAATAATAATAATAATAATAAAGTAAAATAATGCAAATGGAATCATAATAATTACGTTAAATTAATAAATGTAATAATAACAATAAATAGAGTAAAATACTAAATGTAATAATAATAGAGTAAAATAATGCAAATGAAATAATAAAAATAAAAAAGAGTAAAATAATAAATGTAATAATAATAGAGTAAAATAATGTAAATGGAATAATAATAATAATAATAATAACGGTAAATTAATAAATTTAATAATAACAATAAATAGAGTAAAATACTAAATGTAATAATAATTATAGAGTAAAATAATGCAAATAAAATAATAAAAATAAAATAGTGTAAAATAATAAATGTCATAATAATAATAGAGTAAAATAATGTAAATGGAATCATAATAATAATTACAGTAAAATAATAAATGTAATAATAACAATAAATAGAGTAAAATACTAAATGTAATAATAATTATAGAGTAAAATAATGCAAATAAAATAATAAAAATAAAATAGCGTAAAATAATAAATGTAATAATAATAGAGTAAAGTAATGTAAATGGAATCATAATAATAATTACAGTTAAATACTAAATGTAATAATAACAATAAATAGAGTAAAATAATGTACATGTAATAATAATAATAAATAGAGTAAAATAATAAATGTAATAATAGCAATAAATAGAGTTAAATACTAAATGTAATAATAATAATAGAGTAAAATAATGCAAATGAAATAATAAAAATAAAATAGCGTAAAATACTAAATGTAATAATAATAATAGAGTAAAATAATGTAAATGGAATCATAATAATAATTACAGTAAAATACTAAATGTAATAATAATAGAGTAAAATAATGTAAATGTAATAATAATAATAAATAGAGTAAAATACTAAATGTAATAATAATAATAGAGTAAAATAATGTAAATGTAATAATAACAATAAATAGAGTAATATAATAAATGTAATAATAGCAATAAATAGAGTAAATAATAAATGTAATAATAATAGAGTAAATAATAAATGTAATAATAATAGATTAAAATAATGCAAATGTAATAATAATAAAGAGTAAAATAATACATGTAATAGTAATAATAATTATTATTATAACAGAGTTAAATAATAAATAACTCTGACTTGTGTTTAAGCCAAGGGGGGCTTTTTCAGCCTTAAAGAGTGGGGCTGAAAAACTTGGCTTATACTTGAGTATATACGGCAAGTGCTAACTGACCACGGACTTAAATGTATTGCCTTGGACCAATCTTCATCTGTCAGTTTTTGATTCCCTGTCTGTAAAATGGGTATAACAGTGTCCTGCTTTCATAAAGGTGGCCATAAAACAAAAAAGGAATTTAGCATAGGATTGCAAGCATAGGATTATTTTATTTATAAGGAAAAGAGAATGATTCTGGCACATGGCAATGCAGCCCGGAAAACTCACAGCAACTCAGTGATTGCAGCCACGAAAGCCTTCGATAACACATATTATTTATAGTCGGTCTTTTTCCCCAGCCGTGGGACTCGAGGTAACTTACAAACATTAACACTGCAAAAATTTCTATTGCTAATGCATTAGTTAAAATATAATTAAACTAATTTAAAACCATTTAAAGCATGTGCATTTATGAAAACAAACCGAATACGCTCCATGCAGCAGATTATGAAAATCCCTTTTGCCGTGAGCTGTCACTTCCCAAAGGCTTGCTGAAAATAAATTTTTAAAAACTGGCTGTCATACGATGGAGGCTATAAAAAGTGCCGATCTACTCTCTCTAGGAAGGGAGACCAAGCATTCAGCCATGAAAACACACCGAGTGAACTTAGGCCTTTGGAGAAGAAACCAAAACTGCTGAGACCAATGGTTCTAACTGCCATCATGGGAAAACTTGGGCCCTCCAGGTGTTTCGTGTGAATATTTGAAAAAGAACACCATGATATGGTGGGTTAACTGGAGAGGCATGTGTCAGCAGCTGATTGGCTGAGCGTGCCAGGAGCCAGAGTCCTGATTGACTAGCTGCTGAGACCAACGGTTCTAACTGCCATTCTCACTTTGGACAGTAAAAAGGTTGCTGGCTGCCAGGGTTAACTGGAGAGGCATGTGGCAACAGCTGACTGGCTGAGCGTGCCAGCAGCCAGAGTCCTGATTGGCTGCTGCCTCTGGCTATCTGCTGAGACCAATGGTTCTAACTGTCATTCTCACTTTGGACAGTGAAGAGGTTGCTGGCTGCCAGGGTTAACTGGAGAGGCATGTGGCAACAGCTGATTGGCTGAGCGTGCCAGGAGCCAGAGTCCTGATTGGCTGCTGCCTCTGGCTATCTGCTGAGACCAATGGTTCTAACTGCCATTCTCACTTTGGACAGTGAAGAGGTTACTGGCTGCCAGGGTTAACTGGAGAGACACGTGTCAGCAGCTGATTGGCAGAGTGTGCCAGGAGCCAGAGTCCTGATTGGCTGCTGCCTCTGGCTATCTGCTGAGACCAATGATCCTAATTGCCATTCTCACTTTGGACAGTGAAGAGATTGCTGGCTGCCAGGGTTAACTGGAGAGGCATGTGGCAGCAGCTGATTGGCTGAGCGTGCCAGGAGCCAGAGTCCTGATTGGCTGCTGCCTCTGGCTAGTTGCTGAGACCAACGGTTCTAACTGCCATTCTCACTTTGGACAATGAAGCAATTGCTGGCTGCCAACTATCTTGAAGCCTGATCATTTTGAGGCTTGAGGCATATTTTAAGGACTGATTTAAAAAGACCTATTCCTCTGTTCTCTGCCTGAATTCAAAGATACTGATGTATATACACTGTTGCCCTGTTTGAACATTTGAACTAAAGTAAAGATACAGTTATTTTGTTTCACAAGCCTGAGTGACATTTTATTATACTGCAGTGTCAGGGCTCGGTTTCCTGGCCTTGGACATTGGCGCAAAAAACCAGAATCCTGACATGGAGAGCCGATAAGAGTATGCAGCTGGTGGCCTTGGGAGGAGCAGTTGGTGGTTGGCGGGGAACATTGAGCGGGAACTACGATCGGCGGGAAAAAGGGATTCGAATACGGGGGAGGGTATATAAGGGTTGACTCGAGACGGTGTGCCAATCCTGGCTTTCGTTGTGTATGCATATCCAGTAGTAAAAGTTTCCTGATTGATTACGGATCGGCATCCTGTGTCATTTTTGGAGCGGCTGCTGGGAGCTCACACTGCAGGGTATATCTTGGTTTAAATACTGTGGTAATGCTTCTGCTTGTGTTTATTTGCATTTACCAATACTCACATTTTGGAGTTCAACCCCCATAATTCCTCATAGCCAGCAGGCTGTTAGGAATTGTGGGAGTTGAAGTCCAAAACATCTGCAACAACATGCAGTGTTTACAGTGGACTCTGCAGAAAATGCTTCAGCTGTACTTCATTCAGAGGGAAACTGCAAATGTTTAGCAAACTGCAAATGCTGATTTGTTATCAGTAAATGTTGATTTGTACAGGGATTCCCCAAGTTACGAACAAGATAGGTTCTGTAGGTTTATTCTTAAGTTGAATAAGCATGTAAGTTGGAACAGGTACATTTTTAAGTGTAACTCCAGTCATATATGTGTGTGTGTGTATTGTAGCTAACAGATTTGTGTAAATGGGTGGCGTTCAGAAACCTTTCACTGTTGACAATTTTTTCGCAACCCCAACATTGAGTTCAGAGCCCCCGGTGGTGCAGTGGGTTAAACCACTGAGTTGCTGAACTGAAAGGTCAGCAGTTTGAATCAAGGGACTGGGGTGAGCTCTCGCTGTTAGCCCCAGCTTCTGCCAACCGAACAATTTGAAAACATGCAAATGTGAGTAGATCAATAAGGTCACAGCACTCCATGAAGTCATGCTGGCCACATGACCTGGAAGGAGTCTACGGGCAACACCAGCTCTGGAAATGGAGATAAGCAGCAGCCCCCAGAGTCCAACACGACTAGAATTAATGTCAACTTTACCTTTAACAATGAGTTCAGTGGACTACATTTGGGGTTGGGACCCACAGTTTAAGAAGCAGTGATCGACACCATGCTGTTTGTGCCCCTTGTTGGCCCAATGTGAAAATATCTCTGTTCTTTCTCTTTCCTATTAACTGTAGTGTTCAGGATTAGGACCAGTAGTGACCGATGCTCACTGGAGTTGGTGAGTTGGAGGATGGCTCTATCACAGGGTCACCTGAGCCAGTTACATATCATTTTTGACCTCTTGGTCTCCGTTGCATTGATGGCTCAGGACAGTGGTTCTCAACCTGGGGTCCCCAGATGTTTTTGGCCTACAACTCCCAAAAATCCCAGCCAGTTTACCAGCTGTTAGGATTTCTGGGAGTTGAAGACCAAAACATCTGGAGACCCACAGGTTGAGAACCACTGGATTATATGGTCAACTTCCACCAGACGTTGACCTTATGCACCCTGGAGGACCTACAGATCCCTAGAGAGAACGTATTCCTCAAGCCCTCAGCCAGCCCCCCCCCCCCCCCCGAAATTCTCATGGTGGTTCGCGAAAAGGCCTTCCTGGTGCATTATTTAAACTGTTATGTTTATTCATATCATGATCTGATCACCATACTCAATATATCCCATATGCATGGGGGTATTGGGGTAATGATACAAAAGGTTTGCTAGGCTAGACCCTCTTTCACTCAGACTCAGCCCCCCCCCCCTGAAATTTAGCCCCCCCACCAAACGAAATCCTGGCTACGGGCCTGATCCAGCCCCTTAGGTACATTTAGCTTGGAGAAGAGAAGGTTGCGACGTGAGGGGACATGATAGCCATGTTTCGGCATTTGGAAAGATGCCATATTGAAGATGGAGCAAGCTTGTCTTCTGCTGCAGTAGAGCTCAGGACATGAAGCAATGGATCCTATGTTTCATTGCTATCTCATTCAGAGTTTTATCATTTTATGTCGTGCATTTGGCTCACCCACTGTTTTTGATTTTATGTTATTTTGCACTGTTTATTTTACCTGAATGTTTTATTTATTTTATTGTGATGTTATTTTTTGTTGTTCATATTTTATTTTGCTGTAATGTATCGCTGGGCTTGGCCTCGTGTAAGCCGCTCCGAGTCCCCTTGGGGGAGATGGTGGCGGGGTATAAATAAAGTTTATTATTATAATATTATTGGACTGGGTGGCCCTTGGGGTCTCTTTGAACTTTATGGTTCTAACTCTTTTAAAGTTCAGACTAAAACCCAGAGGGGGTTTGCTGCTCCACTGAGACAGACGCCACCAGCTATCACTGCTTCATGAAAAAGTCTAAATCAGTGTTTCTCAACCTGGGGGTTGGGACCGCTTGGGGGGGGGGTCAGAGGGGTCCCCGAAGACCATCAAAATATACAATATTTTGTGTTGGCCATGAGGGTTCTGTGTGGGAAGTTTGGCCTAATTCTATCATTGGTGGGTGTGACGATGTGTATTTTTATTCCTATGGTTATGTGTTGTTTAAACAGTAGTTAATAAATGGTAAGTATGTAGAATTATATTTTGTTAGAGATGGTGGCTGGTTTGGCTTGAGCTGAGTTGCCATAGCAACGGGGGTGGAGCCAACTGTCACCTAACTGTGCATCTGTTTGAAATAGGCAGTCTGTGACCGTTAGAGTTACAGAAAGGACTGATTTCTCTAGTGGGAGAAACAGGGAAGAGTCTGTGACCGTTAGAGTTACAGAGAAGACTGATATCTCTGGTGGGAGATTCAGGGAACTAGTCTGTGACCAAAGAGTTACAGGAGAGGTAGTTGATCCTGTGGTGTGTGGAAAACCATCAGGAATCCTATAGTTAGAGAACTATAGGGAAGACTGGTTCTTTAATATTAAGAATCAGGGTTTGGCTGTGAGCCAGTATGGTTAGATAGGTCAGGTGGCTTATTTGTAGTAAAAGAACTCTTGTTGAAGAAAGATATATCTACTCAAAGAAACCTTTTGAAGTCTGTTTAGTACCTAAAGTTATTCAGGAAACCTTATCAATGTAACTAACTAAGTTTGTGCCTCTAGAGAAGTAACCATTGAATCTGTTATACTCCTGTTAAATAAATTTGTTACTGTTTTCCTCAAGCCTTGCCTGATACAGTTTTTTTCTAAGTCAAACAACCCTGCATAAGAAGTAAAACCAAACCAGGGACATTAAACGCTACGCTATCAAATAAATAAATACTTCTGTAAATAATAGCCCCTTATTGTAGCGGCAGAGCCAATATTTACCAGGATTGGTGCCTAAGTTGATATTGATCATTGCCCGGCTTTCCTCACAAATTTGGTGGCACTAGTTTTACGCTCCTTTACAGTGGGGTTCAGAATGCTCTTTGATCGTAGGTGAACTATACATCCCAACAATTACAACTCTCAAATGTCAAGGTCTATTTTCCCCAAACTCCACCAGAGTCCACATTTGGACATATTGAGCATTTGTGCCAAGTTTGGTCCAGATTGATCATTGTTTGAGTCCACAGTGCTCTCTGGATTTAGGCGAACTACAACTCCCAAACTCAAGGTCAATTCCCACCAAGCCATTCTAGCATTTTCTGTTGGTCATGGGATTTCTGTGTGGTCAGGTCTGATTCAATTCTATCGTTGGTGGAGTTCAGAAAGTTCTCTGATTGTAGGCGAACTATCAATCCCAGCAACTACAACTCCCAAATGACAACACCAATCTCCTCCAACCCCACCAGTATTCAAATTTGGGCGTACCGGGTATTTGTGCCAAATTTGGTCCAGTGAATGGAAATACATCCTGCATATCAGATATTTACATTACGATTCATAACAGTAGCAAAATCACAGTTATGAAGTAGCAACAAAAATAATGTTATGGTTGGGGGTCACCACAATATGAGGAACTGTATTAAGGGGTCGCGACATTAGGTAGGTAGAGAACCACTGGTCTAAATGCTCCTTGTGCTCATCTGATTCTAGGGACTCTCCTATCTGGACCCACTGCTCTTTTGAGATGTCCTGCACAGCCTTCTCCAATACAGAGGATCTTGGAGAGTCTCTGTAATCGCCGGGTTGGCCACCCAGCTGTCTCCCCCTCTTCAATAAACAAATTTATTGAGCTGGGCTTTCCACAGAAGTTGAGGAAGCAGGAACCCATTTTGTTTCCTTCTGCTTCAGGGTAAGCTTTGTTTAAATTTAAACTGCTTTCAGCACTGCTTTGTTTGAGAGGTGGGGCTTCCTGAGTTTAAAAATTAACTGCTTTGTTTGAGAGGAGAGGCTTCCTGAGTTTATAATTAACTGCTTTGTTTGAGAGGAGGGGCTTCCTGAGTTTATAATTAACTGCTTTGTTTGAGAGGAGAGGCTTCCTGAGTTTATAATTAACTGCTTTGTTTGAGAGGAGAGGCTTCCTGAGTTTATAATTAACTGCTTTGTTTGAGAGGAGAGGCTTCCTGAGTTTATAATTAACTGCTTTGTTTGAGAGGAGGGGCTTCCTGAGTTTATAATTAACTGCTTTGTTTGAGAGGAGGGGCTTCCTGAGTTTATAATTAACTGCTTTGTTTGAGAGGAGGGGCTTCCTGAGTTTATAAATTAACTGCTTTGTTTGAGAGGAGGGGCTTCCTGAGTTTATAATTAACTGCTTTGTTTGAGAGGAGAGGCTTCCTGAGTTTATAATTAACTGCTTTGTTTGAGAGGAGAGGCTTCCTGAGTTTATAATTAACTGCTTTGTTTGAGAGGAGAGGCTTCCTGAGTTTATAATTAACTGCTTTGTTTGAGAGGAGGGGCTTCCTGAGTTTATAATTAACTGCTTTGTTTGAGAGGAGGGGCTTCCTGAGTTTAAAATTAACTGCTTTGTTTGAGAGGAGGGGCTTCCTGAGTTTAGAATTAACTGCTTTGTTTGAGAGGAGGGGCTTCCTGAGTTTAAATTAACTGCTTTGTTTGAGAGGAGGGGCTTCCTGAGTTTATAATTAACTGCTTTGTTTGAGAGGAGGGGCTTCCTGAGTTTAAATTAACTGCTTTGTTTGAGAGGAGGGGCTTCCTGAGTTTAAAAATTAACTGCTTTGTTTGAGAGGGGGGCTTCCTGAGTTTATAATTAACTGCTTTGTGTGAGAGGAGAGGCTTCCTGAGTTTATAATTAACTGCTTTGTTTGAGAGGAGGGCTTCCTGAGTTTATAATTAACTGCTTTGTTTGAGAGGAGAGGCTTCCTGAGTTTATAATTAACTGCTTTGTTTGAGAGGAGAGGCTTCCTGAGTTTATAATTAACTGCTTTGTTTGAGAGGAGAGGCTTCCTGAGTTTATAATTAACTGCTTTGTTTGAGAGGAGAGGCTTCCTGAGTTTATAATTAACTGCTTTGTTTGAGAGGAGAGGCTTCCTGAGTTTATAATTAACTGCTTTGTTTGAGAGGAGAGGCTTCCTGAGTTTATAATTAACTGCTTTGTTTGAGAGGAGAGGCTTCCTGAGTTTATAATTAACTGCTTTGTTTGAGAGGAGAGGCTTCCTGAGTTTATAATTAACTGCTTTGTTTGAGAGGAGGGGCTTCCTGAGTTTATAAATTAACTGCTTTGTTTGAGAGGAGGGGCTTCCTGAGTTTAAAAATTAACTGCTTTGTTTGAGAGGCGGGGCTTCCTGGTTATCCTATATAAACCAGTGTCTGAACCCAAGGGGCAGCTGGGCTTTCCACAGAAGTTGAGGAAGCAGGAACCCATTTTGTTTCCTTCTGCTTCAGGGTAAGCTTTGTTTAAATTTAACTGCTTTCAGCACTGCTTTGTTTGAGAGGCGGGGCTTCCTGAGTTTAAAATTAACTGCTTTGTTTGAGAGGAGAGGCTTCCTGAGTTTATAATTAACTGCTTTGTTTGAGAGGAGGGGCTTCCTGAGTTTATAATTAACTGCTTTGTTTGAGAGGAGGGGCTTCCTGAGTTTATAATTAACTGCTTTGTTTGAGAGGAGAGGCTTCCTGAGTTTATAATTAACTGCTTTGTTTGAGAGGAGAGGCTTCCTGAGTTTATAATTAACTGCTTTGTTTGAGAGGAGAGGCTTCCTGAGTTTATAATTAACTGCTTTGTTTGAGAGGAGAGGCTTCCTGAGTTTATAATTAACTGCTTTGTTTGAGAGGAGAGGCTTCCTGAGTTTATAATTAACTGCTTTGTTTGAGAGGAGAGGCTTCCTGAGTTTATAATTAACTGCTTTGTTTGAGAGGAGGGGCTTCCTGAGTTTATAATTAACTGCTTTGTTTGAGAGGAGAGGCTTCCTGACTACACTCATACACTCAGTAACCTATACTTCCACCCCTGCATACAGACAACATCAAACACACACCAAGAGGAGGTCATTAGCAACCTCCAGATGGAACAAACACGAAAACTTCCCATCTCAGAAGAATTCTTTTTTCAAGTCAAGCTTCAGGGACATGGGCTGAAACTTTGTTGTTGTTGTTCATTCGTTCAGTCGTCTCTGACTCTTCGTGACCTCATGGTCCAGCCCACGCCAGAGCTCCCTGTCAGCCGTCACCACCCCCAGCTCCATCAAGGTCAGTCCAGTCACTTCAAGGATGCCATCCATCCATCTTGCCTTTTTCACACTACAATTACTCAATTACATTTGCCCCAAGTGTAAACAGATCACTCACATGGAACACAGGATCCGACAACTCGAGGACCGTATTAAGACCCTTAAGGACATTCAGGAACTCGAGCCGTTCTTAGACACCACACAGCATCTGTCCTAGACACGCAGCCCATATCACATCAACATTATGGGGAGGCTCAAGAGGAGATCACCTCAGATGTGGACAACCCTCAGACTTGGAGGAATGTCACCCTTAGAAAGAGACATAGGACCCGGAAGCCTCCTCAGAATACTTCCGCTCAGCTGCAGTTACACAATAGATTCCAAATTCTCACACAACTATCACCTGACCAAGAAACACAACATATTGGGGAAGACCAGAATGGCTTAGATACTGATCAGTGGCTCATCCTTGATCAGTGTGCGGGGATAGCCCTGACTGGGACAACACTTCACAACATTCACACTTGCACAATCATGCAGGTGTACCATCCCCAACCATAGACCAGGTGCAACAGGAACACATACAGGAGAACCATAGGCTCTTGGACGAATCTCAATGGATTGTCCTTGACGAATGCACCGGGGATGTCGAGGAGGAGGACAACACTTTTCACCTACACAATTCACACCAACAGGATCACTTTCCTGGAGACCTACACACTACATTGCACAAAAGGGGCCCTGTCATTCCCGAAAGTAAAGCTGTCATTTCCAGACCAGATGGGATGGCTCGAGAAATATGCTGCCTACCGGGGGCAAAAATACACCATATCACTCAGAGGCTCACCAGGCTCCTCAAGCCCTATCACCGTCCTCCCCTCATGTTGATTCATGTAGGAACCAATGATACTGCAAGGCATACGTTTCAAAAGATCACAAATGATTTTCGAGCTCTAGGAGCAAAGCTAAAAGAATGTAATGTACAGGTGGTCTTTTCATCCCTCCTCCCTGTTGTAAGACACGGACCCACAAGAGCCAGAAAAAATAGTACAGGTCAATGACTGGCTTAGAAAATGGTGTCAGGAGGAACGCTTTGGCTTCCTCGACCATGGCCTGCTTTTCCAGGAGGATGGCCTACTGGCAAGGGATGGGGTGCATCTCACACAAGTAGGGAAACACCTTTTTGCTCACAGACTCGCAAACCTCATTAGACGCACTTTAAACTAGGTCCACCGGGGGAGGGGGACAACAGCCTTGCGAACACTACTTTACCCATAATGTCTGGGAATCGCCAGAAGGCTAAACGGAGGGCTGCACAAACACAACAAGGACCAAGTACCAAAAGCACAATAATCCCAATTAAACAGCTCAAGGGAAGATCCCAGGGGCTCACATGTCTTTACACTAATGCACAGAGCATGGGAAATAAACAAGACGAACTCCAACTTTTAGCACAACACCACAAATATGATATCATAGGGATCACTGAAACCTGGTGGGATGACTCCTATCGCTGGAATGTAGATATCGAGGGGTATAACCTCTTTCACAGAAACCGAACAAAGGGGAGAGGAGGCGGAGTAGCCTTATATGTCAAAAACCCTTATGCTGCAGAAGAGATTCAAGACAGCAATCTGGGAAACCAGCTTGAAATCATCTGGATAAGAATCAAGGGAACTGGGACTCAAAAAGATGTCGTTGTAGGCGTCTACTACAGACCTCCAAGCCAGGAGGAAGAACTTGATGAAGTCTTCTGCCAACAGTTGACCAAACAGGCACAGAGAAGAGATGTAGTAGTCATGGGCGATTTCAACTATCCCGATATTTGCTGGAAAACAAACTCGGCCAAGAGTACAAGGTCCAACAAATTCCTCGCTTGCCTTGCAGACAATTTCATGGTCCAGAAGGTAGAAGAGGCAATAAGGGGATTGGCTACTCTTGATCTCATCCTAACAAATGCGGAGGACCTGATCGATGCAGTTGAAGTGGTCGGATCCTTAGGGGCAAGTGACCATGTGCTCCTGCAATTTGAGGTACAAAGGAAGGCCAAAACTAAGACAAGTCAAACCCGCATTTTGGACTTTAGGAGAGCTGATTTCCGAAAAATGAAGGAAACACTGAGCAGCATTCCGTGGACACAGATACTAAAAGACAAGGGAGTTACGGATGGATGGGAATTTCTCAAGAGTGAAATACTCAAGGCGCAATTGCAAACTGTGACCAAGAGAAAAAATAGGACAAGTGCAAAGAAGCCAGAATGGATGTCCAAAGAACTTCTAACTGTGCTAAGACACAAAAGAGACATGCACAAGAAGTGGAAAAAGGGAGAAATCACCAAAGAAGAATTCAAACAAATAGCCAACACCTGTAGGGAAAAGGTCCGCAAGGCTAAAGCAAAAAACGAGCTCAGACTTGCCAGGGACATTAAAAACAATAAAAAGGGCTTCTATTCTTATGTCAGTAGAAAAAGGAAAAACAAGGAGGCGATAGGACCTCTTCGCGGAGAAGATGGGGCAATGCTGACAGGGGATAGGGAAAAGGCAGAACTACTTAATGCCTTCTTTGCCTCGGTCTTCTCACAAAAAGAGAGTCTTCAACCTCAGCAAGATGGAGTGGATGAGGGATTGGAGGACATCCAACCCCAAATTGGGAAAGAAGTCGTCCAGGAATACCTGGCCGCTCTTAATGAGTTCAAGTCCCCAGGGCCAGATCAACTACACCCCAGAGTATTGAAGGAACTAGCAGAAGTCATTTCGGAACCATTGGCAACCATCTTTGAGAGTTCTTGGAGAACGGGAGAAGTTCCAGCAGATTGGAGGAGGGCCAATGTGGTCCCAATCTTCAAGAAGGGAAAAAAAGGATGACCCAAACAATTACCGTCCGGTCAGCCTCACGTCGATACCAGGCAAGATTCTGGAAAAGATTGTTAAGGAAGTGGTCTGCAAACACTTAGAAACAAATGCGTCATCGCTAATAGTCAACATGGATTTATCAAAAACAAGTCATGCCAGACTAATTTGATCTCTTTTTTCGATAGAGTTACAAGCTGGGTAGATGCGGGGAATGCCGTGGATGTAGCGTACCTGGATTTCAGTAAGGCCTTCGACAAGGTCCCCCATGACCTTCTGGCAAGGAAACTAGTCCAATGTGGGCTAGGCAAAACTACGGTGAGGTGGATCTGTAATTGGTTAAGTGGACGAACACACAGAGAGTGCTCACTAATGCTTCCTCTTCATCTTGGAAAGAAGTGACAAGTGGAGTGCCACAAGCAGTGTTCCGTCCTGGGCCCGGTCCTGTTCAACATCTTTATTAATGACTTAGATGAAGGGCTAGAAGGCATGATCATCAAGTTTGCAGACGACACCAAATTGGGAGGGATAGCCAATAGTCCAGAGGACAGGAGCAGAATTCAAAACGATCTTGACAGATTAGAGAGATGGGCCAAAACTAACAAAATGAAGTTCAACAGTGACAATTGCAAGATACTCCACTTTGGCAGAAAAAATGAAATGCAAAGATACAGAATGGGGGACGCCTGGCTCGAGAGCAGTACGTGTGAAAAAGATCTTGGAGTCCTCGTGGACAACAAGTTAAACATGAGCCAACAATGTCATGTGGCGGCAAAAAAAGCCGACGGGATTTTGGCCTGCATCAATAGGAGCATAGTGTCTAGATCTAAGGAAGTAATGCTACCCCTCTATTCTGCTTTGGTTAGACCACATCTGGAATATTGTGTCCAATTCTGGGCACCACAATTCAAGAGAGATATTGACAAGCTGGACTGTGTCCAGAGGAGGGCGACTAAAATGATCAAGGGTCTGGAGAACAAGCCCTATGAGGAGCGGCTTAGGGAACTGGGCATGTTTAGCCTGAAGAAGAGAAGGCTGAGAGGAGATATGATAGCCATGTATAAATATGTGAGAGGAAGCCACAGGGAGGAGGGAGCAAGCTTGTTTTCTGCTTCCTTGGAGACTAGGACGCGGAACAATGGCTTCAAACTACAAGAGAGGAGAGTCCATCTGAACATTAGGAAGAACTTCCTGACTGTGAGAGCCGTTCAGCAGTGGAACTCTCTGCCCCGGAGTGTGGTGGAGGCTCCTTCTTGGAAGCTTTTAAGCAGAGGCTGGATGGCCATCTGTCAGGGGTGATTTGAATGCAATATTCCTGCTTCTTGGCAGGGGGTTGGACTGGATGGCCCATGAGGTCTCTTCCAACTCTTTGATTCTATGATTCTATGATTCTATGTCTCCCTTCTCAAAAATGACTCTCTTCCCGGAGAGGCCACTGCAGTTGCTGAGCCAGCGGATGCTGCAGCACCACCAGTGCGAGAGGCCTGGTCACCCGCACGGCTTGATCAGAGCGCTTGATGCGCCCTCGCCTTTCTATGAGCTCTGCATTACAAGGAGATGGATGGGAGGGTGGGAAAGAGGCATCTCTCGGCACAAGACCATTAGTGTCGCTCATGACCTAGATTTATCTCTCCTTTTTGGACTGAATTGCTAGGGGAGGAGGAAATGTATGCCACGCTTCTTTCTTTTTCTCATTCTTTCTTCTTCTCTCCCCCCCCCCCCCCCCCCCCACCAGCCTCTACTTTGGGAGTAGTTGAAGTTAATTAGGTTGGTTTGCTTCCGGTGTGGACTCCAGGGATTTGCAGATTCCAAACCGATGGTATGAATCAAAATCCGAAGGGGGGCAAAAGAGCTTTAAAACAGGTGGATACATGTTACCTGAGCAAATCTGGGATGTCTTTGAGAGTTGGACATGGATTTCAGTACTTGAGGTGGCTGGAGACAGCAACTCCCAGCATCCTCTGTTGAAGTTAATTTTCCAATCTGTGGTGAATTTAGGGCACATAGAAAGGAATTTAATTACATTTTCTATTTCTGTCATATCTCCAGATAAAAGTCAGCAGGGTGTAGTGATCTAGGTCCCGGGCTAAGATTATAGCAGACCAGGGTTTGAATCCATGCTCTGCCATAGAAACCCACAGGGTGGCCTTGAGCACATCACTCTCTCTCAGCCTCAGAGGAAGGTAAAGGCAATCCCCCAAAGAAAACCCCATGATGGGTTCAATGTAGGGTTGCCATAAGTTGGAAATAACTTGAAGACAAACAACAACAACAACAACAACAACAACAACATCTCCATATAAGACAGCGTTTCTCAAACTACAAGAAAGGAGATTCCATCTGAACACGAGGAAGAACTTCCTGACTGTGAGAGCCGTTCAACAGTGGAACTCTCTGCCCCAAAGTGTGGTGGAGGCTCCTTCTTTGGAAGCTTTTAAACAGAGGCTGGATGGCCCATGAAGCAGGAATATTGCATTCAAATCACCCCTGACAGATGGCCATCCAGCCAAAGAAGGAGCCTCCACCACACTCCGGGGCAGAGAGTTCCACTGCTGAACGGCTCTCACAGTCAGGAAGTTCTCCCTCAGGTTCAGATGGAATCTCCTTTCTTGTAGTTTGAAGCCATTGTTCTGGCGTCCTAGTCTCCAGGGAAGCACAAAACAAGCCGCTCCTCATAGGGCTTGTTCTCCAGACGCTTGATCATTTTAGTCGCCCTCCTCTGGACACATTCCAGCTTGTCAATATCTCTCTTGAATTGTGGTGCCCAGAATTGGACACAATATTCCAGGTTGGTCTAACCAAAGCAGAATAGAGGGGTAGCATTACTTCCCTAGATCTAGACACTATGCTCCTATTGATGCAGGCCAAAATCCCATTGGCTTTTTTTGCCACCACATCACATTGTTGGCTCATGTTTAACTTGTTGTCCACGAGGACTCCAAGATCTTTTTCACACGTACTGCTCTTGAGCCAAGCATCCCCCATTCTGTATCTTTGCATTTCATTTTTCCTGCCAAAGTGGAGTATCTTGCATTTGTCTCTGTTGAACTTCATTTTGTTAGTTTTGGCCCATCTCTCTAATCTGTCAAGATCGTTTTGAATCCTGCTCCTGTCCTCTGGAGTATTGGCTATCCCTCCCAATTTGGTGTCGTCTGCAAACTTCTAGCAGAACAAGGAACATAACGACTTGGATGCTGGCTATGTCGTGTTATGTGTGTATTTTTTCAATGAGCTGGCCTTTATGCTTTAATCAATACTTTGTTTTTAATTATGTATTTCATTCATGTAGTCAGTTGGGTCCTACCTTTCTCCCAAACTAGGAATCAAATAGCTCACAATTTTAGCTTCCTTGTTGTGCTTTTCTTTTCCAGTGCCGGAGCCAGGCATGAGATAAAAGCAAACCGAAATACGTAGCCATTCTTTTATGTAGCAGCCAGCTTTTCTAGAAGCACATCTTGTAAATATTCTGACTTGTATGACGGCAATGAAAGGCGGGCTGGCTACTTTCCCAGGATGGTTAAAGGAGTTTCCAGCAGTACCTCTCAACCCATTGAAGTTCTCCCGTCTTGTCCTGATGCTGTAGAGGAACATAAAGGCGGCCTCGGTATGAGACGTCCCTTTCAAGTCTTCAATGAGAATTGAGTTACTGGATATTGGAATTGTGTGGTCAAGTTGTCACCCTCACAACTGGAATAGAGAGGAAGATTGATCATGGAGACCCTTTGTAATAGCTGCATTTGTCCATTCATGCCTGAGGTTAGGAAAGCTACTTTTGGGGATTGCATGTCTTTTTTGGTTGCTGCATGTATCACTCCAACCCAGAGTGATTCTATCCTAAGTTTTTCTTGGAAGGATATACTCAGAAGAGGTTTTCCACTCCCTTCTTATGAGACATGGCAAAAAAATCACTCAGGGGGTTTCTGTGGCTGAGAAGCGGTTTCCACCCTGGTCTCCCAAAATGCAAAAGGGATAACTGGTTTGAAATCAGCCCCTGTGAAAGGGATTGGGACCCACCTACCTGTGTGACTGCATCTCTGTCTACGAACCCACACGACCTCTTCGACCTTCCAGAGATGCTCTTCCCTCGCTCCCGCCCTCCTACTTACTTACTTAGATGTTCCCGCGTTGGCCGAGTAGGATAGTCTTCCAGGATCAGTATTCTTGTGGGTCCATAGGTCCCTGTGGAGCCCTATTCTTGATCAGACTGATTGACAACTGGCAAATAGAGGGAGAAAACGTGGAGGCAGCCAGGAAATCAGAAGATGTTTACTTCTTGGGAGGCAAGCAATGACCAATCTTGATAAAATAGAGAAGAGTAGAGACATCACACTGGCAACCAAGATCAGCATAGTTAAAGCAATGGTATTCCCTGTAGTCACCTACGGATGTGAGAGCTAGACCATAAGAAAGACTGAGTGAAGGAAGACAGATGCTTTTGATTTCTGAGAGTGCCTTGGACTGCAAGAAGATCAAGCCAGTCCATACTCCAGGAAATAATGCCTGACTGCTCACTGGAGGGAAGGAGATTAGAGGCAAAGATGAAATATTTTGGCCACATCATGAGAAGATGGCAAAGCTTAGCAAAGACAATGATGCTGGGGGAAAAGGAAGGAAAAAGGAAGAGGGGCCGACCAAGGGCAAGATGGATGGATGGCATCCTTGAAGTGACTGGACTGACCTTGAAGGAGCTGGGGGTGGTGACGGCTGACAGGGAGCTCTGGCGTGGGCTGGTCCATGAGGTCACGAATAGTTGGAAGTGACTGAATGAATAAACAACAACAAAGTCTGTGTCCAGTTATGGGCACTGCGATTCAAGGAAAATATTGATAAGCTAGAACATATCCAAAGGAAGATGACCAAAATGGTAAAAAGTCTGAAAACCAAGTCCTGTGAGGAGTGGCTTTGGTAGCTGTTTGGAAAAGGAAAGGCTGAGCAATGACATGATATTTGAAAGGATTTCACTTTGAGGAGGGGTCAAGCTTCGTTTTCTGCTGCTTTGGAGACACAATGAAGCAATTGATTCAAATGGCAGGAAAATAGATTCCACCTAAACATTAGAAAGAACTTTCTGATGAGTTGTTTGACAGAGGAGTCTATTGGAGTGTCCTTCTCTGGAGATTTTTAAGTAGAGACTGGATGGTCATCTGTCAGGAGTACTTTGATTGTGTAATCTTGCATAGCAGAATGGGGTTGGACTGGATGGACCTCATAATCTCTTCCAACTCTGTGTTTCTATGTATGATCCTAATCTTCTATATATAAAAAATGCTCTGTGCATAATGAGTACCTTAAAAACAAAAGAATGAAATCACACCAAATTTGGCAACAAAATGTCTCACTACACAAGGAGTGACCATCACTCAAAAAACTATATTTTGTCATTTGGGAGTTGTAGTTGCTGGGATTTATAGTTCACTTATAATCAAAGAGCATTATGAACTCCACCAACGATGGAATTGAACCAAACTTGGCACACAGGACTTCCCTGACCAACAGAAAACACTAGAAAAGTTTGGTAGGTATTGACCTTGGGTTTGGGAGTTGTAGTTCACCTACATCTAGAGAGCACTGTGGATTCAAACAATGATGGATCTGGACCAAACTTGGCATGAGTATTCCATATGCCCAAATACGAACACAGATGGAGTTTTGGGAAAATAGACCTTGACATTTGGGAGTTGTAGTTACTGGGATTTATAGTTCACCTACAATCAAAGATCATTCTGAATCCCACAAATGACAGAATTGGGGCAAATTTCCCTCACAGAACCCCCATGAGCAACAGAAAATACTTAAGGCCATCCAGTCCAACTCTCTTCCCCAGGACAAGAAAATCTAATCAACACCCTCCTGACAAAGAGCCATCCAGGCATAGATATAGATAGATAAATAGATAGATAGATAGATAGATAGATAGATAGATATGATTCACACACACAGAGAGATATAGTATCATAGATTTGAAAGGGACCCCTAAAGAAGGACAATGATATGTTGCATATTCCAGAGTAGGCAAACCAGACACTCTCCACATCAACACTGACAAAGAAACAACAAGAAATACTATTTACCCACAAGCAGAAAGAAATTACACAGATTAGAAACCATTACTTTATTTTCCAGATCACCAGACTGGGCCACAGCAACGCGTGGCAGGAGACAGCTAGTTATATCTATATTTATGCAAACCCAAGCTGGCACATTTGTATTCATATCAAAGAAAACGGGGTTGTGAGGGCGCGCAGACACATTGGACCTGTGGGAGTGGGTTGCCCCTGGATATACCGGCGGCATTTTACCTCTCAGAGAGCCGAAACCAATTTGCAAGCGGTAGTTCAAAGGAGGGATGTTTTGCAGGGATCTACAAAGAGATGACTTGCAGCCAGAGCCCTATTTGACCAAAGGAAGCATCTCATACCCTGTGCATTATTATTATTATTATCTTCCCTGCAATTCCTGCTCTAGAAAAGCAGCAGCAGGTCACTACTACCCCGATTTATCCCAGGGCAAATCTGTCTGCACGTGGGTTTTCCATCTGTATCTCTCCCACTCCCCACCCGGGGACCGCAGACGGAGGCTTTCTTCACGACTCATTGCATTTCTAGAACGGCCTCGTTCAAAGTGGGAGCTCAGCATGTCAAAGCAGGACAAAGAGGAGCAGGAGTGGCAGCAGATCTGCATTCGGTCGGGCAGAGATCGGCGGCTGGAGCGCAAAGCACAGCAAAGGCCAGGCCGGGCAAAGAGAAAGCACAAGACACTCATCTCCAAACATGTCCAAACACACATGCACAAGGAAACACATGCATCCATTCCATCAAACACAATTAATTGATCACCAGTGAGGGCTACCACTATGTATGCAATGCTATCGAATTGGTTATGGCTTACGGCAATTTCCATGAAATATTTTGTACATTTGCTGGAGCACAAAGTGCAGTTGGGCAAGTAGGAAACCCAATACAGTCATCTCCAGATGAACATGAAAATGCCCAAGCACATGGACATACACCTGTTCCATCCCACTCTGTTAATAGATTACCAATGAGGACTACCATTGTATATAGGACATGACCAGATTGGCCATGGCTTACGGCAATTTCCACAAAAGATCCTGTACATTTGACTATGTGCCCTGCTATTTGCTTCATTGGCTAGTAATGGAAACTAAGATGATGAAAGGCAAAAATAAAATAAACTAAAAGAAGGAAATGGTAATGTTAGCCAGTGGTTCTCAACCTGGGGTCCCCAGATGTTTTTGGCCTTCAACTCCCAGAAATCCTAACAACTGGTAAACTGGCTGGGATTTCTGGGAGTTGTAGGCCAAAAACATCTGGGGACCCCACATTGAGAACCACTGTGTTAGACCAAGCAAACAGAATACCAAAGTATGTGTAAGCTTTTGAGATCTCTGAATGCCTTCATTAATAATAATAATAATAATAATAATAATAATAATAATAATAATGACCCTGCATTGTCCATAGACACCTCCTGATCAGCATGACTGCATGGAGCACTGTTTGCCTTCCTGCCAAGGTGGTAACTATTGATCTACTCACATTTGCATATTTTCAAACTGCTAGGTTGGTAGGAACTGGGGGTAACAGCAGGAGCTCACCCCATTCCACAAATTCAAACCACCAACTTTCCAATCAGCAAGTTCAGCAGCTCAGCGGTTTAACCCGTTGCACCATCACGGTCCCTATAATCGCTCCAATCTCTTCATTAGGGGAGATGTCACAAAAAGGAAGTACCAGGGAAAGAGGAAAGGTAACCTGTCCATCCCAAAGAACAGACTTGGCCTTAAGCTTTAAGGCTTGCCATGCATTGCTCTTCACAGAAAAGAAAGAACTGATTCAATATCCACTGCTAGGTAATTAGACCAAGCAAACAAAACACCAAAGTATGTGTAAGCTTTTGAGATCTTTGAATGCCTTTAATAATAATAATAATAATAATAATAATAATAATAATAATAATGGGTTGTTGTAGGTTTTTACGGGCTATATGGTCATGGTCTAGAGGCATTCTCTCCTGACGTTTTGCCTGCATCTATAGCAGAGCACCTGATGAACCAACCTGGATACAGCATTTTATTTGAGAACACAGAAATGCTGGACCATTCTCACAACCACCATGTCAAACTGCACAGAGAAGCCATTGAAATATACAAGCATGTGGACAATTTCAACAGAAAGGAGGAAACCATAAAAATGAACAAAATCTGGCTACCAGTATTAAAAAACTGTAAAATTACAACAGCACAACAACAGAGAGGAAACAAACAAGGACATCTAATCACCTCTCAACAAAAGTTTGCTCCAGGCACTGTCACACCATTATATGCTAATCAAGGTGGTCAGTTGAAACATTCACACCTAGCTCCAGCAGACAAGAGTCTTTTGTCCCACCTTGGTCATTCCACAGATATATAAACCCTTTTTCCTAGTGCCAACAGACTTCACTACCTCTGAGGATGCTTGCCATAGATGCAGGCGAAACGTCAGGAGAGACTGCCTCTAGACCATGGCCATATAGCCTGAAAAAACCTACAACAACCCAGTGATTCCAGCCATAAAAACCTTCGACAATACAATAATAATAATAATAATAATAATAATAATAATAATAATTTATTTGTATTCTGCCCTATCTCCCCAAAAGGATTCAGCATATACAGACACAAGGCAAACATTTAATGCATGGAAACAATGGAACACAGATAAAAGCTTCCTCTTTATCTTCGGCTCTGAGGTTGGTGCTCATCTCTATTTCCAAGCCGGAGATGCTGCATTGTCCATAGACACCTCCTGGTCATGTGGCCAGCATGACTGCATGGAGCGCCATTTACCTTCCCACCAAGGCGGTATCTGTTGATCTATTCACATTTGCATGTTTTTGAACTGCTAGGTTGGCAGGAGCTGGGGCTAACAGGAGGAGCTCACCCCATCCCGCTGATTTAAACTGCCAACCTTCTGGTCAGCAAGGTCAGCAGCTCAATGGTTTAATCCGTGGCACCACCATGGCCCATATACCACCCCTCTGTTATGTCAGCTCCACTGGCTGCCGATCCAGTTCCGAGCACAATTCAAAGTGCTGGTTTTGACCTACAAAACCCTATATGGCTCCGGCCCAGCGTACCTGTCCAAATGCAACTCCTTCTATGTCCCACCTTGGAATTTAAGATCTTCTGGGGAGGCCCTGCTCTCGGCCCCACCTCTATCACAAGTGAGGTTGGTGGGGATGAGGAGCAGGGCCTTCTCAGTGGTGGCCCCTCGCTTCCCGGGGAAATTAGGTCATTGACATCCCTCCTCTCTTTTAGAAGGAAACTAAAAACATGGATATGGGACCAGGCCTTTGGGTAATCTGGCAGACAGACAAAGGGCAATGACGACTAGAGTTGAATAGGATGATGACAATGCCGAAGGAACATGGGATTTTGAACTCGGCGAATGTTGATCACTCACTAGATTGCTTTTTATTAGTTGTATTGTATAACTGGGTTGTTTTATTTATTTTATAATTGTTCCTGCTATGTATTTTATCTTACTATGTGTATTGCTGGCATCGAATTGTGCCTTTTGTAAGCCGCCCTGAGTCCCCCTTCGGGGGTTGAGAAGGGCGGGGTAGAAATGCTCGAAATAAATAATAAATAAAATAATATAATCGCTCCAATCTCTTCATTGGGAGAGATGTCGCAAAAAGGGAGCATTGGGGAAAGAGGAAAGGTAACCTGTCCATCCCAAAGAACAGACTTGGCCTTAAGTTTTAAGTCTTGCTATGCATTGCTCTTCATGGAAAATGTTGGACTGCAAGTCCCAGACGAATGTTGGGAGATGCAATCCAACATAATTGATGATGACGATGGTGATTATGTTACTGTTGTTGTTCTTGTTGCTGCTGTTGTGTGCTTCTAAGGCCCCTTCCAGCTGTATAAATTGGATTGTATGGCAGGTGGACCCAGATAATCCAGTTCACAGCAGATATTGTGGATTATCTGCCTTGATATGTTGAGTTATATGGCTGTGTGGAAGGGCCCTAAGTCATTCCCAAGTCCTGGTGATCAGAAGGTGAAATTACCTTGGGATTACCTTGGCAAGGTTTGTTCAGAGTGAGCTTGCCATGGCCTTCCTCTGACACTTTTAGGGTCACTTATTGGGTTTCTGTGCAGGTACAGCTGTACCAGGAGCTCCAGTTTTGTTTGCTTTGCATTGAATGTTTGTTGTAGTCCTAAGTTTCAGGGACTCTGCAGATAAGTGGCTTCTTTTGGCTGCAATCATAGGGCAAGCCACCTGTCAATTATAGTTAGCTTCCCTGGTCCCGTCCCCTTTTTGGGGTTTTTAGAGGGAATAGGAGCCATTTTGGGTTCAGTCCACACAGAGAAGCCTTTCATGCAGGACATAATACCAAGAGCTCCTGTAGAAAGCTTCGTCTTCTACAGCTTGGCCGGGGAGATATACAGCCCACAGCTTGGCCAAGGATTATACAGCCTTTCAGCTCCTTTGCTGAAGGACTTCAGCCAGCCATCACAGAAACCTGAACTCCTTTTTCCCTGGAAGTCTACAAAGCTCTGCTTGGTAAGGGTCTCTCGCGGAAGCCAGAAGCAGTTGGTACCGGGTTCAGGGGCTCCACGCCAACAGAGGCAAAGACAGACTGCCCAGATTAGAAGTTAAGGATTTCCCCATTAGTTACAGTTATGAAGATAGTGCCTGTTCCCTGTGGACAAGATTGAGAGAGAGCCAATAGACTGTTAAGAAAGCCTTAAAGTACCTGTTTGTTTTCATTAATAAAGAACTTTGTTGAACCTTTAAGCAATCTAAAGACTCTGTTTTAAGGAAACCCAAAGGCCTTTAATCTGAGGCAGCCCCGGCGTCCCGTTGGGCACACAGAATTTATGTCCTGTCTACAGTCTTATGCACAGGCCCAGCGTGCGACAGCACAGTTTCCATGGCTAAGGGGCGATTCAACAGGGAAAAATAACACTACACTACATTGGCTTTCTAAAACACATAAGACAATGGTCTGATGGGGACTGTTAGATTATGGGAGTTGAAGTCCAAAACACCTGGAGGGCCCAAGTTTGCCCATTCCTGCTCTAGGGTAATTCTATGCCCAACTTCTGATGCACGCAGAGCTTCCTAGAAATGTGTTCTCTGGGGTAAAAATGAAAAAGAGATGGCTTTTTATTTAAAAATGCATGATTTTCTCACTTTTTCAGGGGTGAAAACAAGGACAGGGAGCAGGGAAGGAGTGGGGAATGAAATCATGGATGGTGTTTTCAGCTTCAGCCTAGTAAGGCTTTTAGTGCAAGCATTTAACTTCAATTTAAATAGCAATTTCTCATAAACCTCATAGTTAAATTCCCCTCCATCTAATGTAAATGCAATCAATTTAGAGGTGCACGTGTTTTTTTTTTCCTCCTTCATTAACAACTCAACAGATTAACCCTTCCCTACTCATTTCCCTGTCATCAGGCAGAGTAAAATAATTCTGTGCTAAGCTTTTAGCACAAAGTGCCTGTGTGTTTGTATATTGATGTTTCTCTACACAATCAAAAGGGATGAAAAGTTGGATGTTGGCACAGAAGCAGGAAAGAAAGTGTCTGTATGTGTGTGAGTGTGAGTGAGGGAGAGAAATGATTCTATCACATCATTTGGGGTTTTGTTTATGGGTTTGTGATGGCCTTTTTTCATTGGTGCCTTTGTGACTGAGACCCTTCCCTTTACTATGGGTTGTCCAGCCTCCGCTCAGCCACAAAGTGACCATGAGTTAGTCTTTTTCTCTGGTCTGACCTACCTCACAGGATTGTTGTGAGGGTAATGTGGGCATCAAGAGAATCAAATACGCTGATTAAAGTAATGACAGGACATACTTTGAATTGAAATGTATTTAAAGACCAATCTGCTTTCTATTCTAAAGGGACTGTAGTGGTGCAATGAGTTAAACCCTTGTGCTGCTGAACAGCTGACCTGAAGGTTGGCTGAGCTGCTGACCTGAAAGTTAGTAGTTTGAATCTGCAAGATGGGGTGAGCTCCTGGTCAGCCCTAACTCTTGTCAACCTAGCAGTTCGAAAACATGTGAGTAGATATGCAAAACGTGGACTGTCTACCGGGCCGTATCCAGAAAAAAAATTCGGGAGGGGTTGAAATTTTTGCGGGGGGGGGGGGGAAATTTTCACAGGGGGGGGGTTGGAACTTTTGTGGGGGGGTTTGAAATTTTCGTGGGCGGTTGAAATTTTCGCGGGGGAGGGGGGGTTGAAATTTTCATGGGGGGTTGAAATTTTTGCAGGGGGGTTGAAATTTTCATGGGGGGGGTTGAAATTTTCACCAGGGGGGTTGAAATTTTTGCGGGGGGGATTTGAAATTTTCATGGGGGGGTTGAAATTTTCATGGGGGGGTTGAAATTTTCACGGGGGGGGGGGGTTTGAAACCTGCCTCCTAGCTCACGCTGAAGCAAAGAGCACAGCAGGGGGCAGAGCAGCCTTCAATAGCCTGCAGCTCCCTGTCAACCACCTCCACCAAGTCTGGCCTCCTTAATGAGAGCATTCAACACACACACACCCAACTTGGTTGCTTCACTACATCGGCTATTGCTGCAAGTTATGACAGTGTGAATAAATTGTCAATATTTGCTTGAGATAGTGCTTGCAGTTCTGGAGGACTCTTAATTTTTTGTATCTCATAGACTTAGCATGGGGATTTGGTTAAACAGTTAAAATTCATGAGTAAACCAGGTTTTTTTAAAAATCTGAAACATTTGGGGGGGGGGGGGGTTGAACCCCTAACCCCCCACCCCTCGCTACAGGCCTGCTGTCTACTGACATCACATGCAACTCCTGGAACGATTCCATCAGCGCTGCCTCCGGAAAATCCTGCAAATCTCTTGGGAAGACAAGCGGACAAACGTCAGCATGCTGGAAGAAGCAAAGACCACCAGCATTGAAGCGATGGTCCTCCGCCATCAACTCTGCTGGACCGGCCACGTTGTCCAGATGCCCAAACTCAGTTGCTCTACTCCAAACTCAAGAACAGAAACTGGAATGTTGGTGGACAGGAAAAGAGATTTAAAGATGGGCTCAAAGTCAACCTTAAAAACTCTGGCATAGACACTGAGAACTGGGAAGCCCTGGCCCTTGAGCTCTAGCTGGAGGTCAGCTGTGACCAGCAGTGCTGCAGAATTTGAAGAGACACAAATAGAGGTTTTTTTTAAAAAAAAAATACATTACAGCTGTATCCTTGGTTCACTTCTGATACAATAAATAAATAAATTTTCCCTCTAGCTGGTCATCAGTCTATAACAATCTATAACATGGCAAAACCTTCCTGTTGGGTGGAGTATATGGTATTATATGAATGTGCATCATGTATTAAAGACAGATTTGGGGACAAAATTATGGGTTTTGATGTGACCATTGGATAAGCCAAGGGTCATTTTGTAGGGAAGGCAACATATCCCATTACCAAACAGCTCTTATCATCAGGAAATTTCTCCTAATGTTTAGATGGGATCTTTATTCCTGCAGTTGCTCTGCATCTTAGTCTCCAGAGCAGCAGAAAACAAGCTCATCCACTCCTAAATCTCACATCCTTTCAAATATTTAAATACTGCCATCATGTCCCCTCTCACCATTCTTCTCTTCAAGCTAAACATACCCAGCTCCCTCAGCCATTTCTCAAGGCGATTAAATGCTAATTTAGCTGGCCAATGGCAACATTCACACTTGCCTCAAGCAGACAAGAGTTCTCTCTCCCACCCTGGACATTCTGCAGATATATAAATCTCATTTGCCTAGTTTCCAACAGACCTCACAAGCTCTGAGAATGCCTGCCATTGATGTGACTGAAACGCCAGGAGATAATGCTTCTGGAACATGACCATCCAGCCCAGAAAACTCACAGCAACCCGTCTCATAGGGCTTGTTTCCAAAACTTTGATCATTTTTGTTCGCCCTTCTCTGAAAATATTCTAGTATGTCAATAACCTTCTTGAATTGTGGTACCAGAACTGGACATAGTGTTATTCCAAGTGAGGTCTGATCAAAGCAGAATAGAGTTGGGGACTTCCTTTGATCTCGACACAACTCCGATTGACGCCGTCTAGAATCGCATTGGTGTTTTCAGCTGCTTTGCATCTGTAAGGTCCTAGGTCTTCATCTTGACAGTCCTGGTTCTGCTACAGCAAGCATGGACAAAGTTGGGCCCTCCCTCCAGGTGTTTTGGACTTCAGCTTGGGAGTTGAAGTCCAAAACACCTGGAGGGAGGGCCCAACTTTACCCAAGCCTGCACTACAGCATGCCCTATACCTGCTTTGTTATCCTTCTCCCCTCTAATACAGTAGAACATCTCTTGTTGCTGATAGTGAAATAAAACTGAGCTAATACACCAGAAGTTGTTGGTAGAAGGGAATGGAGGATCATCCTCCTCTCCTCCCAATGCAGCAAAGTGTCCTGGACCAGACCCTGGATGGCTGGCCCTTATTGGTTCCCCAAAATTGGATATTCAGAGGCAAAGTGAAGACCTTGAAGGCTTCGTTTGGCTAAGATGACTGCCAACATTTACAAGGTCTACTTTCTCTTTTAATTTAATTATATTCCCTGCTAATAAAAAGGATATTGACAAGATGGAACGTGTCCAGAGAAAGGTGACCAAAATGGTCAAAGCTCTGAAAGTCAAGCCCTAGATGAATCCGCTGAGGGAGCTGGGTATGTTTAGCTTGGAGAAGCGAAGGCAGAGAAGAGAATATGAGGGCCAGGTTTGAATGCCTAAAGGGATGTCATACCGAAGGCGGCGTAGACTTGTTTTCTGCTGCTCTAGAAACCAAGACCATGGATTCAAATTGCAGGAAATGAGCTTTCACCTGAACATCCTGACAATAAGAGCTGTTCATCAGAGGGATCTGCTGCCTTGGAGTCCAGTAGACTCTCCTTTTCTGGAGGTTTTTAAACTGAGGATGGATGGCAGAATCCCCTAATAAAGTTCCAAGCTGGATGGGAGGTTCTGAAAGATATAGTTTAAAAAGTAACTTTTCTGAGCCTTCTTTTAATCCATAACTAAAGGCTGTCTACTGGTGAATTTTGGCAGGTTCCCTCTTCCCTCCAGCTTGCTATGCAGCAACAACTGCCTGCAATGGTTAACTAACAAATCTTCCAAAATAGGGACACTACAGTTATCTAATTCCCCTTATCCTCTGATAGGGAAGCTTCCAGATTAAAACAGGGGCGGGGGAGACATACTCTGAAAATTCAGCACATTCTTGGTGGCATGTTGTGATATTAGGAGCCTTGTGAGCTGTTTTTTCTGATGGCTTTGGCAAGGGAATGAGTCCATCCTGAGTTTTAGGCCAAAATTCAAAGGGTCTCTCCAAGGTGCTGAAGTCTATCCCCAAAGGCCTTAGTCCACGTATGGGCAAACCTAGGCCCGGGGGCCCTTTGGGCTCTTTTCTCAGGCCCTCCTCTCTCACCATCCTATCCTTCCCTCCTTCCGTCTTTCTCCTTCCTTCCCTCTTTTCCTTCCTTCCTTCTCTCTTTCCTTCCTCCTTCCTTCCCTTCCTTCTTCCTTTCCCCCTTTTGTCCTTCCTTCTTTTGTGTCTCCTTCCTTCTCTCTTTCCTTCCTCCTTCCTTCCCCTTCCTCCCTTCCCTTCCCTTCTTCCTTCCCCCTTTTCCTTCCCTCCCCTTTTGTCTTTTCTTCTTCTCTCTTTCCTCCCTTCCCTTCCATCCTTCCCTCCCTTTTATCTTTCCTTCCTTCTCTCTTTCCTTCCTTCTTCCTTTCTCTTCCTCCCTTCCCTTCCACCTTTCATCCTTCCCTCCTTCTCCCCCTTTTGTCTTTCTTTCCTTCCTCCTTCCCTTCCCCCCTTTCTTTCTTCCTTCCTTTCCCTTCCCCTTCTCTTCCCTTCCCTCCCTTTTTTCTTTTTTTTCTTCCTTCTTTTCTTTCTTCCCTCCCTCCCTTCCTTCTTCCCCTTCTCCTTCCCTCCTTTTGTCTTCCCTTCCTTCTCTCTTTCCTTCCTCCTTCCTTTCTCTTCCTCCCTTCCCTTCCCTTTCACCTTTCATCCTTCCCTCCTTCCTTCCTTTTTGTCTTTCTTTCCTTCTCTCTTTCCTTCTTCCCTTTCCTTCCTTTCCTTCCTTTCCTTCCACCCTTGTGTCCTTCCCCTCCTTTTATCTTTCCTTCCTTCTCTCTTTCCTCCCTCCTTACCTCCCTCCATTCCCTCCTTCTTGTTCCTTTCATCCTTCCGTTCCACTGTTTTGTCCTTCATTCCTTTTGTCTTCCCTCCCTCTCTCCCTCTTTCTCCTTCCTTCCCTTTTGTCTTTCTTTCCTTCTCTCTTTCCTTTATCCTTCCCTTCCTTTTCTTCCATCCTTTTCTTCATTGCTTCCTTCCTTCTCTTTTTCTTTCTTTCCTCCTTCCCTTCCTTCCCTTTTGTCGTTCCTTCCTTCCCTCTTCACTCCCTCATTCCCTCTCTCCCTCCTTCTCCTTCCAACTTTCCCTTCCTCCCTTTCATTTTTTTCTTCCTTCTCTCTTTCGTGCTTCCTTCCTTCTCTCTTTCCTTTCTCCTTCCTTCCATCACCGGGCAGCCAGTCCTCCTAGCAGGGAGTGCTAGTATGCAGCCCTCAAGTTAGGAAGTTTGTGCAGTCCTGTCTTAGTCAATCCATTTAGTATTCAAACTAAAACTCAGAACAGTTTCTCCATCCACCAAAATGGGAATAACCCACGGTCACCGCTTATGAACTGATACGTGCTCTTTGGAAGTAAATTCGTTTGAATTGAATAATACTCCCAGAGTGCATCTACACTGTAAAATTAATGCAGTTCGACAACACTTTAAGTGCCATGGCTCAATGCTATGAAATCCTGGGGCTGGTAGTTTTGCAAAGTGCAATCCATCCTATTCACTGACTGGGAATAGGCAGCACTGCACACTCAGAAAGCAAGTTGCAATTACACATGGAGCTTGTAAGAGTCTTCCCATTTAATGCTGTTTCAATGGGAACGGTGGGGAAAAGCAATGTGACCTGCCTCTGCAAGGAGGTAAAATGAATATCAGCCTGTTTATCAATGCGGGAGCACCCTCTCTCAAGTTTAACACATTTCCAGCATCCCTGCACCTTCCCATTGCTTCTTTGGTTATTACCTTTGGGAGTTAAATGGACTCTCATTTGAGGGTTTAGATTAGGTGTGAACATGATTCTGCATAATTTCCCATGCTTTGTAGAAGTAATGGCTTCCTGTTCAATGGCAAGGGAGGGAGAGACACCAAGAGAGAAGGGAATGGAATGGAATTAAACATGAGAGATAGAGCGAGCGAGAAAGAAAGAAGGGTAACAGGAAGAGACAAAATGCACGTCCGACACAGCACTGCTGAAGGAATGTGGCTGTCAATAGGAAGCAATGCAATGCACCCCTGTTTAGGAGCACTTAGATCAGTGTTGCTCAACCTGGAGGTTGGGACCCCTGGGATGGTCATGAGGGGGTTTCAGAGGGGTCACCATGTTTCTGATGGTCTTAGGAACCCCTTTGCATAGTTGTTTGGATTCACAGTGCTCTCCGGATGAACTACAGCTCCCCAAAATCATTGTGAATTCATTCCAAATCCCTCCAGTATTTTCTGTTGCTCATGGGGGTTCTGTGTGGGAAGTTTGGCCCAATTCATTCATTGGTGGGGTTCAGAATGCTCTTTGATTGTAGGTGAACTATAAATCCCAGCAGCTACAACTCCCAAATGCCAATGTCTATTTCCCCCAAAATTCCACCAGTGTTCACATTTGGGCATATTAAGTATTCGTGCCAAGTTTGGCCCAGATCCATCATTGTTCAAGTCCACAGTGCTCTCTGGATGTGAACTACAACTCCCAAACTCAAGGTCAACCAAGTTTGGTTCAATGCCATCATTAGTGGAGTTCAGAATGCTCTTTGATTGTAGGTGAACTATAAATCCCAGCAGCTACAACTCCCAAATGCCAAGGTCTATTTCCCCAAAATTCCACCAATCTTCACATTTGAGAAAACTAAGTATACATGCCAAGTTTGGCCCAGATTCATCATTGTTTAAGTCCACAGTGCTCTGTAGATGTAGGTGAACTACAACTTCAAAACTCAAGGTCAATGCACAGCAAACCCTTCCAACATTTTCTGTTGGACATGGGAGTTCTGTGTGCCAAGTTTGGTTCAATGCCATCATTGGTGGAGTTCAGAATGCTCTTTGATTGTAGGTGAACTATAAATCCCAGCAGCTACAACTCCCAAATGCCAAGGTCTATTTCCCCAAAATTCCACCAATCTTCACATTTGAGAAAACTAAGTATACATGCCAAGTTTGGCCCAGATTCATCATTGTTTAAGTCCACAGTGCTCTGTAGATGTAGGTGAACTACAACTTCAAAACTCAAGGTCAATGCACAGCAAACCCTTCCAACATTTTCTGTTGGACATGGGAGTTCTGTGTGCAAAGTTTGGTTCAATCCCATCATTGGTGGAGTTCAGAATGCTCTTTGATTGTAGGTGAACTATAAATCCCAGCAGCTACAACTCCCAAATGCCAAGGTCTATTTCCCCAAAATTCCACCAGTGTTCACATTTGGGCATATTAAGTATTCGTGCCAAGCTTGGCCCAGATCAATCATTGTTTGAGTCTACAGTGCTCTCTGGATGTAGGTGAACTACAACTCCAAAACTCAAGGTCAATGCCCATGAAACCATTCCAACATTTTCTGTTGGACATGGGAGTTCTGTGTGCCAAGTTTGGTTCAATTCCATCATTGGTGGAGTTCAGAATACTGTTTGATTGGAGGTGAACTATAAATCCCAGCAACTGCAACTCCCAAATGACAAAATCAAAACCCCCCTCCCAACCCCACCAGTATTCAAATTTGGGCATATCAGGTATTTGTGCCAAAGTTGGTCCAGGGAATGAAAATATATCCTGCATATCAGATATTTATATTACGAATCATAACAGTAGCAAAATTACAGTTATGAAGTAGCAATGAAAATAATGTTATGGTTGGGGGTCACCACAACATGAGGAACTGTATTAAAGGGTTGCAGCATTAGGAAGGTTGAGAAACACTGCACTACATGTTTCCATCTTTGCTCAATCTTGGTTCTCAACCTTCCTAATGCCGCGACCCCTTAATACAGTTCCTCATGTTGTGGTGACCCCCAACCGTAACCCTAACATTATGAATCGCCATGTAAATAATGATCTGCAGGATGTACTTTCATTCACTGGAGCAAATTTGGCACAAATACCCAGTATGCCCAAATTTGAATACTGGTGGGGTTGGCGGGGGGATTGATTTTGTCATTTGGGAGTTGTAGTTGCTGGGATTTACAGTTAACCTGCAAAGAGCATTCTGAACCCCACCAACAATGGAATTGAACCAAAGTTGGCACACAGAACTCCCATGACCAACAGAAAATACTGGAAGGGTTTGGTGAGCATTGACCTTGAGTTTGGGAGTTGTAGTTTGCCTACATCCAGAGAGCACTGTGGGCTCAAACAATGATGGATCTGGACCAAACATGGCACAGATACTCAATATGCCCAAATGTGAACACTGATGGGGTTTGGGGAAAATAGACTTTGACATTTGGGAGTTGTACTTGCTGGGATTTATAGTTCACCTACAATCAAGGAGCGTTCTGAACCCCACCAATGATAGAATTGGGCCAAAGTTCCCACACAGAACCTCCATGACCAACATAAAATACTGTGTTTTCTGATGGTCTTTGGCAACGCCTCTGACACACCTTCGTGACCCCCCCAGGGGTCCTGACCCCCAGGTTGAGAAACACTGCCTTAGATCATTTTGGCCACCCTTCTATGAGTACTTTCCAGCTTATCCACATCCTTCTTGAATTGTGGGGCCCAGAACTGGGGGATCAGAAAGTTTCAAGTTTGGCAGCTTAACGAAAGAAAGGTTTTCCAGAGCCAACCCAACACACACACCAAAACAGACAAGCAAACACTCACAATTGCTATGTCTCGGCTAGCATCGGAGACATAGAATCATAAAGTTGCAAGAGACCCTAAAGACCATCCAGCCAGGCCCGTAGCCAGGATTTAGATTCGGGGGGAGCTGAGTTTGATTTGGGGGGGGGCTGAGTCTGAGTGAAAGAGGGTCTACCCTAGCAAGCCTTTTGTATCATTACCCCAATACCCCCATGCATATGGGATATATTGAGCATGGTGATCAGATCATGATATGAATAAACATAACAGTTGAAATAATGTACCAGTAAGGCCTTCTCGTGGACCACCATGAGAATTTCGGGGGGGGGGGGCTGAAGCCCCTCAAGCCCCCCCCCCCCCCCCGCTACATGCCTGCATCCAACCATCATCGCCATGCAAGAATGCAGTCAAAGCACTCCTGATTGATGTCCATCCAGCCTCTGCTTAAAAACCTCCAGAGAAGAAGGCTCCACCAGACTTCCAGGCAGCCTGTTCCTCTGTTAAGCAAGTCATACTGTCAGGAAGTGCTTCCTAATGTATTGCTTCTCTTTTCCTGCAGTTTGAGCTAATTTCTTCATGTTCTTTCTAGTTACCGTATATACTCGAGTATAAGCCGACCCGAATATAAGCCGAGGCACCTAATTTTACCACAAAAAAACTGGGAAAATGTATTGACTCGAGTATAAGCTGAGGGTGGGAAGTGCAGCAGCTACTAGTAAATTTCAAAATAAAAACAGATACCAATAAAATTATATTAATTTAGGCATTAGTAGGTTAAATGTTTTTGAATATTTATATAAAACCGTAATTCAAGATAAGACTGTCCAACTCTGATTAAACCATTATTGTAACCTTCTTCAATGTAAATATGCTTACATGTCCTCCAATAATAATAAATAGAGTAAAATAATAATAATAATAATAATAAGAGTAAAATAATAAATGTAACAATAACAATAATATTATTTATTATTTATTTATTTAAAAGTTTTATATACCGGCCTTCTCACCTCTCTTGAGGGACTCAGACCGGTTTCCAACCATAATATCACATACAATCAATAAAACATCATAATACATATTACAGTAAAACATTAAAACAGCAATTACAATCAATAACTATAATGGTCAGTCGTCACACTAAAATCGTTGCTCATCATCCTCCATCCATATCTCAGGGTGTTGGCTCACTCGTCGAATGCCTGTCTCCATAACCAAGTCTTCACCTGTTTCCTAAATGTCAGGATAGAAGGGGCGGTTCTGATCTCCAGTGGGAGAGAGTTCCAGAGTCGAGGGGCCACCACCGAGAAGGCCCTGTCCCTCGTCCCCACCAGACGCGCTTGCGAGGCCGGTGGGACCGAGAGCAGGGCCTCTCCAGATGATCTTAATAATCTTGATGGTTCATAGGGGAGAATACATTCGGAGATAAATAATAATAAATAAAGTAAAATAATAAATGTAATAACAACAACAATAATAAAATAATAAATGTAATAATAATAATGACAACAACAACGAAGCAAAATAATAAATAACATTGACTCAATTATAAGCCGGGGGAGACTTTTTCAGTCTAAAAAAGGGCTGAAAAACTAGGCTTATACTCGAGTATATACAGTACTTCAAATCTAAACCATGAAAAACTTACAGGGATCTGTACTCATCTCTTCTTTCCCTGAACGTAGAAACACAAGTAGAAAAGAACAACTATCCTTTTGGTGTTTTTTTTTCCTGAAACCAAAAACCTTCTGCCCAAGAGATCGGCCTCATTGGGCCTAATGGTAGTGCTGGCCCTGCTGCCTCTGCAGAGAGAGCTCGAAAGAGAGTTTGCAACACAAGCTCCTCTTCCCTTTACGATCCTTCCCAAAAACCTGTTTGGAGAGGTTTATGACAGAGGCGGGCGACCCTCCTGAGTCATGTGGTTTCCGGAGTCAATATTGACCCGATTCTTAATGTCAAGTGGGCAGTAAAATGAATTTCTTTGAGAGTTAAAACTCAATCGTTACACAGATTTCCAAAACTAATGATGTCAGAAAAATCCTCACAGCTTCTCTTAACAGCTCGGAGCACCTTGGGGAGAAAAGTCAGCGAGTAAATGGAAGATAATTGTGATTGTCTGAGATTTGCTTCAGAGAAAATAAATAAATAGAGAAAAAGGATTACTTCCCTTGCTGGCACAGTGAGTTAAACTGCTGAACTTTCTGACTGAAAGGTTGGTGGATCAAATCTGGGAAGCGGGGTGAGCTCCTGCTCTTAGGCCCAGCTTCTGCCAACCCAGCAATTCAAAACCATGAGAATGTGAGTAAATCAATAGGTACTGCCTCAGTCGGAAGGCAAATGGCGCTCCATGCAGTTGTGCTGGCCACATGACCAGGAGGTGTCTATGGACAATGCAGGCTCTTCAGCTTAGAAATGGAGATGAGCACCACCCCCAGAGCCAGAGATAAAGAGGAAGCTTTGTGTGTCTGTGTTAGCCCCAGCTTCTGCCAACCTAGCAGTTCGAAAACATGCAAATGTGAGTAGATCAATAGGTACTGCTTCTGCGGAAAGGTAGTGGTACTCCATGCAGTCATGCTGGCCGAGGTAATTTTCAATGGTAAGCAAACAGTATTTTGCCCCCCCCCCCCCCCCCAACCAATCACTGATATATATTTTTTGTTTGTCGTGGGAGTTCTGTGTGCCATATTTGGTTCAATTCCATCATTGGTGGAGTTCAGAATGCTCTTTGATTGTAGGTGAACTATACATCCCAGTAACTACAACTCACATATGTCAAGGTCTATTTTCCCCAAGAGCGCCTCAAGAGCGCCCCTGGGCAAAATAAACTATACTGCAAATGCTTACTTTGCGTAATGGCTTGAGCTGCCCCTACATTACCTTGAAGGCGTCTGTGGACAATGCCGGCTCTTTGGCTTAGAAATAGAGATGAGCACCACCCCGCAGAGTCAGACACAGCTAAACTTAATGCCAAGGGAAACCTTTACCTTTACTGAGCACAAAACAAGCATAACATTCCTAGGGTTAAGGGAAAATTCACCTGATTAAAACTCCTATATGGGTATGTGTTGATCATAACTTGTGGCGGTGAGTTCCACCTGCTAATTGCAGATGGTGCAGCAAAGTAAGTGGGACCCTTAAGCCTCGTAAAGGGCTTCTCATTCTGTGGTGGGCTGACAGCTGCTTGAGTTGCCTCCTCCTGCAACTAAGAAGAGGGCCGATGCCTGGGAGAAGCAGGCAAGCAGCCGTCGCTGTCGGGGGATCTGGGGTGCCAGGTGCCAGGATTAATTAAACTTTGCTTGCAAGTCAGGAGGGGGAATTGGCCTGTGAATAAAAATATCTGATTGTAAAGCACATCCCCGTGCGGAGCCAGCTGGGGCTGAGTGGAGCCCGAGGCTTTTCGGCACGGCGTCATCGGAGACTGCAGCATGGCAAAGCAACTGGCTTTGGAAACTGAAGGGCACGGGGATGCATCTCTTGCTCAGAAAACACCATGTACTGTCCCCTTCGAGTGTTTATGGATCCATAGGGCTTCCCTCCTCATCCTTGAACCCATGGCAGAGCTACCAGTGAGGTTTCAGAGAACCTGAGATTTCTTTCTTCCCATCTTTTTTGGAACTGCAGATGTTTCCTGAGACCCAAGACTCTACATATTGTTTGATTCTAGACAGAACTGCTGCATGTTTGTAATTTTAAGGAAAATATGCATGCATCCTTGTGAAACACGTAGCTGTGGCTTGCAGGAGCATATGTATACCTGCTCACCTCCAAAGATGCATGACTAGACCTTTGCAAGCAGCTGTTGCTCCACATATCTGTAGTGAAGACAGAGCTGGTTGTCTGCATCAAAACATATGTGGAACTCCTTGGCACAGGGGAAATAGAAGACCTAACACACTATTTGCTACGTTGCCCCTTGTACAATGACCCTAGGAAAAATCTCCTAGGATCACTCTTGGAAGAAAGGGCGTCATGGCAACAATCTGCGGTGATCTACGACTTGCTAGCAGATCATTCTAAAAATATAACACTAAAGGTTGCCACATTCGCAATTGCAGCCCAAAAGATCAGAGCCAAAGTAGCAAAATCCATACTGGAGGTCAGAAATGGAAACGGTTTGGAATGACACAAAGCAGACACTGTTATTGTCATGTTTCTGCTTTCATAATTTTAAAGAACTTGTTTTAGTTTTAATTCTTGTTACGTTTCAAAGTTTATATTGGAAAGTGTTTATAAAGTTAGTATATTGCTGATGTCATGGCCTATGGCTAGTACAATAAACAATTCATTCATGTGAAACTCCTTGCTTACTGAGCGATGGTTCAGGCGGTCTTGTTTGCAATGAGCATCTTTGTGCTGACCCTGACTTTGTGCATGGTTACGGAAGTGGTGTGTGTGTCTTGGGTTTGTATCCAGGAGCACTCACCCATTATTCTACATACCATTTAGATTTGTGAGCTATTGTGCTGATTGGTGACATTGGCAGAGACGACCTGCAATGTGATCCTTTGGAGTTAAACAAAATATATATATAAATAAACAACCATAGCTGCAAGAATTCAAATGAAGGTTGCTGTTCTCGTTGTTTTTTAAAGAGCAGAGGAATCGCAGGGTGAAGAGGAGAAATACACGTGCCTCTCTCTCCTCAGAGTCCCCCAATCTCTCTCGTTGCCATTCCCAAGGGCCTGAAGGACGTTGTGAAGGCCTCTCGCTTGGAAAGGAGCCACCAACCTCCTGGATGGCCACCAGCCAGGCACGGGCTGTTGTTTCTTTCTGCCAGGGAAGCCATCTCGCGGTTGTGTGTCCAGAAGCCACCCTTTCTGTTCTGGATCCACTTCCTTGGTAGAGATGAGAAGCCCCAAATGCACCAGTCTCCTCTCCTGGGCACCAAGCAGCTTCCCCTAAGGATGGCCGCTGGCAGATCCGTGCCCAGAGTCCTTTCCATCTCTCTCCCAAAGGCAAAAAGGGCAGCTCCTCCGAGAGGCTCTGCTAAAATATTTAACATCCACAAGCTGCTCAGCTGCCTGAATTTCTATTTCTGTCTGTCAAGCAAAACTAGGTCATTTAGTTCTTGCCATCTCAATCAGGCAACTGCAGAGATTTAGGTTTCACGGCTGGGAGAGCGATGCCTGAAAATCAGGGATCGAGCTGCGCAATTCCTACAGCAGAAGCATCCTGCCTGATGGAAAAGAGGGTGCCTGGATCAAGGGCATGGTTAGCGTACATCCTAGCACAGGCATGGGCAAGCTTCGGCCTTCCAGGTGTTTTGGACTACAACTCCCACAATTCCTAACCAGCCTACACTATAGATCAGGCATGAACAAACTTTATCCCTCCAAGTGTTTTGGACTACAACTCCTACAATTCCTAACCAGCCTACACTGTAGATCAGGCATGGGCAAACTTAGGCCCTCCAGATGTTTTGGACTCCAACTCTCACAATTCCTAACCAGCCTATACTGTAGATTAGGCATGGACAAACTTTGGCCCTCCAGGTGTTGGAGTCCAAAACACCTGGAGGGCCAAACTTTGCCCATGCCCACAATTCCTAACCAGGCTATACTGTAGATTAGGCATGGGCAAACTTCGGCCCTCCTGGTGTTTTGGACTCCATCTCCCACAATTCCTAACAGCCTACATTGTAGATTAGGCATGGGCAAACTTCAGCCCTCCAGGTATTTTGGACTTCAACTCCCACAATTCCTAACCAACCTATACTATAGATTAGGCATGAGCAAACTTCAGCCCTCCAGGTGTTTTGGACTTCAACTCCCACAATTCCTAACCAGCCTACACTGTAGATTAGGCATGGGCAAACTTCGGCCCTCCAGGTGTTTTGGACTACAACTCCCACAATTAGTAACCAGCTTACACTATAGATTAGGCAAACTTTATCCATCCAGGTGTTTTGGACTACAACTCCTACAAATCCTAACCAGCCTACACTGTAGATCAGGCATGAGTCCAGATGTTTTGGACTCCAACTCCCACAATTCCAAACCAGCCTACACTGTAGATCAGGCATGGGCAAACTTCGGCCCTCCAGGTTTTTTGGATTGCAATTCCCATAGTTCCTAACAGCCTACACTGTAGATCAGGCATGGGCAAACTTCGGCCTTCCAGGTATTTTGGACTACAACTCCCACAATTCCTAACCAGCCTATACTGTAGATTAGGCATGGGCAAACTTCAGCTCTCCAGGTGTTTTGGACTACAATTCCCATAGTTCCTAACAGCCTACACTGTAGATCAGGCATGAGCAAACTTCGGCCCTCCGGGTGTTTTGGACTTCAACTCCCACAATTCCTAACCAGCTTACCGGCTGTTAGGAATTGTGGGAGTTGAAGTTCAAAACACCCTGGAGGGTCAAAGTTTGCCCATGCCTGTCCTAGCAAGTTCCCTGTTTTGTTCTCTAGGGAACACAGAAGACCATGGTTTCTAATCTTTCTGTCAATTTGGGCAATGGATCTGAATCCTCAGCCAGCAGGAAAGCTGCAGCGTCAGGTTTTGCCCTGATGTCAAAGCTTCTAGATCACATTTGTTTTGATTTTGTTTTGATTTTTTTTCTGGCAAGGAAGATACCCAGAATTGGCTTCCATTTCAATATATGTATGTATTTATTCATTGAGTTTTGTTCACCAATACAGTGAAAAATGGCATTAAAATTTACAATGGGTTCATTCTTAGAATGTCATGACAATAATTTCCTTTTTTTTTCTCCTTATGTTTTGTATTATTATTATTATTTTTTTTGCTTGTCTTCATAAAATTTCATTGTATATTACTATTATTATTGAAAAGATAATGGTTTATCTCATGCACAACAGACAAGAATAAGCCTCTTTTTTAAAAAATAAAAATAAATTAAATAATAAGTACAAAATTAAAAACAACTCTGAACATCGCCTCCGTAATCCGGAGGCATCAAATAACCAGCGAGTTATCTGAACACATTCATAAACAGTGCAATAGGTATTTTTTTTGTTTGTTTCTAAATTCATCATGTTCCGACAAAGTCCATCGACAAAGCCATTGATCACAGTATAAGACTTTTTTTTTTGTTAAAATACATGTCTTGTTAACAATGATGTGTGCAAAACCTGAAACACATTCAAGAAGTCCTGTCCAATACTGATATAGAATTAAAAGAGCCCACTATGTCAACGTGATCTGCCTTCCTTTGGGAAATCCATCTGGTGAAAAAATAACCGTTCTCTGCCTTTCTCCTTTATGGGGCGGGGGGAGGAAAAAAATAAAAAGAGAGAACACAAACAATCTTTTGATGCAACGTTTTGACAGTAGACATTAGCAGATTGTTGCTTAACAAAGATTCAGATATAAAAATACAAATATGAGGAGTTTCTGTTTAAAAAGAAGCGTGCCATAGTGGGATGACTAGTGGCACCAAGACGTGGCACCAAGACCAGGAAGCTCATGCAAAAAAGATGGAGCAAAAATGTCTCTTGACAGCAAAAAACCAATCACTGTCTCTGAATGTTATATAGTCCATCCGCGGTCAGGACCTCTCCGTCTTCCACTCAGCACTGCTGGCGTTGGGTTTGCTTCCAAAACTGCTGGTATTTTGCAAACGGATTGGGTTTTTGGGTGGGCCGAGGGACAGGACGGGACAGGATGGGAGCCGTGTGTCTTGGGCTGCTGGAAAGACATAAGTGATGACTGCAAACACAATGAGAGCGCTATACTCAGAGAAGCGTATAAGTGGCGGGTCTGGGGGTGTCTGTATATAAGGGGATGCGCCTACCTATGCAAGTGTCATAGGGGGGAAAAGGTGTAAAGTGCATCGCTACAGGAGACCCCCTCCCCCTTCTAAGCAGAGAGCATCGGGAGAGCTCTGAAAAGGGGTTCAGCACCTTTGTCATCGTGGCATGATGGGGGTCGCCCGAGGAAAAGAAGGGGTCTGCGGTGGTGGTGTTGCTACGACAGGCCGAGAAAAGGACTTGCAGTTTACGGGATGGAAACAAGCAGCGTTATCAGCTCAAGGGGGGGGGGGAGGGGGAAGGAAGGAAGGGGCCTGCTTGGGGATGGCCCCGCAGCGGGACGCACTTAAAGGGACAGTGCGAAATGGAGAGCCCCCAAGGCGGGAGAGCACCCGCCATATGATCCCGGGGTGGGTCATGGAACAGGGGACGGGCCTCGTCAAAATGCAGGGCCGAGTTGGGTGTCAAAGTCTCTGGGCGTCCCTGGGCGGCTGGCCGTCCTTTCGGAGGTGGAGATGGTGCGTTGTCCCCCCATTTGTCAAGTGATCCCTGGCCGGGTTTGGGGGTCAGCGGCGTTGGGGGTGGAGGGTGTTGCCAGCAGCCTCATCTCTCTCTCTCTCTCTTCCTTTCTCTTTCTCTCTTTCTCTTTCTCTGCTTCCGTTGGCTTTCCTTGTGGTCCACAGTCCCAACAAACATGCGCAGCCAAAAGTGCTAAAAATTTCAGGGATTTTTTTCCGCCTGCAGGTCTGGCTCTGCGGGCGCCTTCGGCTCTTCCCCGGATTTATACCCCGGAGGGCGACTTGTCCGTCATTCCCTTCAAGACCTCGTCTATTCTATCGTCTTCGATCAAGGCTGTTGGAAAGGGGGGGGGGGGAGAAAAAGGGGGGGGGGGGAAGGGCAAAATACTGTACAGCGTCAGAAACAAGAGAGGCGAGGGAGATGCGCATCGTGGCGCACAGGCTGGGGTCGGGGGCGCACGGCTTGGCCCCCTTCTCCCGCCCTTTGGGGATTGTCCTCCCCCCTTTTGGGATGCCCAAGGGGGGGCTTGGATCCCCCTCCTCCCTCCCTAGCCCTCCCCCCTCCCTTTTCAACATCTGTCCAACCAAATCAGAGGGAGGAAAATGGCTCCCCGCGTCCCTTTCCAGATGGTTCCTGCGCGCTTCGGAGGGGATTAAAAAGGGAGCGCAGCCGGGCCAAAAGAGAGCCCGGGAGGGGGGCAAGGGGGCCGGGAGGGACTCACACGGCCCGGGTTCGAGTCCTGCGCCAAAGGGGAGCCATCCCAGCCCCGGAAATGGCGAGGAAGGGAAAGGGTTGGTCGTAAAAGCAGAAGAGGCGCAGAGAGGAGGAAGCGAGGGACCCATTCGCCCTCTCCATCCCTGCAAACCTTTTTGTCTCGCTCTTTCTGCGGCAAGATCCTTGCCATTAAATGGCGAGGAAGGGAAAGGGTTGGTCGTAAAAGCAGAAGAGGCGCAGAGAGGAGGAAGCGAGGGACCCATTCGCCCTCTCCATCCCTGCAAACCTTTTTGTCTCGCTCTTTCTGCGGCAAGATCCTTGCCATTTCAACGCAACCCCCCCCCCCCCAAACACACACACACACACAAACACACACACGTGAAGCAATGCGGACACGAACCCACCCGAGGCGAACCCGGTTTACTCCAAACACTGCTTTGTCTTTCCCTTTGGCAAGCCAAACACTGCCAAGGAAGAAAGACAAAGATCTTGGGGATGGATGGATGAATAGATGGAGAGGAAAGGGTTGATGCCGCTTTATGAAAGGATGATGCCGTTTTATGATGCCCCCCTAAGCCCCAAACCCAGTCCACCCGAGGCGACCCCGGTTTACTCCAAACACTGGCTTGTCCTTCCCTTTTGGAAGCCAAACACTGCCAAGGAAGAAACACAAAGAAGAAACACAAAGAAACACAAAGGGGATGGATGGATGGATGGAGAGGAAAGGGATGATGCCGCTTTGTGAAAGGATGATGCCGCTTTATTATGCCCCAAACCCAGTCTACCCGAGGCGAACCCGGTTTACTCCAAAGACTGGCTTGTTTTCCTTTGGCAAGCCAAACACTGCCAAGGAAGAGAGACAAAGATCTAGAGATGGATGGATGGAGAGGAAAGGGATGGTGCCGCGTTATGAAGGGATGATACTGCATGGATGGATGGATGGATGGATGGAGAAGAAAGGGGTGATGCTGCTTTATGAAGGGATGATGCCGCTTTATGATGCCCCTTCGAAGCCCCCAAACCAGTCCTCCCGAGGCGAACCCGGTTTACTCCAAAGACTGGCTCGTTTTTCCCTTTGGCAAGCCAAACACTGCCAAGGAAGAGAGGCAAAGATCTATAGATGGATGGATAGAGAGGAAAGGGATGATGCCGCTTCATGGAAGGATGATGCCTCTTTATGAAGGGATGATGCCGCTTTATGAAGCCTCAAACCCAGACCACCCGAGGCGAACCCGGTTTACTCTAAAGACTGGGTCGTTTTCCCCTTTTGCAAGCCTAGGAAGAGAGACAAAGACCTAGAGATGGATGGATGGAAAGGGATGCTGCCGCTTCATGGAAGGATGCTGCCTCTTTTTGGAGGGATGATGCCCTTTGTGATGCCCCTTTCGAAGCCCCCCACCCTTTCAATGTTACCCACACCACCTCCAAGCCTCCCAATCACGAAATAGCTCTGAACCGAAACGACCCCGGTTTATTTATTTCCAGAGCAGGACTGAGAGAAGGACGCGTTGGTTGCTAAAACATCCAAGATCCAAGGATGGAGACTGAAGGGCTGTTATTAGAAGGGAGGTGTGTTGATGCCCCTTCAAAAGCCCCCCGAATTGAACCCACTCCCCGAGTCCCAAGGAATGAAATGGTGCGGTGATTGACATTCAAGATCCAGAGATGGATGGATGGATGGATGGATGGATGGATGGATGGAGAGGGTCTACCCAAAGGGAGCCCTCCTTCTCCCCCCAAAAGCCTCCCCTTGCTCACCTCTCTTGGCRCTCCCGATCTGTCCCAGTTTGGGGTTCATGCCCCTTCAAAAGCCCCCCGAACTGAACCCACCCCCGAATCCCAAGGAATGAAATGGTGCGGTGATTGACATTCAAGATCCCAGAGATGGATGGATGGATGGATGGATGGATGGATGGATGGAGAGGGTCTACCCAAAGGGAGCCATCCTTCTCCCCCCAAAAGCCTCCCCTTGCTCACCTCTCTTGACCCTCCCGATCTGTCCCAGTTTGGGGTTGATGCCCCTTCAAAAGCCCCTCGAATTGAACCCACTCCCCGAATCCCAAGGAATGAAATGGTGCGGTGATTGACATTTAAGATCCAGAGATGGATGAATGGATGGATGGAGACGCCGCTGCCCAAAGGGAGCCCTCCTTCTCTCCCCCACCCCCAAAGCCTGCCCTTGCTCACCTCGCTTGGCCCTCCCGATCTGCCCCAGTTTGGGGGGCCGCTTGGACTGGTTCCCCCAGGAGTTGGTGTCCTGGAGGCGGCAGCTGAAGGAGAGGTCCCCCACCTCGGCGTCGGGGCCGTAGTGGGCCACTTTGTCGTCGTTGTAGGGCATGATCTCGGACATGGTGCCGGGGGGGGAGACGACGGCGGGGTGAGCCTCCTCCTCCTCGGAGGGAGAGAAAGGGGCGAGGGGGGCGGCGAAGGCGGCAGCAGGAGAGCGGGGCCCGGCCTCAGGAAGAGCAGCAGGAGGAAGAGACAGAGAGAGAGGCAGATCCGGAGAGGAGGAGGAGGAGGAGGAGGAGGAAGAGAGCGAAGGCGCAGCAGCGTCCGACAGCAGCCTCAACCCAGCGGCGTCTGAGCAGCGCGCTCGGGAGAGCCCTACATCATAAAGGAAACCCGGGCGGAAGGATGAAGTCATGCATCCGGGACTGGATGGAGGGAGGTCCTCCCCCAACCCCCCCCTCCCCATTCCCCCCCTGTCACCACAGTCTCGCGTGGAAACAGAGGGAGAGAGGCGGGCTCAGGAGCCAGGGCGAGGCAGCGATGGCAAGGAGGATGCAGCACAGAGAAGCCAGGGAAAGCCAAGGGATGGAGGCAGGAGGGTCCCTTCTCTGCATGCACATATACTCCCTCCCACACTTTGGAATGAATGCAGAGCCACACCACTTCAACTACCATGGCTATAGAATCCGGTCTTGAGCAGGCATGGGCAAACTTTGGCCTTCCAAGTGTTTTGGACTCCAGCTCCCACAATTCCTAACAGCCTCAGGCCCTTTCCTTTCCCCCTCAGCCTCTTAAGTGTTTTGGACTCCAACTCCCATAATTCCTAACAGCCTCAGGCCTTTTCCTTTCCCCCTCAGCCTCTTAAGTGTTTTGGACTCCAACTCCCATAATTCCTAACAGCCTCAGGCCTTTTCCTTCCCCCCCTCAGCTTCTTAAGTGTTTTGGACTCCAACTCCCACAATTCCTAACAGCCTCAGGCCCTTTCCTTTACCCCTCAGCTTCTTAAGTGTTTTGGACTCCAACTCCCACAATTCCTAACAGCCTCAGGCCCTTTCCTTTCCCCCCTCAGTTTCTTAAGTGTTTTGGACTCCAAATCCCACAATTCCTAACAGCCTCAGACCCTTTCCTTTTCCCCTTCAGCCACTTAGGCGTGTATGTAATGTAATATAATATAATATATTGTATGTACATATAATATTTATAATATTATAATTTAATCTATATAAATAAAAATGTAATGTTCATTTGTGGGATTAACAGAACTCAAAAACCACTAGGCGAATTGACACCAAATTTGGACACAAGACACCTAACAGCCCAACGAGTGTCCATCACCCCTAAACACACACACACACACACACAAAACCCCAGCAGAACAGACTTAAAAACCCCAAAATACACCATATATACATATGCAAATACACTCATATACATATACACATGCACACATTCATGCACACACATGTATATATGCACAAAACACACAAATATACATACACACACATATATACACAAACACATATATACACAAATATATATGCCTGTATAAACACACATATACACACACAAACCACATATACACAGACTGGGCCACAGCAATGCGTGGCAGGGGACGGCTAGTGGATAGGTGCATCCTATGAAATCCTTGGCATTGTAGCTTAATAAGGTATGAATCTTCTCAGGGGGGAATTCTAAATGCTCTCCTTCAACTTCAGCTCCCAGGATTTCATAAGGATAGGTCCATTGCATTTAAAGTGGAATCCCAGGGCTAGTATTGTTGTGCGACTCAGTGTCTATAAGATCAAGGGCAGATAAATCCAAGCTTTATTGGTATGCTGGATGTATTGGTTTTATTATCTCCCCTTCCATTTAATGAGCTGAAGACAGTGTACATTGCTTTCTTCCTGCTCACCTTCCCCATACAACAATGCTGTGAGATATGGGTTCACCCAGGAGATTGCCTGGGACCTTCGAAAATGGTTGTCAAAGAGGACATCTACACCTGGGGGCTGGGACCCCCGGTGGGGGGGGGATCATGGGGAGGGTGAAAGAGGGGTCATCAAAGACCATCAGAAAACACAGTATTTTCTATTCATCATGGGGGTTGTGTGGGAAGTTTGGCCGAATTCTCTCATTGGTGGGGTTCAGAATGCTCTTTGATTGCAGGCGAACTATAAATCCCAGCAACTACAACTCCCAAATGTCAAGGTCTGTTTTCCCCAAACTCCACCAGTTTTCACATTTGGGCATATTGAGTATTTGTGCCAAGTTTGGTCCAAATGTATCATCATTTGTGTCCACAGTGCTCTCTGGATGTAGGTGAACTACAACTCCAAAACTCAAGGTCAATGCCTACCAAACCCAGTATTTTCTTTTCGGCATGGGAGTTCTGTGTGCCAAATTTAGCTCAATTCCATTGTTGGTGGAGTTCAGAATGCTCTTTGATTGTAGGCGAACTATAAATCCCAGCAACTACAACTCCCAAATGAAAAAATCATAATTTAGTTATGTAGTAGCAATGACAATAATTTTATGTTTGGGGAATCATCACAACATGAGGAAGTGTATTAAGGGATTGTGGCATTAGGAAGGTGGAGAACCAGTGACCTAGAGCAAATCTGGCTTGAATTCTCAGTAGATGTCAAAACAGCCAAGCATCATTGTCTTTTCTAGTGTCATGTCTTCTCATGATGTGGTGAAAGAATGACAGATTCAGTGTAGTGATCTTGACTTCTAAGGAGGGTATTGCATTTGGACACATGAGTTGACATGAATCACTGCAGAAATAACAACAACAACAATAATAATGGTGATTTTTGGATCCCCATAGAAGCCAAGTTGACTTAACTGAGACCACCCTAGTTTGGCTGTATCATGAGAGAGAGACTGCTCACTAGAAAAGATAATGATGCTTGCTACAGTAGAAGGCAATAGGAACAGAGATGGTGCCTTACAAGTGGATTGATTCAATCAGGAAGGCCATAGTTCTGAATTTTCAAGTCATCACAGTTGATTTTATTTCTCGTGTTAGAGGGCCAGTCAGTTATATTACATTTCTAACAGAACAAAGCAAACAAACAGAGAAAATACAAAATGTGTGAGTTTGGTAGTTGATTAAATGTCCTTTGACCAGTATCTGGCCACTTGGAGTGCCTCTGGTGTTGCCGCAAGGAGGTCCTCCATTGTGCATGTGGCAGGGCTCAGGTTGCATTGCAGCAGGTGGTCAGTGGTTTGCTCTTCTCCACACTCACATGTTGTGGATTCCACTTTGTGGCCCCATTTCTGAAGGTTGGCTCTGCATCTTGGGGTGCCAGTTGATGACTTAGAGATCTCACATTCATAGAGACATAAACAGTAAATAGAATAACAGAGTTAGAAGGGACCCCAAAGGCCACCTAGTCTGACCCTTTGCTATGCAGGAATACAGAACTAAAGTCCTTCTTTAAGACGTCAATCCAACAACTGTTTAAATACCTCCTTCGAAGTTATCCTGGTATTGATGTCAGGCTGACTGGGTGGTAATTCTTCCCTCCCCCCCTTTTTGAAGATAGGGACAACATTTGCCCTCTTTCAGTCATAGCATCATAGAGTTGGAAGAGACCTCATGGGCCATCCAGTCCAACCCCCTGCCAAGAAGCAGGAAAATTGCATTCAAAGCACCCCAAACAGATGGCCATCCAGCCTCTGCTTAAAAGCCTCCAAAGAAGGAGCCTCCACTACTGCAGAGACTTCTTTTGTTCTTCAAGACTTCTCAAAGATGATTACAAGTTGTTCTGAAATTAGTTCTGCCAGTTCATTTAGTACCCTTAGATCAGTGGTTCTCAACCTTCCTAATGCCATGACCCCTTAATACAGTCCCTCATGTTGTGGTGACCCCCAACCATAACATTGTTTTTGTTGCTACTTCATAACAGTCATTTTACTACTGTTATAAATCATAATGTAAATATCAGATATGCAAGATGTATTTTATTTATTTATTTATTTTTATTTATTACTGCGCTTGTATACCGCCGTTTCTCAGCCTACATTGGCGACTCAACGCGGTTTACAACATTACAATAATCAACAATATTCAAGATAAAAAGCATAAAAAAGCATAAAAACACATACATAATATACAATATTGGGCCACCAATATCGAACCAATGCATCTCTTAGTTAAAAACGCAGTCCAATTTCATCGTCTGTGATTACCAGTCCTTGATCGTCAGATTCGTTGCACCGTGTTAACCGAATGCTTGTTCGAACATCCATGTCTTCAGTCTTTTTCGAAACGCCACCAGCGAGGGGGCTGATCTTACCTCTATGGGGAGGGCGTTCCAAAGCCGAGGGGCTACCACAGAAAAGGCCCTGTCTCTCGTCCCCGCCAGCCGCACCTGTGAAGCAGGCGGGATAGAGAGCAGGGCCTCCCCAGAAGATCTTAGGGTCCTGGTGGGCTGATAGGCCGAGATACGTTCGGATAGATAAGTTGGGCCAGAACCGTTTAGGGCTTTAAAGGCCAGCGCCAGCACTTTGAATTGGGCCCGGTAGCAAATCGGCAGCCAATGGAGCTGGTACAGCAGAGGAGTTGTATGCTCCCTGCGCCCTGCTCCTGTTAGTAACATGGCTGCCGCCCGTTGGACTAATTGGAGCTTCCGAGCCGTCTTCAAAGGCAACCCCACGTAGAGAGCGTTGCAGTAGTCAAGACGGGATGTAACCAGAGCGTGGACTACCGTGGCCAAGTCAGACTTCCCAAGGTACGGTCGCAGTTGGAGCACAAGTTTTAACTGTGCGAATGCTCCCCTGGTCACCGCCGAAACCTGGGGTTCCAGGCTCAGCGATGAGTCCAGGATCACACCCAAACTGCGAACCTGCGTCTTCAGGGGGAGTGCGACCCCGTCTAACACAGGCTGTAACCCTATACCCTGTTCGGCCTTGCGACTAACCAGGAGTACCTCTGTCTTGTCTGGATTCAATTTCAATTTTTCATTCACTGGACCAAACTGGGCACAAATACCCAATGCAACCACATGTAAATGCTAGTGGGGGTGGGGGAGGATTGATTTTGTAATTTGGGAGTTGTAGTTGCTGGGATTTATAGTTCACCTATAATCAAAGAGCATTCTGAACTCCACCAGCGATGGATTTGAACCTAATTTGCCACACAGAACTCCCATGACCAACGGAAAACACTGGAAAGGTTTGGTGAATATTGAGTTTGGGAGTAGTAGTTCACCTATATCCAAAGAGCACTGTGGAATCAACGCAATGGTGGATCTGGACCAAACTTGGCACAAATACTCAATATGCAAATGTGAACACTAGTGGAGCTTTGGGGAAAATAGACCTTGACTTTTGGAGTTGTAGTTGCTGGGATGTATAGTTCATACAATCAAAGAACATTCTGAACCACCAACGATGAAAAGTGGAAAAGGAAAAAAGGAAGAAAAAGGAAAAGAAGAATGGGGGATCCCCATGACCATCAGAAAATACTGTGTTTTCTGATGGTCTTTGGCGACCTCTCTCACATCCCTTCGCGATCCCCTCAGGGGTCCCGATCCCCAGAAACACTGCCTTAGATGTTATTCACCTGGCCAAGGAGGCCTGGATTCATTGAACGAGCCAGATAATCCTGTGCTGCTCCTCTACCTATTTACTCCATTTGTATACCGCATATATCAGCCTAAAGCGGCGACTCTATGCGGTTTACAGTAAAAAACAACACTAAACAATGTATAAGACACACAATACAAACAACACATAATCATCAACGCCACACTTAGAATCAGATCGGTTCATCCTCCCTTTCTTGTCCAATGCGTCTTCTTGAGTTTGTTGTATGATAGACTGCTATGTGTCGAGAGCCGCCCACCCTCTCTAGGTACTGTGAGGCGTCCTATTGTCAATATATCTCTTGAATTGAGCTGGGGCGCTGCCTGTTTGGACTGTGTGCTCGTGGCGGAGCGCTGGGCCGACGCTGGCGTCGGTGTGGTTGTTTTCTCCGGCCGGCGAGTGTTTTGTGCGACTTCGGTGGGACTTTGCTTGGTTAACTGATTCCAATTTGGTTTGAATTGTGATTTGAATTGATATAAATTTATAATGTTATATCGACAGGACGTTTCTGCTTTTATCGCGTCTACTGTAGCCCATCGCTCCTGCTTCCCCGTGCCAACATCGACATGTGCATCGCTCGGGTGCCGGTCCATCTTCGCTCGTACGCAGGCTAGCAGCCTTGCTTTCTTGGCGCCCGCTTGCCCCTCCCTACGTCGTCCCGTTCCGCACACCTGCCACTACTCGCCACCATACATCCAGCCCGGTGTACATCCATAGAAGTGAGCCCCTCCTACTCTGTGGACCTTAAGATACGGGCGCAGCTGGCGCAAGCCGAAGCTGTGCAAATGCTCCTCTGGAAACCGCCGAGACTTGGGGTTCCAAGCTTAGCGAAGAATCCAGAGTCACACCCAAGCTGCGAACCTGCGTCTTCAGGGGGAGTGCGACCCCGTCCAACACAGGCTGTAACCCTATACCCTGTTCGGCCTTTCGACTGACTAGGAGTACCTCTGTCTTGTCTGGATTGAGTTTCAATTTGTTCACCCTCATCCAGTCCGACACAGCAGCCAAGCACCGGTTCAGGACCTGGACAGCCTCCTTAGTAGTAGGTGGAAAGGAGTGACAGAGCTGGACGTCATCTGTGTACAGATAACACCTCACCCCGAAACTCCGGATGATCTCTCCCAACGGCTTCATGTAGATGTTAAATAATCCTGTGCTGCTCCTCTACCTATTCTCTGCTGCATTTCCTCTACTGCATCCTCAGCTCCATTATTCTCAAGTTGTGTACTGTTTACCTTTTCGGAAAAGACTGAGGCAAAGAAGGGGTTCAACGGTTCTGCCTTTTCCCTGTCCCTTGTTAGCATTTTGCCATCGGTGGTGCAGTGGGTTAAACCCCTGTGCCGGCAGGACTGAAGACCGACAGGTCGCAGGTTCGAATCCGGGGAGAGGCGGATGAGCTCCCTCTATCAGCTCCAGCTCTTCATGCGGGGACATGAGAGAAGCCTCCCACAAGGATAAAAACATCAAATCATCCGGGCATCCCCTGGGCAACGTCCTTGCAGACGGCCAATTCTCTCACACCAGAAGCAACTTGCAGTTTCTCAGGTTGCTCCTGACACGACAAAAAAAATTTGTTTTGCCATCACCTGTATGCAGTGGCTCTACCGTTTCCTTGTCTTCATTTTGCTATGGACATTGTCCACTGTATAGCAAACTCTAGAACAAGCATGGGCAAACTTTGGCCCTCCACGTGTTTTGGACTTCAACTCCCACAATTCCTAACACCCTACCAGCTGTTAGGAATTGTGGGAGTTGATGTCCAAAACACGTGGAGGGCCAAAGTTTGCCCATGCGTGCCCTAGAACATGGTAACTTCCACTGAAGGAACCCACAACTTCCACCCCATGAACCAGGTCATCACGGTTGGTTTGGATCAGATCTAAAATAGTTAATCCCCTTGTTGCCTCTTCCATCTACTCAACAATGAAATTGTCTTCAAGGCAACTAAGGAAAATGCCCAGGCCACAGGCTCAAGGTGGATTTGGAAGATCACTCTCAGCCTGATCAATTTTAATTAATGCTGAAGAAAATCCCCCCTTTAGCTGCCGTGAGCGTATCTAAACTATGTAGTTAGCAGCACTTTGATGTTACTTTAACTGCTGTGAATCCATCTTACAAAATTCTGGGTTTTGGAGTTTGGTGCGGTAGAACTAGTGCCATGATTGATAGAATTGGACTTAAGGTGTACAGTATCTACTGTGCATTTTAAATTAATTCATTTGGACACCACTTTAACTGCTATGGCATTGTCGAAGGCTTTCATGGCCCGAATTACTTCTCTGGTCTAATTAGTTTGCAGTGCCTTTCATGTTCCTTGAGTCATGTCTGGGCAATGCTGCTGCATTTGATGTCCCTATGTAGACTTGTCCACAGCTGCATGGTATACAGTATGTTGCAGTAAGTCATAGCAGGCCCAAGTGTGTGTTTGTGTGTTGAAGAAAAACTTTATAGTGTTAATTATCATGTACAGCTGGTAATGTAGGTCAACCAGCAAGCTTGGACCACACCCAATGGGGTTTTTTTTAGAGTACAATGTGGGTATGGGTGTGAGTGCTGGAGAGCTTTTTCTCTGAGGAGATCTATACTCAAAGGCTTTGCTCTGGGGAGCAGCATGGAGAAGCTACTCTGAAGGAGGCTATGGTGGAATAGCTATCTTCTCAAGGTTTATGTTCTTGCTCTGTCATTTGATTTAAGATGAAGATGCCTTATTTTGTGTTACTTACAAAGACTATGTAAGTTTCTTGCACTGATTTTTGTATGCAACATTGCAAGTTTATGTTTCATCTCTGCTGAGTAAACAGTAAAGATTTTTCTGTTCATTTTTCCTCTTGTCTGTGAGTCTATTGCATTTGGACTTTGGGCGCTGAGTAAAATCCGCTGCTGCACAACACGGTAGACTCCTACAGAAGTGAGAGGATCCCTCTTGTCCTTTGCTGAATGTAGCATTTGTTGGATATTCTTAATGGGTTTGTAGATAGTTTGTAGGTTGTGTTTCTTCATCATAGAAGCATAGAATCAAAGAGTTGGAAGAGACCCCATGGGCCATCCAGTCCAACCCCCTGCCAAGAA
>NW_026846588.1:11584313-11878136 GCF_025583915.1 Anolis sagrei ordinatus
CTTGGGTTTGTATCCAGGAGCACTCACCCATTATTCTACATACCATTTAGATTTGTGAGCTATTGTGCTGATTGGTGACATTGGCAGAGATGACCTGCAATGTGATCCTTTGGAGTTAAACAAAATATATATATAAATAAACAACCATAGCTGCAAGAATTCAAATGAAGGTTGCTGTTCTCGTTGTTTTTTAAAGAGCAGAGGAATCGCAGGGTGAAGAGGAGAAATACACGTGCCTCTCTCTCCTCAGAGTCCCCCAATCTCTCTCGTTGCCATTCCCAAGGGCCTGAAGGACGTTGTGAAGGCCTCTCGCTTGGAAAGGAGCCACCAACCTCCTGGATGGCCACCAGCCAGGCACGGGCTGTTGTTTCTTTCTGCCAGGGAAGCCATCTCGCGGTTGTGTGTCCAGAAGCCACCCTTTCTGTTCTGGATCCACTTCCTTGGTAGAGATGAGAAGCCCCAAATGCACCAGTCTCCTCTCCTGGGCACCAAGCAGCTTCCCCTAAGGATGGCCGCTGGCAGATCCGTGCCCAGAGTCCTTTCCATCTCTCTCCCAAAGGCAAAAAGGGCAGCTCCTCCGAGAGGCTCTGCTAAAATATTTAACATCCACAAGCTGCTCAGCTGCCTGAATTTCTATTTCTGTCTGTCAAGCAAAACTAGGTCATTTAGTTCTTGCCATCTCAATCAGGCAACTGCAGAGATTTAGGTTTCACGGCTGGGAGAGCGATGCCTGAAAATCAGGGATCGAGCTGCGCAATTCCTACAGCAGAAGCATCCTGCCTGATGGAAAAGAGGGTGCCTGGATCAAGGGCATGGTTAGCGTACATCCTAGCACAGGCATGGGCAAGCTTCGGCCTTCCAGGTGTTTTGGACTACAACTCCCACAATTCCTAACCAGCCTACACTATAGATCAGGCATGAACAAACTTTATCCCTCCAAGTGTTTTGGACTACAACTCCTACAATTCCTAACCAGCCTACACTGTAGATCAGGCATGGGCAAACTTAGGCCCTCCAGATGTTTTGGACTCCAACTCTCACAATTCCTAACCAGCCTATACTGTAGATTAGGCATGGACAAACTTTGGCCCTCCAGGTGTTGGAGTCCAAAACACCTGGAGGGCCAAACTTTGCCCATGCCCACAATTCCTAACCAGGCTATACTGTAGATTAGGCATGGGCAAACTTCGGCCCTCCTGGTGTTTTGGACTCCATCTCCCACAATTCCTAACAGCCTACATTGTAGATTAGGCATGGGCAAACTTCAGCCCTCCAGGTATTTTGGACTTCAACTCCCACAATTCCTAACCAACCTATACTATAGATTAGGCATGAGCAAACTTCAGCCCTCCAGGTGTTTTGGACTTCAACTCCCACAATTCCTAACCAGCCTACACTGTAGATTAGGCATGGGCAAACTTCGGCCCTCCAGGTGTTTTGGACTACAACTCCCACAATTAGTAACCAGCTTACACTATAGATTAGGCAAACTTTATCCATCCAGGTGTTTTGGACTACAACTCCTACAAATCCTAACCAGCCTACACTGTAGATCAGGCATGAGTCCAGATGTTTTGGACTCCAACTCCCACAATTCCAAACCAGCCTACACTGTAGATCAGGCATGGGCAAACTTCGGCCCTCCAGGTTTTTTGGATTGCAATTCCCATAGTTCCTAACAGCCTACACTGTAGATCAGGCATGGGCAAACTTCGGCCTTCCAGGTATTTTGGACTACAACTCCCACAATTCCTAACCAGCCTATACTGTAGATTAGGCATGGGCAAACTTCAGCTCTCCAGGTGTTTTGGACTACAATTCCCATCGTTCCTAACAGCCTACACTGTAGATCAGGCATGAGCAAACTTCGGCCCTCCGGGTGTTTTGGACTTCAACTCCCACAATTCCTAACCAGCTTACCGGCTGTTAGGAATTGTGGGAGTTGAAGTTCAAAACACCCTGGAGGGTCAAAGTTTGCCCATGCCTGTCCTAGCAAGTTCCCTGTTTTGTTCTCTAGGGAACACAGAAGACCATGGTTTCTAATCTTTCTGTCAATTTGGGCAATGGATCTGAATCCTCAGCCAGCAGGAAAGCTGCAGCGTCAGGTTTTGCCCTGATGTCAAAGCTTCTAGATCACATTTGTTTTGATTTTGTTTTGATTTTTTTTCTGGCAAGGAAGATACCCAGAATTGGCTTCCATTTCAATATATGTATGTATTTATTCATTGAGTTTTGTTCACCAATACAGTGAAAAATGGCATTAAAATTTACAATGGGTTCATTCTTAGAATGTCATGACAATAATTTCCTTTTTTTTTCTCCTTATGTTTTGTATTATTATTATTATTTTTTTTGCTTGTCTTCATAAAATTTCATTGTATATTACTATTATTATTGAAAAGATAATGGTTTATCTCATGCACAACAGACAAGAATAAGCCTCTTTTTTAAAAAATAAAAATAAATTAAATAATAAGTACAAAATTAAAAACAACTCTGAACATCGCCTCCGTAATCCGGAGGCATCAAATAACCAGCGAGTTATCTGAACACATTCATAAACAGTGCAATAGGTATTTTTTTTGTTTGTTTCTAAATTCATCATGTTCCGACAAAGTCCATCGACAAAGCCATTGATCACAGTATAAGACTTTTTTTTTTGTTAAAATACATGTCTTGTTAACAATGATGTGTGCAAAACCTGAAACACATTCAAGAAGTCCTGTCCAATACTGATATAGAATTAAAAGAGCCCACTATGTCAACGTGATCTGCCTTCCTTTGGGAAATCCATCTGGTGAAAAAATAACCGTTCTCTGCCTTTCTCCTTTATGGGGCGGGGGGAGGAAAAAAATAAAAAGAGAGAACACAAACAATCTTTTGATGCAACGTTTTGACAGTAGACATTAGCAGATTGTTGCTTAACAAAGATTCAGATATAAAAATACAAATATGAGGAGTTTCTGTTTAAAAAGAAGCGTGCCATAGTGGGATGACTAGTGGCACCAAGACGTGGCACCAAGACCAGGAAGCTCATGCAAAAAAGATGGAGCAAAAATGTCTCTTGACAGCAAAAAACCAATCACTGTCTCTGAATGTTATATAGTCCATCCGCGGTCAGGACCTCTCCGTCTTCCACTCAGCACTGCTGGCGTTGGGTTTGCTTCCAAAACTGCTGGTATTTTGCAAACGGATTGGGTTTTCGGGTGGGCCGAGGGACAGGACGGGACAGGATGGGAGCCGTGTGTCTTGGGCTGCTGGAAAGACATAAGTGATGACTGCAAACACAATGAGAGCGCTATACTCAGAGAAGCGTATAAGTGGCGGGTCTGGGGGTGTCTGTATATAAGGGGATGCGCCTACCTATGCAAGTGTCATAGGGGGGAAAAGGTGTAAAGTGCATCGCTACAGGAGACCCCCTCCCCCTTCTAAGCAGAGAGCATCGGGAGAGCTCTGAAAAGGGGTTCAGCACCTTTGTCATCGTGGCATGATGGGGGTCGCCCGAGGAAAAGAAGGGGTCTGCGGTGGTGGTGTTGCTACGACAGGCCGAGAAAAGGACTTGCAGTTTACGGGATGGAAACAAGCAGCGTTATCAGCTCAAGGGGGGGGGGGAGGGGGAAGGAAGGAAGGGGCCTGCTTGGGGATGGCCCCGCAGCGGGACGCACTTAAAGGGACAGTGCGAAATGGAGAGCCCCCAAGGCGGGAGAGCACCCGCCATATGATCCCGGGGTGGGTCATGGAACAGGGGACGGGCCTCGTCAAAATGCAGGGCCGAGTTGGGTGTCAAAGTCTCTGGGCGTCCCTGGGCGGCTGGCCGTCCTTTCGGAGGTGGAGATGGTGCGTTGTCCCCCCATTTGTCAAGTGATCCCTGGCCGGGTTTGGGGGTCAGCGGCGTTGGGGGTGGAGGGTGTTGCCAGCAGCCTCATCTCTCTCTCTCTCTCTTCCTTTCTCTTTCTCTCTTTCTCTTTCTCTGCTTCCGTTGGCTTTCCTTGTGGTCCACAGTCCCAACAAACATGCGCAGCCAAAAGTGCTAAAAATTTCAGGGATTTTTTTCCGCCTGCAGGTCTGGCTCTGCGGGCGCCTTCGGCTCTTCCCCGGATTTATACCCCGGAGGGCGACTTGTCCGTCATTCCCTTCAAGACCTCGTCTATTCTATCGTCTTCGATCACCACTGTTGGAAAGGGGGGGGGGGGGAGAAAAAGGGGGGGGGGAAGGGCAAAGACAAAGCACAGCGTCAGAAACAAGAGAGGCGAGGGAGATGCGCATCGTGGCGCACAGGCTGGGGTCGGGGGCGCACGGCTTGGCCCCCTTCTCCCGCCCTTTGGGGATTGTCCTCCCCCCTTTTGGGATGCCCAAGGGGGGGCTTGGATCCCCCTCCTCCCTCCCTAGCCCTCCCCCCTCCCTTTTCAACATCTGTCCAACCAAATCAGAGGGAGGAAAATGGCTCCCCGCGTCCCTTTCCAGATGGTTCCTGCGCGCTTCGGAGGGGATTAAAAAGGGAGCGCAGCCGGGCCAAAAGAGAGCCCGGGAGGGGGGCAAGGGGGCCGGGAGGGGCTCACACGGCCCGGGTTCGAGTCCTGCGCCAAAGGGGAGCCATCCCAGCCCCGGAAATGGCGAGGAAGGGAAAGGGTTGGTCGTAAAAGCAGAAGAGGCGCAGAGAGGAGGAAGCGAGGGACCCATTCGCCCTCTCCATCCCTGCAAACCTTTTTGTCTCGCTCTTTCTGCGGCAAGATCCTTGCCATTTCAACGCAACCCCCCCCCCCCCAAACACACACACACACACACAAACACACACACGTGAAGCAATGCGGACACGAACCCACCCGAGGCGAACCCGGTTTACTCCAAACACTGCTTTGTCTTTCCCTTTGGCAAGCCAAACACTGCCAAGGAAGAAAGACAAAGATCTTGGGGATGGATGGATGAATAGATGGAGAGGAAAGGGTTGATGCCGCTTTATGAAAGGATGATGCCGTTTTATGATGCCCCCCTAAGCCCCAAACCCAGTCCACCCGAGGCGACCCCGGTTTACTCCAAACACTGGCTTGTCCTTCCCTTTTGGAAGCCAAACACTGCCAAGGAAGAAACACAAAGAAGAAACACAAAGAAACACAAAGGGGATGGATGGATGGAGAGGAAAGGGATGATGCCGCTTTGTGAAAGGATGATGCCGCTTTATTATGCCCCAAACCCAGTCTACCCGAGGCGAACCCGGTTTACTCCAAAGACTGGCTTGTTTTCCTCTTTGGCAAGCCAAACACTGCCAAGGAAGAGAGACAAAGATCTAGAGATGGATGGATGGAGAGGAAAGGGATGGTGCCGCGTTATGAAGGGATGATACTGCATGGATGGATGGATGGATGGATGGAGAAGAAAGGGGTGATGCTGCTTTATGAAGGGATGATGCCGCTTTATGATGCCCCTTCGAAGCCCCCAAACCAGTCCTCCCGAGGCGAACCCGGTTTACTCCAAAGACTGGCTCGTTTTTCCCTTTGGCAAGCCAAACACTGCCAAGGAAGAGAGGCAAAGATCTATAGATGGATGGATAGAGAGGAAAGGGATGATGCCGCTTCATGGAAGGATGATGCCTCTTTATGAAGGGATGATGCCGCTTTATGAAGCCTCAAACCCAGACCACCCGAGGCGAACCCGGTTTACTCTAAAGACTGGGTCGTTTTCCCCTTTTGCAAGCCTAGGAAGAGAGACAAAGACCTAGAGATGGATGGATGGAAAGGGATGCTGCCGCTTCATGGAAGGATGCTGCCTCTTTTTGGAGGGATGATGCCCTTTGTGATGCCCCTTTCGAAGCCCCCCACCCCACTTTCAATGTTACCCACACCACCTCCAAGCCTCCCAATCACGAAATAGCTCTGAACCGAAACGACCCCGGTTTATTTATTTCCAGAGCAGGACTGAGAGAAGGACGCGTTGGTTGCTAAAACATCCAAGATCCAAGGATGGAGACTGAAGGGCTGTTATTTGAAGGGAGGTGTGTTGATGCCCCTTCAAAAGCCCCCCGAATTGAACCCACCCCCGAATCCCAAGGAATGAAATGGTGCGGTGATTGACATTCAAGATCCAGAGATGGATGGATGGATGGAGAGGGTCTACCCAAAGGAACAGGACTGAGAGAAGGACGCGTTGGTTGCCAAAACATCCAAGATCCAAGGATGGAGACCGAAGGGATGTTATTAGAGGGGAGGTGGGTTGATGCCCCTTCAAAAGCCCCCCGAATTGAACCCACTCCCCGAATCCCAAGGAATGAAATGGTGCGGTGATTGACATTCAAGATCCAGAGATGGATGGATGGATGGATGGATGGATGGATGGATGGAGAGGGTCTACCCAAAGGGAGCCCTCCTTCTCCCCCCAAAAGCCTCCCCTTGCTCACCTCTCTTGGCCCTCCCGATCTGTCCCAGTTTGGGGTTGATGCCCCTTCAAAAGCCCCCCGAATTGAACCCACTCCCCGAATCCCAAGGAATGAAATGGTGCGGTGATTGACATTCAAGATCCAGAGATGGATGGATGGATGGAGAGGGTCTACCCAAAGGAACAGGACTGAGAGAAGGACGTGTTGGTTGCCAAAACATCCAAGATCCACGGAAGGGATGTTATTAGAGGGGAGGTGGGTTGATGCCCCTTCAAAAGCCCCCCGAACTGAACCCACCCCCGAATCCCAAGGAATGAAATGGTGCGGTGATTGACATTCAAGATCCCAGAGATGGATGGATGGATGGATGGATGGATGGATGGATGGAGAGGGTCTACCCAAAGGGAGCCATCCTTCTCCCCCCAAAAGCCTCCCCTTGCTCACCTCTCTTGACCCTCCCGATCTGTCCCAGTTTGGGGTTGATGCCCCTTCAAAAGCCCCTCGAATTGAACCCACTCCCCGAATCCCAAGGAATGAAATGGTGCGGTGATTGACATTTAAGATCCAGAGATGGATGAATGGATGGATGGAGACGCCGCTGCCCAAAGGGAGCCCTCCTTCTCTCCCCCACCCCCAAAGCCTGCCCTTGCTCACCTCGCTTGGCCCTCCCGATCTGCCCCAGTTTGGGGGGCCGCTTGGACTGGTTCCCCCAGGAGTTGGTGTCCTGGAGGCGGCAGCTGAAGGAGAGGTCCCCCACCTCGGCGTCGGGGCCGTAGTGGGCCACTTTGTCGTCGTTGTAGGGCATGATCTCGGACATGGTGCCGGGGGGGGAGACGACGGCGGGGTGAGCCTCCTCCTCCTCGGAGGGAGAGAAAGGGGCGAGGGGGGCGGCGAAGGCGGCAGCAGGAGAGCGGGGCCCGGCCTCAGGAAGAGCAGCAGGAGGAAGAGACAGAGAGAGAGGCAGATCCGGAGAGGAGGAGGAGGAGGAGGAGGAGGAAGAGAGCGAAGGCGCAGCAGCGTCCGACAGCAGCCTCAACCCAGCGGCGTCTGAGCAGCGCGCTCGGGAGAGCCCTACATCATAAAGGAAACCCGGGCGGAAGGATGAAGTCATGCATCCGGGACTGGATGGAGGGAGGTCCTCCCCCAACCCCCCCCTCCCCATTCCCCCCCTGTCACCACAGTCTCGCGTGGAAACAGAGGGAGAGAGGCGGGCTCAGGAGCCAGGGCGAGGCAGCGATGGCAAGGAGGATGCAGCACAGAGAAGCCAGGGAAAGCCAAGGGATGGAGGCAGGAGGGTCCCTTCTCTGCATGCACATATACTCCCTCCCACACTTTGGAATGAATGCAGAGCCACACCACTTCAACTACCATGGCTATAGAATCCGGTCTTGAGCAGGCATGGGCAAACTTTGGCCTTCCAAGTGTTTTGGACTCCAGCTCCCACAATTCCTAACAGCCTCAGGCCCTTTCCTTTCCCCCTCAGCCTCTTAAGTGTTTTGGACTCCAACTCCCATAATTCCTAACAGCCTCAGGCCTTTTCCTTCCCCCCCTCAGCCTCTTAAGTGTTTTGGACTCCAACTCCCATAATTCCTAACAGCCTCAGGCCTTTTCCTTCCCCCCCCTCAGCCTCTTATGCATTTTGGACTCCAACTCCCACAATTCCTAACAGCCTCAGGCCCTTTCCTTTACCCCTCAGCTTCTTAAGTGTTTTGGACTCCAACTCCCACAATTCCTAACAGCCTCAGGCCCTTTCCTTTCCCCCCTCAGTTTCTTAAGTGTTTTGGACTCCAAATCCCACAATTCCTAACAGCCTCAGACCCTTTCCTTTTCCCCTTCAGCCACTTAGGCGTGTATGTAATGTAATATAATATAATATATTGTATGTACATATAATATTTATAATATTATAATTTAATCTATATAAATAAAAATGTAATGTTCATTTGTGGGATTAACAGAACTCAAAAACCACTAGGCGAATTGACACCAAATTTGGACACAAGACACCTAACAGCCCAACGAGTGTCCATCACCCCTAAACACACACACACACACACACAAAACCCCAGCAGAACAGACTTAAAAACCCCAAAATACACCATATATACATATGCAAATACACTCATATACATATACACATGCACACATTCATGCACACACATGTATATATGCACAAAACACACAAATATACATACACACACATATATACACAAACACATATATACACAAATATATATGCCTGTATAAACACACATATACACACACAAACCACATATACACAGACTGGGCCACAGCAATGCGTGGCAGGGGACGGCTAGTGGATAGGTGCATCCTATGAAATCCTTGGCATTGTAGCTTAATAAGGTATGAATCTTCTCAGGGGGGAATTCTAAATGCTCTCCTTCAACTTCAGCTCCCAGGATTTCATAAGGATAGGTCCATTGCATTTAAAGTGGAATCCCAGGGCTAGTATTGTTGTGCGACTCAGTGTCTATAAGATCAAGGGCAGATAAATCCAAGCTTTATTGGTATGCTGGATGTATTGGTTTTATTATCTCCCCTTCCATTTAATGAGCTGAAGACAGTGTACATTGCTTTCTTCCTGCTCACCTTCCCCATACAACAATGCTGTGAGATATGGGTTCACCCAGGAGATTGCCTGGGACCTTCGAAAATGGTTGAGGTAGTGAGCATCTACACCAGTGTCTCTCAACCTGGGGGTTGGGGGCGTGGGGAGGGTGTAAGAGGGGTCACCAAAGACCATCAGAAAACACAGTATTTTCTATTCATCATGGGGGTTCTGTGTGGGAAGTTTGGCCGAATTCTCTCATTGGTGGGGTTCAGAATGCTCTTTGATTATAGGTGAACTATAAATTCCAGTAACTACAACTCCCAAATGTCAAGTCTGTTTTCCCCAAACTCCACCAGTGTTCACATTTGGGCATATTGAGTATTTGTGCCAAGTTTGGTCCAGATCCATTGTTTGAGTCCACAGTGCTCTCTGGATGTAGGTGAACTACAACTCCAAAACTCAAGGTCAATGCCTACCAAACCCAGTATTTTCTTTTCGTCATGGCAGTTCTGTGTGCCAAATTTGGTTCAATTCCATTGTTGGTGGAGTTCGAAATGCTCTTTGATTGTAGGATAAATCTCAGCAACTAAAACTCCCAAATGTAATTTTGTAGCAGCAAAATTACAGTTATGTAGTAGCAATGACAATAATTTTATGTTTGGGGAATCATCACAACATGAGGAAGTGTATTAAGGGATTGTGGCATTAGGAAGGTGGAGAACCAGTGACCTAGAGCAAATCTGGCTTGAATTCTCAGTAGATGTCAAAACAGCCAAGCATCATTGTCTTTTCTAGTGTCATGTCTTCTCATGATGTGGTGAAAGAATGACAGATTCAGTGTAGTGATCTTGACTTCTAAGGAGGGTATTGCATTTGGACACATGAGTTGACATGAATCACTGCAGAAATAACAACAACAACAATAATAATGGTGATTTTTGGATCCCCATAGAAGCCAAGTTGACTTAACTGAGACCACCCTAGTTTGGCTGTATCATGAGAGAGAGACTGCTCACTAGAAAAGATAATGATGCTTGCTACAGTAGAAGGCAATAGGAACAGAGATGGTGCCTTACAAGTGGATTGATTCAATCAGGAAGGCCATAGTTCTGAATTTTCAAGTCATCACAGTTGATTTTATTTCTCGCGTCAGGGTGGCCAGTCAGTTATATTACATTTCTAACAGAATAAAGCAAACAAACAGAGAAAATACAAAATGTGTGAGTTTGGTAGTTGATTAAATGTCCTTTGACCAGTATCTGGCCACTTGGAGTGCCTCTGGTGTTGCCGCAAGGAGGTCCTCCATTATGCATGTGGCAGGGCTCAGATTGCATTGCAGCAGGTGGTCAGTGGTTTGCTCTTCTCCACACTCACATGTTGTGGATTCCACTTTGTGGCCCCATTTCTGAAGGTTGGCTCTGCATCTTGGGGTGCCAGTTGATGACTTAGAGATCTCACATTCATAGAGACATAAACAGTAAATAGAATAACAGAGTTAGAAGGGACCCCAAAGGCCACCTAGTCTGACCCTTTGCTATGCAGGAATACAGAACTAAAGTCCTTCTTTAAGACGTCAATCCAACAACTGTTTAAATACCTCCTTCGAAGTTATCCTGGTATTGATGTCAGGCTGACTGGGTGGTAATTCTTCCCTCCCCCCCTTTTTGAAGATAGGGACAACATTTGCCCTCTTTCAGTCATAGCATCATAGAGTTGGAAGAGACCTCATGGGGCCATCCAGTCCAACCCCCTGCCAAGAAGCAGGAAAATTGCATTCAAAGCATCCCCAACAGATGGCCATCCAGCCTCTGCTTAAAAGCCTCCAAAGAAGGAGCCTCCACTACTGCAGAGACTTCTTTTGTTCTTCAAGACTTCTCAAAGATGATTACAAGTTGTTCTGAAATTAGTTCTGCCAGTTCATTTAGTACCCTTAGATCAGTGGTTCTCAACCTTCCTAATGCCATGACCCCTTAATACAGTCCCTCATGTTGTGGTGACCCCCAACCATAACATTGTTTTTGTTTCTACTTCATAACAGTCATTTTACTACTGTTATAAATCATAATGTAAATATCAGATATGCAAGATGTATTTTTTATTTATTTATTTTATTACTGTGCTTGTATACCGCCGTTTCTCAGCCTAAATTGGCGACTCAACGCGGTTTACAACAGTACAACAACAACAATATTCAGTTTAAAAAAGCATAAAAACACATACATAATATACAATATTGGGCCACCAATATCGAACCAATGCATCTCTTAGTTAAAAACGCAGTCCAATTTCATCGTCTGTGATTACCAGTCCTTGATCGTCAGATTCGTTGCACCGTGTTAACCGAATGCTTGTTCGAACATCCATGTCTTCAGTCTTTTTCGAAACGCCACCAGCGAGGGGGCTGATCTTACCTCTATGGGGAGGGCGTTCCAAAGCCGAGGGGCTACCACAGAAAAGGCCCTGTCTCTCGTCCCCGCCAGCCGCACCTGTGAAGCAGGCAGGATAGAGAGCAGGGCCTCCCCAGAAGATCTTAGGGTCCTGGTGGGCTGATAGGCCGAGATACGTTCGGATAGATAAGTTGGGCCAGAACCGTTTAGGGCTTTAAAGGCCAGCGCCAGCACTTTGAATTGGGCCCGGTAGCAAATCGGCAGCCAATGGAGCTGGTACAGCAGAGGAGTTGTATGCTCCCTGCGCCCTGCTCCTGTTAGTAACATGGCTGCCGCCCGTTGGACTAATTGGAGCTTCCGAGCCGTCTTCAAAGGCAACCCCACGTAGAGAGCGTTGCAGTAGTCAAGACGGGATGTAACCAGAGCGTGGACTACCGTGGCCAAGTCAGACTTCCCAAGGTACGGCGCAGTTGGCGCACAAGTTTTAACTGTGCGAATGCTCCCCTGGTCACCGCCGAAACCTGGGGTTCCAGGCTCAGCGATGAGTCCAGGATCACACCCAAACTGCGAACCTGCGTCTTCAGGGGGAGTGCGACCCCGTCTAACACAGGCTGTAGCCCTATACCCTGTTCGGCCTTGCGACTAACCAGGAGTACCTCTGTCTTGTCTGGATTCAATTTTTCATTCACTGGACCAAACTGGGCACAAATACCCAATGCAACCACATGTAAATGCTAGTGGGGTTGGGGGAGGATTGATTTGTAATTTGGGAGTTGTAGTTGCTGGGATTTATAGTTCACCTATAATCAAAGAGCATTCTGAACTCCACCAGCGATGGATTTGAACCTAATTTGCCACACAGAACTCCCATGACCAACGGAAAACACTGGAAGGGTTTGGTGGGTATTGACCTTGAGTTTGGGAGTTGTAGTTCACCTATATCCAAAGAGCACTGTGGACTCACGCAATGGTGGATCTGGACCAAACTTGGCACAAATACTCAATATGCGCAAATGTGAACACTGGTGGAGCCTGGGGAAAATAGACCTTGACTTTTGGGAGTTGTAGTTGCTGGGATTTATAGTTCATTACAATCAAAGAACATTCTGAACTCCACCAACGATAGAATTGGCTCAAACTTCCCACATGGAATCCCCATGACCATCAGAAAATACTGTGTTTTCTGATGGTCTTTGGCGACCTCTCTCACATCCCTTCGCGATCCCCTCAGGGGTCCCGATCCCCAGAAACACTGCCTTAGATGTTATTCACCTGGCCAAGGAGGCCTGGATTCATTGAACGAGCCAGATAATCCTGTGCTGCTCCTCTACCTATTCTCTGCTGCATTTCCTCTACTGCATCCTCAGCTCCATTATTCTCAAGTTGTGCACTGTTTACCTTTTCGGAAAAGACTGAGGCAAAGAAGGGGTTCAACGGTTCTGCCTTTTCCCTGTCCCTTGTTAGCATTTTGCCATCGGTGGTGCAGTGGGTTAAACCCCTGTGCCGGCAGGACTGAAGACCGACAGGTCGCAGGTTCGAATCCGGGGAGAGACGGATGAGCTCCCTCTATCAGCTCCAGCTCCTCATGCGGGGACATGAGAGAAGCCTCCCACAAGGATGATAAAACATCAAATCATCCGGGCATCCCCTGGGCAACGTCCTTGCAGACGGCCAATTCTCTCACACCAGAAGCAACTTGCAGTTTCTCAGGTTGCTCCTGACACGACAAAAAAAATTTGTTTTGCCATCACCTGTATGCAGTGGCTCTACCGTTTCCTTGTCTTCATTTTGCTATGGACATTGTCCACTGTATAGCAAACTCTAGAACAAGCATGGGCAAACTTTGGCCCTCCACGTGTTTTGGACTTCAACTCCCACAATTCCTAACACCCTACCAGCTGTTAGGAATTGTGGGAGTTGATGTCCAAAACACGTGGAGGGCCAAAGTTTGCCCATGCGTGCCCTAGAACATGGTAACTTCCACTGAAGGAACCCACAACTTCCACCCCATGAACCAGGTCATCACGGTTGGTTTGGATCAGATCTAAAATAGTTAATCCCCTTGTTGCCTCTTCCATCTACTCAACAATGAAATTGTCTTCAAGGCAACTAAGGAAAATGCCCAGGCCACAGGCTCAAGGTGGATTTGGAAGATCACTCTCAGCCTGATCAATTTTAATTAATGCTGAAGAAAATCCCCCCTTTAGCTGCCGTGAGCGTATCTAAACTATGTAGTTAGCAGCACTTTGATGTTACTTTAACTGCTGTGAATCCATCTTACAAAATTCTGGGTTTTGGAGTTTGGTGCGGTAGAACTAGTGCCATGATTGATAGAATTGGACTTAAGGTGTACAGTATCTACTGTGCATTTTAAATTAATTCATTTGGACACCACTTTAACTGCTATGGCATTGTCGAAGGCTTTCATGGCCCGAATTACTTCTCTGGTCTAATTAGTTTGCAGTGCCTTTCATGTTCCTTGAGTCATGTCTGGGCAATGCTGCTGCATTTGATGTCCCTATGTAGACTTGTCCACAGCTGCATGGTATACAGTATGTTGCAGTAAGTCATAGCAGGCCCAAGTGTGTGTTTGTGTGTTGAAGAAAAACTTTATAGTGTTAATTATCATGTACAGCTGGTAATGTAGGTCAACCAGCAAGCTTGGACCACACCCAATGGGGTTTTTTTTAGAGTACAATGTGGGTATGGGTGTGAGTGCTGGAGAGCTTTTTCTCTGAGGAGATCTATACTCAAAGGCTTTGCTCTGGGGAGCAGCATGGAGAAGCTACTCTGAAGGAGGCTATGGTGGAATAGCTATCTTCTCAAGGTTTATGTTCTTGCTCTGTCATTTGATTTAAGATGAAGATGCCTTATTTTGTGTTACTTACAAAGACTATGTAAGTTTCTTGCACTGATTTTTGTATGCAACATTGCAAGTTTATGTTTCATCTCTGCTGAGTAAACAGTAAAGATTTTTCTGTTCATTTTTCCTCTTGTCTGTGAGTCTATTGCATTTGGACTTTGGGCGCTGAGTAAAATCCGCTGCTGCGCAACACGGTAGACTCCTACAGAAGTGAGAGGATCCCTCTTGTCCTTTGCTGAATGTAGCATTTGTTGGATATTCTTAATGGGTTTGTAGATAGTTTGTAGGTTGTGTTTCTTCATCATAGAAGCATAGAATCAAAGAGTTGGAAGAGACCTCATGGGCCATCCAGTCCAACCCCCTGCCAAGAAGCAGGAATATTGCATTCAAATCACCCCTGACAGATGGCCATCCAGCCTCTGTTTAAAAGCTTCCAAAGAAGGAGCCTCCACCACATTCCAGGGCAGAGAGTTCCACTGCTGAACGGCTCTCACAGTCAGGAAGTTCTTCCTCATGTTCAGATGGAATCTCCTTTCTTGTAGTTTGAAGCCATTGTTCCGCGTCCTAGTCTCCAGGGAAGCAGAAAAAAAGCTTGCTCCCTCAGCCTCTGTTTAAAAGCTTCCAAAGCTTACATATGATTCAATCAGAGAAGTCAGCGATAGCAGAGCACATGATGAACCAACCTGGATGCAGCATATTATTTGAGAACACAGAAATATTGGACAACTCAGACAACCACCATGTGATGCTACACAGAGAAACCACTGAAACCCACAAGTATGTGGACAAGTTCAACAGAAAGGAGGAAACCATGAAAATGAACGAAATCTGGCTACCAGTATTGAAAAAAACCTCTAGATTCAGGACAGTAAATAAAGAACAACACTAAAAAAACAGGGAATTCCAGACAGGAAACAATCAGAGCTAGGGAACACTTCAAAATAAAGGATTCCCCCAGGCAGGAAGCAGCCGGGCTTTGAAGCTGCAAGCAGGCCCGTAGCCAGGATTTTGATTCAGGGGGAGCTGAGTTTGGTTCAGGGGGGGGGGGGCTGAGTCTGAGTGAAAGAGGGTCTACCCTAGCAAACCTTTTGTATCGTTACCCCAATACCCTCATGCATATGGGATATATTGAACATGGTGATCAGATCATGATATGAATAAACATAACAGTTTAAATAATGTACCAGTAAGGCCTTCTCGCAGACCACCATGAGAATTTCGGGGGGGGGGGGGCTGAAGCCTGTCAAGCCCCCCCCCTGGCTACATGCCTGCATCTACAAGATTATTCAAGGCTAATCAAGCTGGCCAATGGCAACATTCACACTTGCCTCCAACAGACAAGAGTTCTTTCTCCCACTCTGGACATTATTCCACAGATATATAAACCTGACTCACCTACTTTCCAACAGACCTCACAACCTCTGAGGATGTCTGCCATAGATGTGGGCGAAATGTCAGGAGAGAATGCTTCTGGAACATATCCATACAGCCCGGAAAACTCACAGCAACCCACTGCTGTATAGTTGTAGTTTTTAGCCATCTCAGGCAAAGGGCGGGTGCCTCACTAAACTATATGAGATATATTATTATTATTATTATTATTATTATTATTATTATTATTATTATTATTGTCATGTCAGGAGCGACTTGAGTAACTGCAAGTCGCTTCTGGTGTCAGAGAATCGACCGTCTGCAAGGACATTGCCCAGGGGACGCCCGGATGAATTGATGTTTTTATCATCCTTGTGGGAGGCTTCTCTCATGTCCCCGCATGAGGAGCTGGAGCTGATAGAGGGAGCTCATCTCCCTCTCCCTGGATTCGAACCTGCGACCTGTCGGTCTTCAGTCTTGCCGGCACAGGGTTTTAACCCACTGCGTCACTGGGGGCTCCAGATATATTATGAGATGACATAATCCACTGTTTTGTTTTGTTTTTTTACTTTTTGATAAAGTAGAAGGCAGTAGAAAAAGACTTTATTACAGGTGGATTGACTCAGTGATGGAAAGCACATGTTTCCCTGTTTGCACAATTCAAGGGCAATGCTGGATCTTGCCCACCGTGTTAATCCTAGGAATGTGTTTGTATCAACTGGATGCCTAGAGTTAAGTAACAGGATCAAGGGCAGCTACATGAGAGGACCCATTAATGATTAATGCCTGTGCTCTCACAGAAGTCCTTAACATCAGCATCAAATCTTTGGTGTATAATATATCATTTCTCTTCAAAGTGTACAGCTGTTAAGCACAAACATCCTTTAGTCCTTGGGAGGAAAATGCATACATTTTCAAAAACGTGCACAGAATATGCCCATTGTGAAGAATGCCTATGGAACTCAGCATGAAGTTCTCTATAAGGAAAAAAATCTGGTTATGGTCCCAAGCTAAGACAAACTTCAAGGTGGAAACTAAAGAACTTCAGCAAACATGAATATTATTGATTCCATCACCCTGGAACCATAGAGTATGCATGTGTTATAGTTCAGTTCAAATACCTGGGAGTCACTCTGGACCGTGCTCTTACCTACAAGAAGCACTGCCTGAACATCAAGCAAAAAGTGGGTGCTAGAAACAACATCATATGAAAGCTGACTGGCACAACCTGGGGATCACAACCAGATACAGTGAAGGCATCTGCCCTTGCGTTATGCTACTCTGCTGCTGAGTACGCATGCCCACTGTGGAACACATCTCACCACGCTAAAACATTGGATGTGGCTCTTAATGAGACATAGTGCATTATCACGGGGTGTCTGCGCCCTACACCACTGGAGAAATTACATTCTCTTGCTGGTATTGCACCACCTGACATCTGCCAGGAAGTAGCAGCCCATAGTGAAAGGACCAAGGCAGAGACATCTCCAGCTCATCCCTTGTTCGGGCATCAGCCAGCACGTCAACGACTTAAATCGAGAAATAGTTTTCTAAGATCTACAGAGACACTCGCTGGAACACCTCAGCAAGCGAGAGTCCAAAAGTGGCAGGCTCAAACCCAGAACCTCAGTCAATGGCTGATACCAAATGAGAGACTTGACCCTGGGCACACAGAAGACTGGGCGACTTGGAAGGTGTTGAACAGACTGCGCTCTGGCACCACGAGATGCAGAGCCAACCTCAAGAAATGGGGCCACAAAGTGGAATCCACGACATGCGAGTGTGGAGAGGAGCAAACCACTGACCACCTGCTGCAATGCAACCTGAGCCCTGCTACATGCAACATGAAGGACCTTCTTGCAGCAACACCAGAGGCACTCCAAGTGGCCAGATACTGGTCAAAGGACATTTAATCAACTACCAAGCTTGCAAACCCTGTTTTGTCTGTTTGTTAAAAAATTGTTAAAAATGTTGTTACATTTTTATTACAATTGTCTGGTTGATACTGACACGCTAAATAAATAAACAAATAGTTCAGCAACCAGGGCTGATGAGTTCACTGATGATTCAGAAAAGATTTCCTGAGGTTCAAAGTTATGAGAATGAAATTGTGTCAGTCAGGTCAGTCACAGGAGCCAGAAACAACATCATTAGATAAGGGGTTGAGTGAAGAAGAATTAAGTGAAACAGAAAACTCTCAAGGGAAAGCATCTGACGGTACGGAGATAAGCAAGGATCTCCGTTTGCAGATCAGGGCAAAGAATCAGCTCCATAGATCAGCAAGATTACATAGGAAAAAGATAGAGAAAGTTCATGGGAAACGCCATGACTTCATGACTGCTTATTAACAGCCAGTTGTTTACCTTAAAATTAGTTCAAGCAATGTTGGTGTTCAAGGGAGAACCTAAGCCTGAGTTCTGGTGTCAAGTCAAGTCCTGTTTTTGGATTCAAGTATCCTGGAAGGTTTCTATATTCTTGTTTTATGATTCTTGCTCAAGTTTTTCTAAGGATATATTTTGTTTATGGATTTATTTATTTCATCTACTTATACCCCGCCCTTCTCACCCCGAGGGGGACTCAGGGCGGCTTACAGGAAAGGCACAATTAGATGCCCAAAACATCTGAAGCTGTACTTGTGAGTTTTGGCTATTTCTGGATTGTGTTCCTTTTGGATTATTATGAGACATTTGGTATCCTGTGTGGTTATCACCTATTGCAAAATCTGTTTTGGATCATTCCTCTTCTTTCTTTATTCCTGCTTTTTCCATATATTTTGTGTTTTCACAATTTTTGCTTATATTCTGGGCTCTTGTGTGGTGTTGTGGTCATAAGTGGCTCCAGGCATGTGGTGCAACAGCATGTGCTATAGAAGTTGGATGCCACTTTAATTGTCCTAATTCTATCCAACATGGTGTTAGGGTTTTCCAGTTTGTAGAACAAAGACATATCTACACTACATCAATGTGGTTTGACACCACTTTAATTGCCATGGCTGAATGCTATGAAATTCTTGGAGTTTCCTTCACTGAATCAATTCACCTGGAATGCAATCTTCTGCTTTTTCTATTGCCTTTATTCTACTTTAGTGAAAAGGTTCATTGTAAAGCAAACAATGTCATCTCGTGATATGGTCCCTCCGGGGAGATAGGGTGGAATAATAATAATAATAATAATAATAATAATAATAATAATAATATAACAAAGTATGGATTGCCGATGTTGCAATACCAGGCGACAGCAGGATTGAAGAGAAACAACTGGAAAAGCTGGCACGATATGAGGACTTAAAGAACAAACTGCAAAGACTCTGGTACAAGCCAGTCAAGGTGGTCCGAGTGGTGATCGGCACACTGTGCGCAGTGCCTAAAGACCTTGGCCTGCACTTAAACACAATCGGTGCTGACAAGATTACCATCTGCCAGCTGCAGAAGGCCACCTTACTGGGATCTGTATACATCATTCGCCGATACATCACACAGTCCTAGACACTTAGGAAGTGTTTGATGTGTGATCCAATACAACAGCCAGCAGAGTGATCTTGTTTGCTGTGGACTCATCTTGTTGTGTTTCAAATAATAATAATCTATATAAATAAAAATGTAATGTTCGTTTGTGGGATTAACATAGCTCAAAAACCACTGGATGAATTGACACCAAATTCGGACACTACACCTCTAATAGACCAATGAGTGACCATCACTCATAAAAACACTGAAAAACACAGCAGAAGAAACTTAAAAAGAAAAAAAATGCATTACAACACATGTGCAAAACAACATATATACACACACATATATATACACACACATATACACACACACAAAATACATATACATAGACTGGGCCACAGCACTCATGCGCAAAACCACATATATACACACACACATATACACAAAGATATACACACATATAACGGCGCTCCATGCAGTCATGCCAGTGGCCACATGACCTTGGAGGTGCCTATGGACAACGCTTAGAAATGGAGATGAGCACCACACCCCAGAGTTGGACACGACTGGATTTAATGTCAAGGGAAAATCTTTATTTTACCTATACACACATATACTCATATATACACACACAAAACACATATACACAGACTGGATGTATTTTCATGCACTGGACCAAATTAGGCACAAATACCCAATACATCCAAATTTGAATCCTGGTGGGGTTGAGGGAGATTGATTTTATCATTTAGGAGTTGTAGTTGCTGGGATATATTAGGATTCACCTACAATCAAAGAGCATTCTGAACTCCGCCAACAATGGAATTGAACCCAACGTGGCACACAGAACTCCCATGACCAACAGAAAATACTGGAAGGGTTTGGTGGGCATTGACCTTGAGTTTTGGAGTTGTAGTTCACCTACATCTAGAGAACACTGTGGGATCAAACAATGATAGATCTGGTCCAAACTTAGCATAAATACTCAATATGACCAGATGTGAACACTAGTGGAGATTGGGAGAAATAGACCTTGACATTTGGGAGTTGTAGTTGTTGGGATTTATAGTTCACCTACAATCAAAGAGCATTCTGAACCCCACCAGCGATAGAATTGCCCAAACTTTCCACACAGAACCCCCATAACCAACAGAAAATACTATTTTTTCTAATGGTGTTTGGTGACCCCTCTGACACCCCCTCGTGACCCCCACAGGGGTCCTGACCCCCAAGTTGAGAACCACTTCTCTAGGTGTTTTTCCTAGGAGGCTTCTGTATCACTTAGTTCTTTACCTGAGTCCTTATCTAATGTTGCCGTTTCTGGCTCCTTTGACTGACCTTGTAGGCCTGCATTTCCCAAGTCAGATTTCTCACAGAGAGAAGTATCAGTCCCTTGATTTTGAGCCACAGGAAATCCCACAGGCAAACCCACAATCCTCTCTAAATCATCAGTGAACCCATCAGCCTCAAGAGGCTGATATACAACACTCTACCACAATGTACCTTTTTCTATTTTTTTTTCATCCCACAAGAATGTAAAATAGTTTTCAGTACATCCCTCCAACCCAGCGACTGCTACTGGAAATTGGGACAAAGGGAAGTTAATGAAAGGGTTTCATGACTCAGTGGGCAATACCAGATGGGAATTATACAGGGGAAGAGGGAAGGGGTTGCAATATTTTCCCCTGAACATATGTATTGCATTTCCAGTAAGAATACTTTCCCCAATTAAAAATGATTTTGCTCCTCAAATTTATAGTACTGTACTCCTTCCTCTCCATATTTGTTGTCCGCTTATGAAGAAGTCTGCAAGACTTTCCTAGGAGCCTTCTGTATCACTTAGTTCTTTGCTTGACTCCTTATCTAGTGTTGCTATGGTGAGGTGGATCTGTAATTGGTTAAATGGACAAACCGAGAGGGTGCTCACCAATGCTTCCTCTTCATCTTGCAAAGAAGTGATGAGTGAAGTGCTGCAGGGTTCCGTCCTGGGCCCGGTCCTGTTCAACATTTTTATTAATGACTTGGATGAAGGGTTAGAAGGCAGGATCATCAAGTTTGCAGAAGACACCAAATTGGGAGGGATGGCCAATACTCCAGAGGACAGGAGCAGGATTCAAAATGATCTTCACAGATTAGAGAGTTGATGGGCCAAAACTAACAGAATGAAGTTCAATGGGGACAAATGCAAGATACTCTACTTAGGCAGAAAAAACGAAATGCAAAGATACAGAATGGGGGACAATGCCTGGTTCAAGAGCAGTACGTGTGAAAACGATCTTGGAGTCCTCGTGGACAACAAGTTAAACATGAGCCAACAATGTGATGTGGCAGCAAAAAAAGCCAATGGGATTTTGGCCTGCATCAAGAGGAGCATAGTGTCTAGATCTAGGGTAGTCATGCTACCTCTCTATTCTGCCTTGGTTAGACCACACCTGGAATATTGTGTCCAATTCTGGGCACCACAATTCAAGAGAGATATTGACAAGCTGGAATGTGTCCAGAGGAGGGCGACTAAATTGATCAAGGGTCTGGAGAACAAGCCCTATGAGGAGCGGCTTAAGGAGCTGGGCATGTTTAGCCTGAAGAAGAGAAGGCTGAGAGGAGACATGATAGCCATGTATAAATATGTGAGAGGAAGCCACAGGGAGGAGGGAGCAAGCTTGTTTTCTGCTTCCCTGGAGACTAGGACGCGGAACAATGGCTTCAAACTACAAGGAGATTCCATCTGAACATGAGAAGAACTTCCTGACTGTGAGAGCCGTTCAGCAGTGGAACTCTCTGCCCCGGAGTGTGGTGGAGGCTCCTTCTTTGGAAGCTTTTAAACAGAGGCTGGATGGCCATCTGTCAGGGGTGATTGATTTGAATGCAATATTCCTGCTTCTTGGCAGAATGGGGTTGGACTGGATGGCCCATGAGGTCTCTTCCAACTCTTTGATTCTATGATTCTATGACATGAAAGCAAACATAATTAGTTTTGCACCATTTTGCTTCTACTAATGAGAAAGATGCTCCCACTTTAGTACAACCCCCATATCCATGGGACCAGGACCCACAGTTTCTTGTAGTTGCATCCAACAAAATACAACCTCAAGTAGGCATTTTCTTGGTCCTTAGATCAAGTCATGGGCAAACTTCAATGCTCCAGGTGTTTTGGACTTCAACTCCCACAATTCCTAAGAGCCTCAGGCCCTTTCCTTTCCCCCCTCAGTTAAGCGGCTGAGGGGGGAAAGGAAGGGGCCTGAGGCTCTTCGGAATTGTGGGAGTTGAAATCCAAAACATCTGAAGGAGTGAAGTTTGTCTTCTCTAATGTATTTTGGTGCTATGGATCACTATTATCCCTGGATTCGTGTTTCCATCCAAAGTCTGGGAATGTATCCTCTGTGGATATGTGGGTCAAACTATATTTTAAACGTGATTCCCCAGTTGAGAGCCTTTTCTGTTTGAAATGCTTTCGGACCATTGCCTTTTGATGTTCAAACATTGATACCCCATTCGCGATTTTCCATTTGGATCTCTCTGTGTGTTGTCCCCCCCTTCTCTCTCTCTTGCATAAATACCTTCCAACTATAGTAAAGGAAAGCTTCTCTACAGTATATTTCCCATCCCCCTCATAATTAGTCTTATGAATAAGGAAAAGGAGGAAAGGAAGAGTCTTAAATCCATTTCCTCCTCGACATCGTCTGTGATGTGCAGTGTGCACCTGCTCTTTTGGATTAGAGACACATGTCCAAGAAGAAAATTAACAACATTCGGATTCTGGAACTGGGGGACATTTTTTTTTTCATGTCAGAGATGGATAAGCCAGCTGTGCTTTGTGAAATCTTTTTTGGTGAAGCATCAAATGCTTGAAGCACAAAAGCTGCGATGAATCAGGCCTTTGCATGGGGGCAGGGAGGACTTGATGATGTCAGGAAAATTCTTGAACTTAAGCTCCGACTGTTATCAGTTTTGGAGCCACTCCTCGGTGGGGAAAATGTTCCTGCACATTAGGGGCTGAACAAGGCTATGGAAAAGAAGAGAAACGTTTTCTGGGTCAGGAAACCCAGATTCTGAGCCAAAACAGTCATTGCCTGAGATCTGACATTATCCAACATAGTGGAATGGTCCTATTACACTTATACTGTTGATAGAACAGTGGATAAAGCTGATCACAGAGGTCGACATGGGCAGGAGCAGCCAGAAGGCGTGGAGGCTGCTAAGATGGTTGAGCAATGACCCCTCACAAACTAATACCCATGCCAACATAAAGGCAGATCAGATAGCATACCAACTCTCTCAACCCCCAAAGGGGGACTCAGGACGGCTTACATTTGGCACAATTTAGCACCATTAAATATAACAAAGCAATACAACAACAATTAAAACAATAAATAGAACATTAATTAAAACAATAAAAACAGTATTAACCGCTGTATCCCCATTCCAGTTGAATCCATATCCAAAGCACTATTTATGCCTGCTGTCCAAAAGTCTGGTCCCAGACAATGACTTCAATTTCTTCCTAAAAGACAGGAGGAATGAAGCCAATCTTACCTCGTTGGGAAGCGAGTTCCACAGGCGGGGGGCTACAGCCAAGAAGGCCCTGTCTCTCGTCCCCACCAGACGTATTTGTGATGCTGGTGGGAGTGAGAGCAGGGTCTCCCTGGATGATCTTAAACTGCAAGGTCACTGCCTTGGTCCTTTCATTATTAGCTGCTACTTCCCGGTGAATGTCAGGTGGTGCAATAGCAGGTAAAAAGTATAATTTCTCCAGTGGTGTAGAGCATAGACATCCTGTGATAATGCAGCACATCCTATTAAGAGCCATATCCACTATTTTAGCATTGTGAGATGTGTTCTACACTGGGCATGCATACTCAGCAGTAGAGTAGCAAAGTGCAAGGATGCCCGATGTCTTCACTATGTCTGGTTGTGATCCCCAGGTTATGCCAGTCACTATAATAGTGATCAGACAAAACTCCATTACGACTGGAGACACATTTACACTATAGAACTAATATAGCTTTATACCACTGTAATTGCAATGGGTCAATGCTATGGGAAGGATAATGTCATTGAAAACTATAAATCCCAAGACTCCATCATTGAGCAGAGAATCGAATTCTGGTCTCCAGAGTCATTATCCAAGGATCGAACCATTACATGAATGTAGCTTTACACCACTGTAACCACAATGGCTCAATGCTATGGGGTACTGGGATTTGTCGTTTGATGAGGCACCAGCACTCTTTGGCAGAGAAGGATAATGCAATTGAAAACTATAACTCCCAAGACTCCATCATTGAGCAGAGAATCGAACTCTCGTCTCCAGAATTATTGTTCAAACCACTACACCATACGCCCCCCCCCCCCCCCCCCCCCCCCCCCCCCGCTGCCTCAAATGAATTATGTAAAGAATGCACTGCATCTGAAAGGATCTCAATGGGCCTCAAAGCTCTCTGTGCTTTCCAAAAAGTGGCTGGCAAATGGCACTTTCCCTTTTCCCACCCAATCTCAGTTCCTATGCATATTACCCACCCATCACGTCTTGCCATGTCTGTTCTTTGCAAGTCCTCTGAAATTTTGTGAAAAATGGAAACTGAGAGCAGATTAAAATACTCAGAGCAGCTAAATATAAGTGCAAATTCGCTTCATTTGCATATGTTATACCGCATGCAAAAACTAAGTCTTCCGTAAGTATTTTGACAGCCATCCCCCACTCCCTTAGCTTGTGGTTTCAAATGGCATTCATAAGCTACATCAAAGAGGTGCTTCAAACAGGGTGGAGACCACATCCGAGAAGCACCAGGGCAATCCCCGTTGTTCCCAAGGCTCCAAGGCATCTTTTATAGGACACTGAATGGAAGTAAATGAGCCCGCACTGGAGCAAATTCAGACACACGTGGCATCCTTGTTTCTGCAGGGGAGCTCTGTACCTGGGTAAATGGGTGCTCTGAGTTATCAAGATGTTAGGACTCATGGCAGCTCTGCTGTACAGACAGCTCTCATGGAAAAGAAGGAAGAAAGGAAGAAAAATAAGAAAGGAAGGGTGGGCTGCTGCTACTACAATGGCATTGGTGATGGGCAGAGAGTAAGTTGAGGGAAGAAGTCCAACTGCATGAGATTCTAATTCTCAAAAGTGCTGCCTTGAAAAGTGTGTGCATTATGCTCCTGTGGATACCAAAATCCATGGATGCTGATTGTGCAGGTACAACTGCACCAGGAGCTCCAATTTTGTTTGCTTTGCATTGAATGTTTGTTATAGTCCTAAGTTTCAGGGACATTGCAGATAGGTGGCTTCTTTTGGCTGCAATCATAGGGCAAGCCACCTGTCAATTATAGTTATGTTCCCTGGTCCCGCCCCTTTTTGGGGTTTTGGAGGGAATAGGAGCCTTTTTGGGTTCAGTCCACACAGAGAAGCTTTCCATGCAGGACATAATACCTGTAGAAAGTTTCGTCTTCTACAGCTTGGCCGGGGAGATATACAGCCCACGGCTTGGCCGGGGAGATACAGCCCTACAGCTTGGCCGGAACATATACAGCCTTACAGCTCCTTCGCTGAGAGACTTCAGCCAGCCATCACCGAAACCTGAACTCCTTTTCCCTTGGAAGTCTACAAAGCTCTGCTTGGTAAGGGTCACTCGCGGAAGCCAGAAGCAGTTAGTACCGGGTGCAGGGGCTCCACGCCAACAGAGGCAAAGACAGACTGCCCAGATTAGAAGTTAAGGATTTCCCCATTTGTTAATGTACAGTTTATAAAGGTAGTGCCTGTTCCCTGTGGACAAGATTGAGAGAGAGCCAGTAGACTGTTAAGAAAGCTTTAAAGTACGTGTTTGTTTTCATCAATAAAGAACATTGTTGAACCTTTAAGCAATATAAAGACTGTGTTTTAAGGAAATCCAAAGGCCTTTAATCTGAGGCAGCCCCGGCGTCCCGTTGGGCACACAGAATTTATGTCCTGTCTAGAGTCTTATGCACAGGCCCAGCGTGCGACAGCACACTGATATTCCATTATGTACAATGGCATACTAAAATGGTGTCCCTTATATAACATGTAAAATCGAGGTATGTTTTTTGGATTGGATGGTAGAATCCATGGATCAGAATCCATTTATGTTTTTCATTTACAATACTTAGCCCAAGATCCTGAACTGTGAGATATACCTAGAAACTCTGCCCTGATGCTTGCTGCCCAGGTGTCGGGGAGGGGGGGGGGGCTTTGCATGATTAAAGCTTGTGCTCCAGCTGTGACCATACATTGTGACGTCCGACTTGACCATGGTGGTCCACTGCTGTAATGAACTCTACATGGGGCTGCCTTTGAAGACTGCCCAGAAATTGCAGTTGTTCAGCAGCCAGGTTGTTATCTGGAGCGAATTACAGGGAGCGGTCAACCTCCCTGTTTAAACAGCTCCACTAGCCACCGATAAGTTTCCGGTCCTAATCCAAGGTGCAGGTTATTACCTACAAAGCCCTAAACAGTTTGGGACCTGCCTGTCTTCGCAATCACATCTTCCTCTATGAACCTGCATGGGCTCTAAGATCTTCTAGGGAGGCCCTTCTCTCGCTCCCACCTCTGTCACAAGCATCGTTGGTGGGGATGAGAGAGAGGGCCTTCTCAGTGGTGGCCCCCCAACTCTAGAACACTCTTTCCAGGGAGATTAGAATGGCATCCATCCTGTCCACTTTTCATAAAGACCTAAAAATATGGATGTTCCACAGCACCTTTGATTAAATAGTCCATTAGATAGTTTTGCCCCCCCCCCCCCTCCAACCATAAACCAATGTATGGCACCTGCACTTTCCCTCTGTTCCTTGCTCTATAGATAGTTTTAATTGACATTGCCATTCTAGCCCAAACTATAATCCAGCTCTTGCACTTTTTCCACCTGCCCTATCCTTGCAACCACAACTTTATTGCACAAGCCCCTGCCCGTCTAGTATTCGATTACTATGTCAGGCTATGGGTCGATGGTGTTATTTTAATGTTGTTTTTATGTTGTTTTATGATGTTGTTGTTGTTTTTTTAAAATAAATTTTATGGTTCTATGTCTTAATTCTATGTTGACCAGACTTGTCCACATATAACCCTCAATGAGTGCCTTCAGGGAGATGGTGGTAGGATACAAAAATAAAGTTATTATTGCTACTACAAGATTAGTACACTGCAAACAAGATCACCATTCTGGCTGTTGTATTGAATCACATGTTGGACACTTCCCAAGTGTCTAAGACTGTGTGATATCAGCGAATAATGTGTGCAGATCCAAGTAGGATGGCCTTTTGCAACTGACAGATGGTAATTTGGTCAGCGCTGATTGTGTTTAAGTGCAGGCCAAGGTCTTGAGGCACTGCACCCAGTGTGCCGATCACCACTGGGACCACCTTGACTGGCTTGTGCCAGAGTCTTTGCAGTTCGATCTTTAAATACTCATATAGTGTGAGCTTTTCCAGTTATTTCTCTTCAATACTGTTGTCACCTGGGATTGCAACATTGGCGATCGTGGTTTTTTAACACGATCGTGAGGTCAGGAGTATTATGCTTCAAAACTCTGTCAGTCTGAATTCGGAAGTCCCACAGTATTATTATTATTATTATTATTATTATTATTATTATTATTATTTGAAACACAACAAGATGAGGCCACAGCAGACACTCTGCTGGCTGTTGAATTGGATCACACATCGGACACTTCCCAAGTGTCTAGGACTGTGTGATGTATCAGCTAATAATGCATGCACATCCCAGTAAGGTGGCCTTTTGCAGCTGGCAGATGGTAATTTGGTCAGCCCGATTGTGTTTAAGTGCAGGCCAAGGTCTTTAGGCACTGCACCCAGTGTGCCGATCACCACTGGGACCACCTTGACTGACTCGTGCCAGAGTCTTTGCAGTTCGATCTTTAAATCCTCATATTATTAATATATTGTGAAGCAGTGGAATACTTGGTGCACTTGGCACCCAGTGTGAATAATTTTGTACCTGGTGTGCAGTTCTCCTCTTTTTCTACTTCCTTTTTGCTTTACTGAGGATTATTGTTCTTCCCAACGAGAATTATGAACCCAGGTCTTTCCATTCCTTGTCCAACACTCTAACCATTGTATCGCACTGGAGACTGGATTTAATTCTTGTTTTCTATCTATCTCTCTTTCCTGTTCTTTGTTGCTGTTGTTGTTCATTCGTTCAGTCGTCTCCGACTCTTCGTGACCTCATGGACCAGCCCACGCCAGAGCTCCCTGTCAGCCGTCACCACCCCCAGCTCCTTCAAGGTCAGTCCAGTCACTTCAAGGATGCCATCCATCCATCTTGCCCTTGGTCGGCCCCTCTTCCTTTTTCCTTCCACTTTCCCCAGCATACTTGTCTTCTCTAGGCTTTGCTGTCTCCTCATGATGTGGCCAAAGTACTTCAACTTTGTCTCTAGTATCCTTCCCTCCAGTGAGCAGTCGGGCTTTATTTCCTGGAGGATGGACTGGTTGGATCTTCTCTGCAGTCCAAGGCACTCTCAGAACTTTCCTCCAACACCACAGCTCAAAAGCATCGATCTTCCTTCGCTCAGCCTTCCCTAAGGTCCAGCTCTCACATCCGTAGGTTACTACAGGGAATACCATGGCTTTGACTAGGCGGATCTTTGTTGCCAGTGTGATGCTGTTCCTTAAAAACTGAATTTGTGTATTTCTTTATCTATCTGAAAGCTTTTTTTCTCTCAAAACCCCTTTTTAAGCAGAATTTGGAAAATACACTCTCGCTTCTGGGGGAGAGAGCCATGTCAGTCCCATGTGATCTTTCAAAGAGCCACATGTGGCTTACAGGTTTCATGGGTCCCATCGCTTTCCTAGAGAACAACATCATTGGTCTATTTCTGTGTACCATCTGCAAGGCAAAAGTACTTCTGGGAGAACTAACTCTTCCATTGTAAGGCATGAATGTCAAACACAGGAACAGTAACACACTCATAAGATCAGCCTAAAACTCCTGGCCAAGCACACTCTTCTCCTGTCCACCCGTTGTCAATCCAACACCCACAACAGAGCACGAGGCAGGAGCATGTGGCACAGCATGAGCCGGGGCCGAACCTTGCGATCATGCTCTTCCGCCATTCAGCGTGCCTGCTCGCTACCATAAAAATAACTTGAAAGCGACAGTTCCACTGCAGAAAGAGTGAAATCATCCCTCATTAAGCTCCAGCAGTATTTATACCTTCATGATTGGAAGAAGGAATGGCACCCAGTCTCTGCGCTAGTGGGAAGAAATCCTGTTGGCACACGGTGCCACCTGTGAGACCTTTTTCCAGCATTGCACATCAGGAGGGAGGGAGGGAGGGAGAGGCAGGCAAAAACAGCTGCCTCCAATGTCTTCCTTTATTTTCCCACTTCCATGCCCTCATACCTACTTATGCCGGCATTGCCCTTCCACTGCAGGCACATCAACAGTGCTCTGCACATATTATGCACACACTTTGTATTTACCTGTCTAATTAGTGGAGTTTACTTCTGTGTAGGACAAACAAAGGACTGCTTAGGAAGGCTGCTAGATCCACTTTGCAGTTGGTGGTGCCTTTAAGTTATTTCTGACTTATGGTGACCATATCACAGGGTATGATTTGTTCAGAGAAGAGTTTGCCAATGTCTTCACCCAAGGCTGAGAGTGTGTGACTTTCCCAAGTTCACCCAGTGCATTTTTATTGCTGAACTAGCTGTCCCCTGCCATGCGTTACTGTGGCCCAGTCTGGTGATCTGGAAAATAAAGTAATGAGAAAGTGTTGGTTTCTAATATATGTAATTCCTTTATGCTTGTGAGTAAACAGTATTTCTTGTTGTTTCTTTGTTAGTGTTGATGTGGAGAGCGTCTGGTTTGCCTACTCTGGAATATGCAACATATCATAGTCCTTCTTTAAGGGTCTCTTTCAAATCTATGATACTATATCTGTGTGTGTGTGTGTGAGAATCATATCTATCTATCTATCTATCTATCTATCTATCTATCTATCTATCTATCTATCTATATCTATGATGGATGGCTCTTTGTCAGGAGGGCTTTGATTACATTTTCTTGCCCTGGTGAAGGGAGTTGGACTGGATGGCCTTAAGTATTTTCTCTTGGTCATGGGGGTTCTGTGTGGAAATTTGCCCCAATTCTGTCGTTTGTGGGGTTCAGAATGCTCTTTGATTGTAGGTGAACTATAAATCCCAGTAACTACAACTCCCAAATGTCAAGGTCTATTTCCTCCAAACTCCATCTGTGTTCATATTTAGGCATATGGAATATTTGTGTCAAGTTTGGTCCAGATCCATCATTGTTTGAGTCCACAGTGCTCTCTGGATGTAGGTGAACTACAACTCCCAAACTCAAGGTCAATGCCCACCAAACCATTCCAGTGTGTTCTGTTGGTCATGGAAGTCCTGTATGCCATGTTTGGTTCAATTCCATCATTGGTGGAGTTCAAAATGCTCTTTGATTGTAGGTGAACTATAAATCCCAGCAACTACAACTCCCAAATGTCAAGGTCTATTTCCCTTAAACTCCATCTGTGTTCATATTTGGGCATATGGAATATTCGTGCCAAGTTTGGTCCAGATCCATCATTGTTTGAGTCCACAGTGCTCTATGGATGTGGGTGAACTATAACTCCCAAACTCAAGGTCAATGTCCACCAAACCTTTCCAGTTTTTTCTGTTGGTCATGGGAGTTCAGAATGCTCTTTGATTGTAGGTAAACTATAAATCCCAGCAACGGCAATTCCCAAATGACAAAATCATTTTTTTTTAGTGGAGAACATAAATTGGGTTGTTAGGTGTCTTGTGTCCAAATTTGGTGTCAATTCCCCCAGTGGTTTTTGAGTTCTGATGGTGGCACGAACTAACATTACATTTTTATTTATGTAGATAGAGATTCAATCCCTGATCTCCAGAATCATAGTCCAACATTCAAACCACGATGTCATGCTGGATCTCTGAAACACTTGCCTTTGTGTAAACCTTTCTGAAATAGGCCAGGCTTACATTTAAATAGTTATGTAAGGATTACACTGCATGGCTGAGATCCTACGTAAGCTTCAGTTGGGTTGAATTGCTCAGGCGACTCAACAAGGGGGCATCAGATTTCTGGAAACCCACCTGGAAAGCAAAAACAAAGCTCTGAAAGGATAAGAAGCAGAGGCAAATCAGTACCAACACAATCATGAAATCATAGTTGGAAAAACCTACAAGGGGCATCCAATCTAACCCCCTGCCATGCAGGAATACATAAGCTAAGCACCACTGAAAGGTGGCCTCTGAATAAAGACCTCCACCACAGGGTTGTTGTAGGTTTTCCGGGCTATATGGCCATGTTCTAGAGGCATTTTCTCCTGACGTTTCGCCTGCATCTATGGCAAGCATTCTCAGAGGTAGTGAAGTCTGTTGGAAGTAGGAAAATGGGTTTATATATCTGTGGAATGACCAGGGTGGGACAAAGGACTCTTGTCTGTTGGAGCCAGGTGTGAATGTTTCAACTGACCACCTTGATTAGCATTTGATGGCCTGGCAGTGCCTGGGGCAATCTTTTGTTGAGAGGTGATTAGATGTGCCTGATTGTTTCCTCTCTGTTGTTTTGCTGTTGTAATTTTAGAGTTTTTTAATACTGGTAGCCAGATTTTGTTCATTTTCATGGTTTCCTCCTTTCTGTTGAAATTGTCCACATGCTTGTGGATTTCAATGGCTTCTCTGTGTAGTCTGACATGGTGGTTGTTAGGGTGGTCCAGCATTTCTGTGTTCTCAAATAATATGCTGTGTCCAGGTTGGTTCATCAGGTGCTTTGCTATGGCTGACTTCTCAGGTTGAGTTAGTCTGCAGTGCCTTGCCTTTCATGTTCCTTGATGCGTGTTTGCACAATTCTGCGTTTGGTGGTCCCTCTGTAGACTTGTCCACAGCTGCATGGAATACGGTAGACTCCTTCAGAGGTGAGAGGATCCCTCTTGTCCTTTGCTGAACGTAGCATTTGTTGGATTTTCTTGGTGGGTCTGTAGGTGGTTTGTATGTTGTATTTCCACAGATATATAAACCCATTTTCCTACTTCCAACAGACCTCACTACCTCTGAGGATGCTTGCCATAGATGCAGGCGAAACGTCACGAGCAAATGCCTCTAGGACATGGCCATATAGCCCGGAAAACCTACAACAACCCAGTGATTCCGGCCATGAAAGCCTTCGACAATACCTCCACCACACTTTGAAGCAGCACGTTGATGAACAGCTCTAACAGGCAGGAAAGTCTTCCTCGTGTTTAGGTGGAATCCTTCTTCCTGCAATTTGCTCTGTCTCTTGACTAGGAAGAACTTCCTGGAAGTGTGATGGAGTCTCCTTTTCTGGAAGCTTTGAAACAGAGAATGGGTGGCTATCTGTTAGGAGAGCTTTGATTGTGCATTCCTGGCTGGCAGGATGGGGTAGGACTAGATCAGTGGTTCTCAACCTGGGGTCCCCAGATGTTTTTGGCCTACAACTCCCAGAAATCTCAGCCAGTTTATCAGCTGTTAGGATTTCTGGGCGTTGTAGGCCAAAAACATCTGGGGACCCCAGGTTGAGAACCACTGGACTAGATGGTCTTTGGAGTCTCTTCCAATCTATAATGTTGGAGCATGCAAGAAATCAGCAGATGTGTGTGTGTAAACTGTAAAAGAAGATACATGAAGCTGATTGGTCAGGCGATGCCTGGGGAGCAGGCTGAGCCTGGGACTTTTGGTTACTGTTACATTTTTGTTCAGGCTTAAGCTATGCAGGTGCAGAGAGAGAAGAAGAGAGAAGCAGAGAGAGACAGAGTTTGGAGTGTACTCTTGCTTCATGAGCTGCTGAAGGGTTTTATCCACATGGACAAAGAACGACCATTTAAAATCTCTTATAAAAGAACATTATGTGAGTTGATGCAACGATTTATTTAGTGTGTCAGTAGTGAACCAAACAGTTGTATTGTATTTTTTTAAACACACACACAAAGTTTGCAAAGGGTTGTTGTAGGTTTTTTCAGGCTATATGGCCATGGTCTAGAGGCATTCTCTCCTGACGTTTCACGTGCATCTATGGCAAGCATCCTCAGAGGTAGTGAGGCAAACTTGTTTGCAAACTTGGCATTCTATTAAGTGTTCTTTGACCAGGAGCTGGCCACTTGGAGTGCCTCTGGTGTTGCTGTAAGAAGGTCCTCTATTGTGAGTGTGGCAGGGCTCAGATTGCATTGTAGTATGTGGTCTGTAGTTTGCTCTTCTCCACACTTGCATGTTGTAGATTCCACGTTGTAGCCCCATTTCATAAGCTTGGCTCTGCATCTTGTGGTGACAGAGCACAGTCTGTTCAGTGCCTTCCAAGTTGCCCAGTTTTCTGTGTGCCCAAGAGGGAGTCTCTCATTTGATATCAGCCATGGCTTGAGGTTCCGGGTTTTAACTGATCACTATCTATATATGTTTTTCTGAACTATGAAGAGTGGTACTTGGAGTGCTTCTGTGAGCCGCCCTGAGTCCCTTTGGGGAGATGGTGATCGGGTACAAATAAATATTATTATTATTAAACTACCTGTTCTTTACAGTTCACCTGCATGGCATATTTTCTTTCTCTGGCAAGGCAGTGTTTGGACTAATCAAACGTGAACTACACATGGTTTATTTTACATTACACCACATATAATTCTATGATTTTATCATTGTGTGTCTGTGAACGCCCATTGGCACACAGGGACTTTTGCACCATCCCATTGAGTCAAGGGGTACATTGAAGACACCCAGAAAGAATTATGTGCCATTATGTGTCATCCAAGAATGACCATATGAAAAAGTTACACTTGTGCAACTCCACCAGCACTGACCCCAAACATTAAATAATGGCCAAACAAGTGCAAATGCATGCGTGAGCTGTATGTGGAACAATCAGATGATGCGTAGCACACATGTGCATTGATCTCAATGGTGCACATGGATTTATTTATTATTTATTGTGTCAAGGGCAACCAGACCATTGTATTACATTTCTAACAGAACAAAACAAACAAACAGATAAAAAAAACACAGAGTTTGCAAACTTGGTAGTTGATTAAATGTCCTTTGACCAGTATCTGGCCACTTGGAGTGCCTCTGGTGTTGCCGCAAGAAGGTCCACTGTTAGCCCTAGCTTCTGCCTACCTAGCAGTTCGAAAAATGCAAATGTGAGTAGATCAATAGGTACCGCTCCGGCGGCAAGGTAATGGCACTCTGTGCAGTCATGCCGGCCACATGACCTTGGAGGTGTCTATGGACAACGCCAGCTCTTTGGCTTAGAAATGGAGATGAGCACCACACCCCAGAGTCAGACATGACTGGACTTAATGTCAGGGGACAACCTTTACCTTACTACTACTACTACTACTACTGCTACTACTACTACTACTACTACAAGGGTTGAATGCAAAGTAATGCCTCCACCTCCATTACTTGGGTTTGGATGGGAATATTTTAATAAATCAAAGGCAGAAATAATCCTTAGAATGTGTTCTTTAACTACCACTGTTCATTTTTCCACATAATCACCAGACAATTTAATACATTTCTGCCAATGATGAACAAGTTTTCTGAAGCAAAAGAAGTCTGTGCGCTTTCGTTTCTGGCGTCAGCATCCTGGGTACTCATCGTGCACAGATCTTCCAATAGTCAAGCAAAGCAATAATGTGACCCACACATTCTTGTGAAATGCTGATTATGCTTGAAATTTGGGGTGACACCTTCTGCTGTCAAGAATTCAATGACTGCATGTTGCTTATGTCGCATTGACCGACCATTTGTGCAGGGTTCCATACTTCGCACTTTAAGAACACAACCGTTCAATGCTAAAGCTTCCCAATAAAATGGAACTGTAGAGGAGAGTCTAATGAACAAGCCAGTACCTGCTGTATACCAGTACTGCCATCTGTTGAGGAGATACGAAGGTAGAGGCATTACTTTTCATTCAACCCTCGTAGTCGTCGTCTTCTTCTTCTTCTTCTTCTTCTTCTTCTTCTTCTTCTTATTATTATTATTATTATTATTATTATGTTTCACTGTCTGATTGGTCAGTTTGATTACTGACACCTGGGCAGGTGGAGAAAGGCTGGGAGTTTCAGAAAAAACATCTATTTGTGTTTTATTGTCTATTCTAAAGCCTTTGACTGTGTGGATCATAATAAACTGTGGCAAGTTCTTGGTGGTATGGGTTAGGGTTAGGGTTTCCAGACAAGAAACAATCAGAAACAGCTAACAACAAAGGATTACCCCAGGCAGTAACAGGGCACACCTAAAAACCGTCAGGCCATCAAATGCTAACCAAGGTGGCCAACTGAAACATTCACACCTACCTCCAACACACAAGAGTTCCTTCTCCACCCTGGACTTTCCACAGATATATAAACCCAGTTTTCCTAGTTTCCAACAGTCCTCCCAACCTCTGAGGATGCCTGCCATAGATGCAGGTGAAACGTCAGGAGAGAATGCTTCTAGAACACGTCCATACAGCCTAAAAAACCTACAACAACCCAGTGATTCCGGCCATGAAAGCCTTCAACAATACCTTGTAAGTTGTTTGCGAATCCAGTGTAGTTATATAGAATCTGTATGTTTGTATGTCCGATGTGGTTCTTTGTGTAAAAGTTCTGACATACCCTTGCAATAAAAAGAACCTGGTTTAAAAAGTATTCATGACAGGCATCCCTCGTCATCACTGCCTTTTTTCACCCAACCAGGCATTTAAAAGGTTGAGATGCAGTGCCATGATGGAGAGCGTCAACCATCACCCAAGTCAAAAAAGAAGCACCATTAAAGCCTTGGCAGACCGTGCAAAAAGAATCTGCGAAGGCCACCTTCTCCAAGATGAACTGAACCACCTCAACTGGGCTCTCCAGGCCAATGGATACTCCACCTCAGACATCAGAAGAGCTGCAAGACCAAGAACAAGCCACGAGAGTCAAGATGAAGATCCACCCAGAGGAAAAGTGTTCCTGCCATACATCAAGGGAACCACTGACCGCATAGGGAAGCTGATGAGGAAACACAACATACAAACAATCTACAAACCCACCAAGAAAATCCAACAAATGCTACGTTCAGCAAAGGACAAGAGGGATCCTCTCACCTCTGCAGGAGTCTACCGTATACCATGCAGCTGTGGACAAGTCTACATAGGGACCACCAAACGCAGCACCCAAACAAGAATCCAGGAACATGAAAGGCACTGCAGACTACTCCAACCAGAGAAATCAGCCATAGCAGAGCACCTGATGAACCAACCTGGACACAGCATTTTATTTGAGAACACAAAAATGCTGGACCACTCTCACAACCACCACGTCAGACTACACAGAGAAGCCATTGAAATCCACAAACATGTGGACAATTTCAACAGAAAGGAAGAAACCATGAAAATGAACAAAATCTGGCTACCAGTATTAAAAAAATCTAAAATTGCAACAGCAAAAACAGCAGAGAGAAAAACAGGCAGGGACATCTAATCACCTTTCAAGAAGAGTTTGCTCCAGGCTCAGTCAGCCCATTGTATGCTAATCAAGGTGGTCAGTTGAAAGAATCACACCTAGCCCAACTTACAAAAGCCCTTTGTCTCACCCTGGTCATTCCACAGATATATAAACCCCTTTTTCCCAGCTCCAGCAGACCTCACCTCTGAGGATGCTTGCCATAGATGCAGGCGAAACGTCAGGAGAAATGCCTCTAGAACATGGCCATATAGCCCGAAAAAAACCCACAAGAACTGGGTTGAGGTGCATTTTTAAGGTTTGTCTGGGATGGACTAAACTCTTGCCTTTTGCTGCTTTATCAGAAAAGAATGGTTCCCTTTCAATACAGTAAGGTACTGAGCTCCCATTGACCTGTGAATAAGGCGACTCAGTTTTGGGGAGTTGATTTTTTGACTAAAACTTCTAGACTTATACATTAGTATATAGAGTAGCCATTTCTTTATTGAGGAAAAATCATTAATTGCAACCCGCTACTTCCAGGATGGAAAAAAAAATCCTATTAATGTGTGTACTTTGCCACTTTTCTTTATGTCTGACGAGAACTTATGGGAATGGATGCTCTCAGGGAGGGAATGCCTCATAAATGCTGCTCTTTTGCTCAGAACAATTATAATTATCTCTCCATCCAATGTGCTCCGCTACTTCTTCAGCCATGACACGCCACATTGAAACTTGTGCCACCTTCAGCCCCTTTCTCGGGCTTCTGAAGAATTCTCTTTTGATTTATCATCCGCGTTTTGAAACACCCACTCTCCCCGAAAACGTTCCCAGAACTCCATCCGGTTCTTGGTCTATTATTCAGTCTGTGCATTTCATAACCTGGCCAGCAAGGTAGGAGAAAAGAGGAGCGGTAATCAAAAGAGTCCTACTTTTCTCCGGAAGCTACAATAGGCTTTTTTGTTCTTTTCATAGCTGGTACTTGCTGGATGGAAATGAAATGAAATGAAATTTCTTCTCAATGGCTGTGTTTGAGGAAAGGCTTTGTGACTGAAGAAGATGGAGAGATGGTAAGGGACAGCTCTCAGCAGGATGGCTAGCAAGCTATATATGGCTGGAAGGCTGTTGGCCACTTAACGTAGGCATAAGTTCCCCCGTGGAAGCAGTGGGAAAGTATTGTCTGATAAGGAATGGCCATATTTGTTTCATAGTTGGAGAAGCAGAGTTACATATGTTACACAAGGATGGTTGTGAACTGTGCATGTATCTCCATGTGCACCAAGCTCTGAGGATTACCTGGGAAGGAATCCCACTGGAGCATTGCAAATACCTAGGAGTCACTCTGGACTGTGCCCTGACCTACAAGAAGCACTGCCTGAACATCAAGCAAAAAGTGGGTGCTAGAAACAATATCATACGAAAGCTGACTGGCACAACCTGGGGATCACAACCAGACACAGTGAAGACATCTGCCCTTGCGCTATGCTACTCTGCTGCTGAGTATGCATGCCCAGTGTGGAACACATCTCACCACGTTAAAACAGTGGATGTGGCTCTTAATGAGACATGCCGCATTATCACGGAGTGTCTGCGCCCTACACCACTGGAGAAATTACACTGCTTAGCCGGTATTGCACCACCTGACATCCGCAGGGGTGAAAGGACCAAGGCAGAGACATCTCCAGCTCATCCCTTGTTTGGGTATCAGCCAGCACGTCAACGACTTAAATCTAGAAATAGTTTTCTAAGATCTGCAGAGACACTCATTGGAACACCTCAGCAAGCGAGAGTCCAAAAGTGGCAGGCTCAAACCCAGAACCACAACCAATGGCTGATACCAAATGAGAGACTCCTCCCTGGGCACACAGAAGACTGGGCGACTTGGAAGGCGCTGAACAGACTGCGCTCTGGCACCACGAGATGCAGAGCCAACCTTCAGAAATGGGGCTACCAAGTGGAATCCACGACATGCGAGTGTGGAGAAGAGCAAACCACTGACCACCTGTTGCAATGCAACCTGAGCCCTGCTACATGCACAGTGAGTCCACTTCAGGGTGAGAAGGGCTGGGTATAAATATAGCAAATAAACAAACAAACAAACAAACAAAGTATATTTATGACCCGTCCTCTCTCTTGGAAGAGACACAGGCATACTTTTACCATGTAGAGCTGTTTTGGAAATCTAATGCTTGACTAATATATATCCAGGATACTGGATTAGTTAGTTTTTAAGAAGCAGTTACTGATGGAAAGCGAACCCATCTTTTACATTTTACATTATTGTTGTTCTTAGTCAAAAGTACACCAGTTAGCTGACTGGATGGAAGGGTCCAAGTGGTCCATGACTGCTTAATTTGCTTTTCCTTGAGTTCCCTATTGCTCAAGAAGGACAAATATGACAGGTTGAGACTACTTTTATGCCTTCTGATGGCCACATGGGCTACCAGAAACACCAGTTCTGGAGCTGACCACACACAGGGCCACTTAATGGCTGTGCATTCCTGTATGGTAGAACGGGGTTGGACTAGATAGCCCTTGTTGCTCATCCATCTCTACGATTCTGTGATGCTCAGCAAGAAGCGGGGACAGTGCCGCTTTCCTCTTCTGCCAGTCTCCATCAGCAAGCGCTCCCTTTTCTCACAGCTGTTTGAGGCATGGCAGCTCCTTTGCATCTCATCACCCACTTCTGTCAGGGCTTGAAAAGCGGAACTAAGCCAGCTGTGAGGGACATGCGGCATCCTTTATGAGTGCACAGAAAGGGAGCGATTGGCCTGCCATGCAATGTAACGCTGTGACATGCTTCACCCTGCCTTGAGAAGAGCTCTGCAAACCCCAAGATGGTGCTACAAATATTGAAAAAAATGCCTAGGACTTGAAATATTGACTAGCTGGACAAGTTCATAAAGTGTCAGACAATTGTGGGCAACGTATGCCCCCTGGAGTGAAGAGTATTTATAGGGAGGATTGTAGCTGGAGCCCTCGGTGGTGCAGTGGGTTAAACTGCTGAGCTGCTAAACTTGTTGACCAAAAGGTCATAGGAGCGGCGTGAGCTCCTGCTGTTAGCCCCAGCTTCTGTCAACCTAGCAGTTTGAAAACATGCAAATGTGAGTAGATCAATAGGTACTGCTCCAGCAGGAAGTTAATGGCACTCCATGCAGTCATGCCGGCCACATGACCTTGGAGGTGTCTATAGATAACACCGGCTCTTCGGCTTAGAAATGGAGATGAGCACCAATCCCCAGAGTCAGTCACGACTGGACTTAATGTCAGGGGAAAACCTTTACCTTTATCTTAGAGCTTTATAGGTGCACCTTGCATTGGCACCAGAAACTTATCGGCAGCCAGTGGAGCTTTTTAAACAGGGGGGATTGCCCACTCCCTGTAACTTGCTCCAGTTAGCAATCTGGCTGCCAATCTTTTCACCAAGTTTCCAGACCTCAAGAAAACCTTATGAGAGATCCTCTCTGAAGGCTGATATAGTTCATCAGAACGCAACATCATTGAGACGACAAGAACAAATATGTCTCGGCTGTTTACCGGAGATGTGAATCACCTGGATGAGGAAATAATTGGCTTGTTCTTTGAAATCTGTGTCTCTGAAGCTGCTATTTGATGTGAGGAAGTGGCAGCCTTCCCTTCTGTTCGTTTTGTATTTGCTCAGAGAAATAAAAACCGAACAACAGAAGACAACAAACCATTAACACGACATATTACTAAATCACGGTCACACAGCGTTTGATGCAATGATGCCTTGTTGAACTCACAGCACTGGAAAGTGTGCTGGGGGAAGAGGACTGGATTACAATTCCCAGAATCCTATCCCTTGAGTATACTGTCAGGCCTTGAGAAAGTTATTTTTTGGGCTACAACGCCCAGAATCCCCCTATCAGCATAGAAAAAAGAAACTTTGGGTAGAACCTAAACATGTTCTTATCAATCAATCAATCTTTTGTTTATATCCTTATTTTCCTCACAGTAAACCACCAGGAGACTTTTGCCATAGTTTGTGGAGCTCTGGAGTCATTTAAAGCCTATGAAAGGCCTTTCTTATCAATGGGAAGTTGGAAAAGGCCTCTCTGGGATGCCAAATGGGGCAAATAAGACCCCCAAACCCTTAGAGCAGCGTTTCTCAACCTGGGGGGATTGCGAAGGGGTGTCAGAGGGGTTGCCAAAGATCATCAGAAAACACAATATTTTCTGTTGATCATGGGGGTTCTGTGTGGGAAGTTTGGCCCAATTCTATCATCGGTGGGGTTCAGAATGCTATTTGATTATAGGTGAACTATAAATCCCAGCAACTGCAACTCCCAAATGTCAAAGTCTATTTTCCCCAAATGCCACCATTTGGGCAAACTCAAGGTCAATGCCCACCAGACCCTTTCAGTATTTTCTGTTGGTCATGGGAGTTCCATTATAGTTCAATTTTTGATTGTAGGTGAACTACAAATCCCAGAAACTACAACTCCCAAATGACAAAATCAACCCCCCTACCACAGCCCCACCAGTATTCAAATTTGGGCGTATTGAGTATTTGTTCCATATTTGGTCCAGTGAATGAAAATATATCTTGCATATTGGATATTTACATTTTGATTCATAACAGTAGCAAAATTACAGTTATGAAGTAGCAACGAAAATAACGTTATGGTTGGGGGTCACCACAACATGAGGAACTGTTGTTCTGTTGCGCGCTGGGCCTGTAAATAATTGTCTTTAAATAGGATGTGCGACTTGAGCCCAGCAGGAAGCCAGGGCCCCCCGAAGAGAAGGTCTCAGAGGTTTTCCATCACAAATGGTCTTTAGATGGCTTGTGAAGTATAACAAAGTCTTTTATTAATGAACAATCAAACAGAAACTTCTCTTGTCTTCAGAAAGTTAAAGAAATGATTCCAGGCTTTTATGCAAGTGGTGGCTTCTTAATCTTATCCACAAAGGACAGGCAATTGTCTTCAATAACTAATTCTTTGCTTTAAAGGAAAATCCCCCTTTTAACTTCTCCCAGGCTGACTGTAATCCAATTCTTACTGATGTGGGCTCTGCTACCGGGTCGAATTGCGTCTTGAACGCTCAGTGGACCTACCAGTAAGGCTAGTAGATTCTCCAGCTGGAGTTCTTTGGTCTTTAGGGCTGGAAATCTTTGGAGACTCTTAAGACTGTTCTCCCCTGGAAAGTCTTAAGGGTTGAAGCTTTTGTACAGGAGAAGCTTGAACACGTCCTGTACATTAGCTTTCCTTACTGAGACTAACTAAAAAATGGCTCCCTTCCCTTCCCAATTGCCCTGAGCAAGGGGCGGAACCAAAACTTAACGATGATGGACAGGTGACTTGCCCTATGACTGCAACCAAAAGAAGCCACCTATCTGCAGAATCCCAGGAACCTTGGACTGCAAGCAAACATTTAATACAAAGCAAATAAAATGGGAGCTCCTGGTACAGCCGTACCAGCACAACTGTATTAAGGGGTTGCGGCATTACGATAGGCTGAGAAACACTGCTTTGGAGGCTATTTGGAGAGGTGAGAGCAAGCAGATATCTTTTGAATATTGAAAGAGGACTGGATGGTCATGTGTCCCCTTGGACTTCATTGTGCCCACCCCAAGTAAGACATAAACAAGGCTTCCTGGCACTAGAGCAGCTCTCCCCAGGCTACAGCTGGCTCTGGGATGTTGGGAGCTGCAGTCCAACACCTCTGGAGGCCATGAGAGAATGCTGCAGCACTTGGAGCCTTTCTTTGGCTTGCTGTGTGGAGGCTTGGCACTTCTGGACGGTGCCAGCCTGCTGCATTGCTTCTCTCCTCCAGCGGGAAGGACAGGAAGAGCGGAAGTCACATCTCTCCTTAGCTTGCAGTGCTACAGAATGAATGGGAACATCCCATTCATCTCTCCAGCCTCAAAATGCTACGTTGGCAGAGGCTGAATAAACAGCTGCATGGCAGACAGCCCCGGCTTCCCATTCAGGTTGTGGATTTATTCAGAGAGAGGGAGGGAGGAGGGAGGAGAAAAAGAAGAAGAGGAGGAGGAAAAAGAGGTGGGGAGGAAAGAAGGAAGAAAAGAAGAAGAAGGAAAGAGAGGGAAGAGAGAAGAGGAGAAGGAAGGATGGAAGGAGAAAGAGAAGAAGAGAGAGGAGAAAAAGAGGGAGGGGGGAGGGAGGAAAAGGAAAAGAGAAGAAAAAGAAGAAGAGAGGGAAAGGAGGGAGGAGAAGGAAGGAAGAAAGAAGAAAGAGAATGAAGAGAGGTGGGAAAGAGAGGGAAGGAGGGAGGAGAAGAAGAAGAAAAAAAAAGAAGGAAGGAAGAGGAGGAAAAGAAGGGGGGAGAGAGGGAAGGAGGAGGGAGGGAAGGAAGGAAGGAAGAGAATGAAGAGAGAGCAGGAAAGAGGGGAAGGAGGGGGGAGGAGAAGAAAAGGAAGGAAGAAAAAGAATGAAGAAGAGCAGGAAGGGGGGGAGGAGAAGGAAGGAAGAAAAAGAATGAAGAGAGAGCAGGAAAGAGAGGGAAGGAGGGGGGAGGAGAAGAAAAGGCAGGAAGAAAGAAAAAGAATGAAGAGGGGGGAAGAAAGGTAAGCAGGGAGAGAGGGGAAGGAAGGAAGGAAGGAAGGAAGGAAGGAAGGAAGGAAGGAAGGAAGGAAGGAAGGAAGGAAGGAGAGGGAATGAGGAAGGGAGGGAAGGAAGAAGAATAGAAAGAAAGGGAAGAGAGGGGGAAGAAGGAAGGAAAAGAGAGGAAAGGAAGAAAAGAGAAACAGAAGAAGAGAAAGAAAAAGAAGGGAAGGAAGGGAGGAAGGAAGAAAGAAAGGGATGAAGGAGGGAGAAGGAGAGAAGAAAGAATGGGAGGAGAGAGGAAAAGAAGAAAAGGAGAAGGGAGAAGAAGGAAGAAGGAGAAGAAGGAAAGAAGAAAGAAAGAAAGAAAGAAAGAAAGAAAGAAAGAAAGAAAGAAAGGCAAAGAGGAAGGGAGGGATGGAATGAAAATAAAAAAGGAAAGAAGGGGGAAGGGAGAAAAAGAAAGAAAGAAAGAATGTTGTCATGTAATTCGTCCTGAAGGTCATTCTGATGATCCTGAACAGCCACTGCAGATACAGAAGTATGAAGTTCTAGAGCATGCACAGAGGCAGGCAGATGGGTCACACACACACACACACACACACACACACACACACACATCAAGGGAGAGAGTTGTCAATCAATCACAAGGGCCGAAGATTCAGATAATGTGTGTCTCTGCTCTGTGCCCTGTGATTGATGGCTCTTGCAGGCTGTTGATGCTCTCTCTGTTTATGTAATATCCCTCGCTTTGCTATCAGGCTGGGAGGACCCACCAGCTTGTGTGTGTGTGTGTGCCAGCAAACACAGAGCCACCCTCCAGTGAAGAGGGAAGCGAGCTTCTTTCTCAGAACTTCATCCTGTCATGATTTCAACTTGGGAGGAGGCCACTCGCCAGCCCAGCTTGGCTTTCATCCTCCATTCCTCCTGCTTCCTCCCTCCTTCCATCCCTCCCAACCCAAAATCTCCCCCTTGGGAAGGTACCAGCCTCATCCCTCCCTGTGTTCTTGTTCTTGCTGCTGCTGCTTTGGCTGGATTTTTAAGGAGAAGCTAATTAACATGTGCATCACCTTGACGCAGAGTGAGCTGGGTGTGCAGCCGTGATAACGGCTCCTTTCTCCCCCCCCCCCCACCTCTCCTTTCCGGCTGCGTTGACGGTGATCAAAATGTGCAGCCCATTATTGCCCACACTAATAGAGTGAGATGTCAAGCCACAGGGGCTGTGATCTGTGGCGCTGCCCTGCTGCCACTTCAGTGGGTTTAACATGCTACTTAGGGGCCCTGGCAGCAGCTGGGAGAACAAATGCAAGAGGAGAGGCACAAGCCCAGCCTTGCACAGCCACCCTCTCAGAGTTGTCTTAATTTATTTTTAAGGCCATTCCGCCATTCTGTACTCTTGCCTGCACCAGCATTCCCCAATCTGGTGCCATGCAGGTAAGCCATACTATCTCTCCCATGGTCCCCAGGCTGATACTCTAGGGCAGCAGACACCAACCAACCCCTCTCCAATGCCAGTGATACAGCTTAATGGTGAAACATTAGAAAATGTTGATCATTTCCGCTACCTTGGCAGCCACCTCTCCACCAAGTCAACATCGACACCGAAATACAACACCGCCTGAGCTCTGCGAGCGCAGCATGTTTCCGAATGAAGCAGAGAGTGTTTGAGGACCGGGACATCCGTAGGGATACCAAGGTGCTTGTTTATAGAGCTATTGTCCTCCCACCCCTGCTATATGCCTGTGAGATGTGGACTGTCTACAGACGTCACATGCAACTCCTGGAACGATTCCATCAGCGCTGCCTCCGGAAAATCCTGCAAATCTCTTGGGAAGACAAGCGGACAAACGTCAGCATGCTGGAAGAAGCAAAGACCACCAGCATTGAAGCGATGGTCTTCCGCCATCAACTCCGCTGGACCGGCCATGTTGTCCGGATGCCCGACCACCGTCTCCCAAAGCAGTTGCTCTACTCCGAACTCAAGAACGGAAAATGGAATGTTGGAGGGCAGGAAAAGAGATTGAAAGATGGGCTCAAAGCCAACCTTAAAAACTCTGGCATAGACACTGAGAACTGGGAAGCCCTGGCCCTTGAGCGCTCCAGCTGGAGGTCAGCTGTGACCAGCAGTGCTGCAGAATTTGAAGAGGCACGAATGGAGGGCGAAAGAGAAACGTGCCAAGAGGAAGGCGCGTCAAGCCAACCCTGACCGGGACAGTCATCGCCATCTTGAAGCCAGGCAAAGACCGTAATGAACCAAAAAGCTACAGACCAATCTCCCTGTTGTGCCACCTCTACAAAGTTCTGGAGAGACTTATTTTGCATAGAATTATGGAAAAACTAGACCCATGTCTGATCCCACAGCAAGCTGGCTTCAGAAAAGGCAAAAGCTGCACATCGCAAGTGTTGAACCTCACTCAGCACATAGAAGATGGCTTTGAAAGGCAGCAGATCACAGGAGCTGTCTTCATAGACCTGTCAGCAGCCTATGATACTGTGAACCACCGCCTCCTCCTGAGAAAAATGTATAATATCACAAAGGACTACCACCTCACCCACCTCATAGGAAACCTGCTACAAAACAGGAGCTTTTTTGTTGAGTTCCAGGGCCAGAGAAGCAGATGGCGGAAACAGAAGAACGGCCTGCCTCAGGGGAGCGTGCTTGCTCCATCCATGTTCAACATCTACACAAATGACCAGCCACTGCCAGAAGGGACAGAGAGTTTCATCTATGCTGATGATCGTGCCATTACTGCTCAAGCAGGGAGCTTTGAGATGGTAGAACAGAAGCTTTCCGAAGCTCTAGGTGCTCTTACTGCCTATTACAGGGAAAACCAGCTGATCCCCAACCCATCTAAAACACAGACATGTGCCTTTCATCTCAAGAACAGAGAAGCATCCCGAGCTCTGAAGATCACCTGGGAAGGAATCCCACTGGAGCATTGCAGCGCACCCAAATACCTGGGAGTCACTCTGGACCGTGCTCTGACCTACAAGAAGCACTGCCTGAACATCAAGCAAAAAGTGGGCGCTAGAAAAAATATCATACGAAAGCTGACTGGCACAACCTGGGGATCACAACCAGACACAGTGAAGACATCTGCCCTTGCGCTGTGCTACTCTGCTGCTGAGTATGCATGCCCAGTGTGGAACACATCTCACCACACTAAAACAGTGGATGTGGCTCTTAATGAGACATGCCGCATTATCACGGGGTGTCTGCGCCCTACACCACTGCAGAAATTACACTGCTTAGCCGGTATTGCACCACCTGACATCCGCCGGGAAGTAGCAGCCAATAGTGAAAGGACCAAGGCAGAGACATCTCCAGCTCATCCCCTGTTTGGGTATCAGCCAGCACGTCAACGACTTAAATCTAGAAATAGTTTTCTAAGATCTACAGAGATACTCACTGGAACACCTCAGCAAGCAAGAGTCCAAAAGTGGCAGGCTCAAACCCAGAACCTCAACCAATGGCTGATACCAATGAGAGACTCCCCCCTGGGCACACAGAGGACTGGGCGACTTGGAAGGCACTGAACAGACTGCGCTCTGGCACCACGAGATGCAGAGCCAACCTTCAGAAATGGGGCTACAAAGTGGAATCCTCGACATGCGAGTGTGGAGAGGAGCAAACCACTGACCACCTGCTGCAATGCACCCTGAGCCCTGCCACATGCACCATGGAGGACCTTCTTGCAGCAACACCAGAAGCACTCCAAGTGGCCAGATACTGGTCAAAGGACATTTAATCAACTCTCATACTCACAAATTTTGTAATCTGCTTGTTTGCTTTGTTCTGTTAGAAATGTAATATAATTTGACTGGTTGTTCTGACACGACAAATATATATACTGCGGAAGGAGATGCAGAGCAAGAATAGGGCTCCACAGCCACATACGGACCCACAAGAACACTGGAAGACAATCATCCTTGGAAAGCGAGGGATCGCCTAAGTAAATAAGTACTCTAGGGCAGTGTTTCTCAACCTTCCTAACGCTGTGACCCCCTAATATAGTTCCTCATGTTGTGGTGACCCCCAACCATAAAATTATTTTAGTTGTTGCTTCATAACTAATTTTGGTGCTGTTGTGAATTGTAATGTAAATATCTAATATGCAGGAGGTATTTTCTTTCACTGGACCAAATTTGGCACAAATTCCCAATACACCCAAATTTGAATACTGGTGGGATTGGGGAGGCGTTGAGTTTGGGAGTTGTAGTTCACCTACATCCAGAGAGCACTGTGGACTCAAACAATGATGGGTCCCGACCAAACTCTGCATGAATGCTCAACATGCCCAAATGTGAACACCTGGGTGCAGTTTGGGGACAATAGACCTTAACATTTGGGAGTTGTACTTGTTGGGATTTATAGTTCACATACAATCAGAGAGCATTCTGAACTCCATCAAACTTGGCACACATGAACAACAGAAAATACTGGAAAGATTTGGTGGGCATTGACCTTGAGTTCTGGAGTTGTAGTTCACCTACATCCAGAGAGCACTGTGGATTCATAACAATGATGGATGTGGACCACACTTTGCATGAATACTCAACATGCCCAAATGTGAACACCTGGGTGGAGTTTGGGGAAAATAGACCTTGACATTTGGGAGTTGTAGTTGTTGGGATTTATAGTTCACCTACAATCAAAGAGCATTCAGAACTCCATCAATGATGGAATTGAACCAAACCTGGCAGACAGAACTCCCATGAACAACAGAAAATACTGGAAAGGTTTGGTGGGCAATGACCTTGAGTTCTGGAGTTGTAGTTCACCTACATCCATAGAGCACTGTGGACTCAAACAATGACGGATCTGGACCAAACTTGGCATGAATATTCAATAGGCCCAAATATGAACACTGGTAGAGTTTGGGGAAAATAGACCTTGACATTTTGCTGGGATTTACAGTTTACCTACAATCAAAGAGCAGTCTGAACCCCACCAACGACAGAATTGGGCCAAACTTCCCACACAGAACTCCCATGACCAACAGAAAAAACTTTGTTATCTGATCGTTTTTGGTGACCCCTCTGACACCCCTCGCGACCCCCTCCCCTGGGGGTCCCGACTTCCAGGTTGAGAAATGCTGCTCTAAGGGGACTTGTTGGGAATCTGAGCTGTTAGGCACAAAAATAACCCTCAGTTGGGGTGATTCCACCATAGATATAGCAGAGTGCTAGAAGCAAACTCACACCAGAAGCAACTTACAGTTTCTCAAAAAAATATAGGATGACCATATTCTAGATGGAAAGACTTAATCAAGGAAGCCACATCCCTGACTTTGTAAGGCTTGAGCAAGATGATTGATGAGAGGGTAACTTGGAGGTCTCTCATTCATGGGGTCACCATAAGTCAAAGTCAACTTGATGACAGTCAAAAAGACTCTGACTTATAGGATCTTAGATAATGGCTTTATATGTTTGGATTAATACCCAGAGAAGATTCGCCATGGCACTGACATATGAGCCACTAGCTGTTAATAGACAGCAAGTCTAACAGGGAATACAGGACTGGGGTGAAGGACAACCCAAATTCTGGAAGAAGTAAAGGCAATAGGGGAAATGCATAGAAACAAGGGTACAAAGGAAGAGAAGGAAGATATGGATGAGCAATGTAAATGTTCGTAGATGTCATCCTTACAGACAAGAAGGAGGAAGTGTACCGTGTTTCTCTTTGGTGGAAGAAACTCTTCAAACTACACAGTATTTGAAAACTGTTTACAGACTGGGACTTGTGTATAAAATGCACGTGGAGACATTTTCTTTTTGTGCTAACAATGACCAAAATTATGTTGGGGAGTCACATCTTTGTTAGTAGGTTTATGTCAATGGGAAAGAGAAGAAAACAGTTCCATAATGTCTGAATCCAATCAAGGGCTGCTGTTTTGTTACTACTTAAAGAAGCTGGCCAAATGATCAATGCACATTAGAGCCAATGCACAACAAGACTGATGAACAATGGGGCTGATGTGCATTGGGACTGATGTGCATAGGTCTCGTTATGCATCAGGATGCATATTATATTATTATTATTATTATTATTATTATTATTTGAAACACAACAAGAGGAGTCCACAGCAAACAAGATCACTCTGCTGGCTGTTGTATTGGATCATACGTCGGACACTTCCCAAGTGTCTAGAACTGTGTGATGTATCAGTGAATAATGAGTTCATATCCCAGTAGGATGGTCTTTTGCAGCTGACAGATGGTAATTTTGTCAGCGCCGATTGTGTTTAAGTGCAGGCCAAGGTCTTTAGGCACTGCACCCAGTGCCTAAAGACCTTTTGTCACTTTAAGGAGGCTTCATATCTGTTTCTTACTCTAGAGGAAGTTCTCGGCTGCAGGCAGGTGCATGCATATTCTGGGCCTGCACGTCACGCACACACTCTTTCCAAAGCAAGGAGGCAAGTTCTGTTTATCTGCACTGTGATATTCATCCTGTTGTCTCAATGCAAATCTTTACAATTCATTAACAAGTTTGTTCACGCTTCACATAGACTGTAATAGGAGCTTACAGGCAATATCTTCCAAGCTGTGAAGATTCTTATCCCCAGTACTCTTTTCTTAAGGGCCTTGCCATGCCTAAGAAACCCATCTTTTCTTCTGCCATTTGAATATTATTTCCTTCCTGCTGTGCCAGCAACAAGAAAAAGGCACAATGGTGATCCAATGCGATGCCACTCCACCCACATTTGTTCCACCCCTCCCACAGCACACGGCCACGTTTGTCATTTGTTTTGTCACCGCTCAGTTGCTCAGCATCAGATGAGTTGCAGGTGACTATGTGGATTGATCACAGTGAAGTGTGTTGTTTGACAGGAAGTACAATATGTGTAGGTTTATTTGCAAACGCTTCCTTGTTTCTTTTTTCTGAGTTCTCAGCTTCATCTGGGCTTCTGTAGTAACTAACCAGTGGTTAGTTACTACCCAAGAAATATAGGGCCAGCCCTATCCTTGGGCAAGGTAGGGTGGCTGCCTCAGGCAGAAAGTGTTGGAGCAACAGCAAAGTTTTAGAGAACAGAGTTTTGGGTATCTAGATCCAGGGAAGTCATGCTACCCCTCTATTCTGCCTTGGTCAGATCACATCTGGAATACTGTGTCCAATTCTGTGACCAAATTGGGAGGGATAGCCAATACTCCAGAGGACAGGAGCAGGATTCAAAACGATCTTGACAGATTAGAGAGATGGGCCAAAACTAACAAAATGAAGTTCAACAGTGACAAATGCAAGATACTCCACTTTGGCAGGAAAAACGAAATGCAAAGATACAGAATGGGGGACAATGCCTGGCTCGGGAGCAGTACGTGTGAAAAAGATCTTGGAGTCCTTGTGGACAACAAGTTAAACATGAGCCAACAATGTGATGTGGCGGCAAAAAAAGCCAATAGGAGCATAGTGTCTAGATCTAGGGAAGTCATGCTACCCCTCTATTCTGCTTTGGTTAGACCACACCTGGAATATTGTGTCCAATTCTGGGCACCACAATTGAAGAAAGATATTGACAAGGTGGATTGTGTCCAGAGGAGGGCGACTCAAATGATCAAGGGTCTGGAGAACAAGCCCTATGAGGAGCGGCTTAAGGAGCTGGGCATGTTTAGCCTGAAGAAGAGAAGGCGGAGAGGAGATATGATAGCCATGTATAAATATGTGAGAGGAAGCCACAGGGAGGAGGGAGCAAGCTTGTTTTCTGCTTCCTTGGAGACTAGGACGCGGAACAATGGCTTCAAACTACAAGAGAGGAGATTCCATCTGAACACGAGGAAGAACCTCCTGACTGTGAGAGCCGTTCAGCAGTGGAACTCTCTGCCCCGGAGTGTGGTGGAGGCTCCTTCTTTGGAAGCTTTTAAACAGAGGCTGGATGGCCATCTGTCGGGGTGCTTTGAATGCAATATTCCTGCTTCTTGGCAGGGGGTTGGACTGGATGGCCCATGAGGTCTCTTCCAACTCTGATTCTGTGATTCTGGGCACCCCAATTGAAGGGAGATGTTGACAAGCTGGAATGTGTCCAGAGGAGGGTGACTAAAATGATCAAGGGTCTGGAGAACAAGCCCTATGAGGAGCGGCTGAAACAACTGGGCATGTTTAGCCTGAAGAAGAGAAGGCCTTTGGAGCTGCATGCTCATTCATACACTCACATTCCAGAAGCATATTCACAAACCTTTTCAGACCCACATCCATTCCTGGCTCCCTCTCCTTTTGGCATCCTTTTCCAGCAACCGAATGGGTAATGTTACTGTTGCTGTTGCTAAACCAGTACAAGTCAGGATCCCTTACTCATCTTTCTACTGCAAATCGCTCCCAGGTCAATCTGTAATTTTCAGCCTACCTTCTGCCAGCCTACTCTTGTTATCTCAGACCTGCTGGCACTAATTAATCTTGTTGCCATCTTCATAGTAGAACAGTGTTGACGGCGGGGGCGGGAGTACAACCAGTGTTTGGGTACTAACTCGTTGGACGTCATTCTGGGAAAGCCATTCTCAGCTCCAGGCGTCCCATGGTGACGTTGCAACCTGTTTGCCGGCCAAGGTACGGTCTCGTAGGTCAAATGAATCAAGTGCCAAGAACAATTCACTCTTCATGCACTGAAGGGCAAAGGGATCTCAATAAATATGTACAGCCATGTCTGTGGGACTGTGCAATATATGGGAAGTCTCCATCCAGAATCCTAAGAACTAGGAAAAGTGAGCAGAGAAAGAAAGAGGGAGGGGATACCTTACATAAACACTTACATAATCGGAAACTCTTGTATAAAACCTTGCCCAGTGTGCTTGGAACTGCCTCACAGATTACCTGCATTATGCCACCTGCCTTTCCTCTTCTTCAAATCCTTCCTCCAAATCTCCCTTTTCCACAGTTGGCACAATGATGGTGCTCCCTTCCCTTCCCTTTTCCAGGTGTGTTTGACTGCAAGGCCCATCTTCTCCAGAGAACATTCCTTGGGAAATACTACTCTTTCACTACCAGACCTTCAGGAGGGGTAACTGGAACAATCTTGGATCCTTTCCTAATTTCTTCTTGCTTATCACAAACTTTCCTCTTTCTTCTATTCTTCCTCATGGCTGTCAAACTTTTAGATCAGCGTTTCTCAACCTGGGGGTCGGGACCCCTGGAGAGGTCGCCAGGGGGTGTCAGAGGGGTCACCAAAGACCATCAGAAAACACAGTATTTTCTGTTGGTTATGGGGGTTCTGTGTGGAAAATTTGGCCCAATTCTATCGTTGGTGGAGTTCAGAACACTCTTTGATTGTAGGTGAACTATAAATCCTAGTTAACTACAACTCTCAAAGGTCAAGATCTATTTTCCCCAAACTCCACCAGTGTTCAAATTTGGGCATATTGAGCCAAGTTTGATCCAAATTCATCAATGTTTGAATCCACAGTTATCTCTGGATGTAAGTGAACTACAACTCCCAAACTCAAGGTCAATGCCCACCAAACCCTCCCAGTGTTTTCTGTTGGTCATGTGAGTCCTGTGTCCCAAGATTGGTTCAATTCCATCATTGGTGGAGTTCAGAATGTTCTTTGATTGTAGGTGAACTACAAATCCCAGCAACTACAACTTCCAAATGACAAACTCAATCACCCCCCACCCCAACCCCACCAGTATTCAGATTTGGGCGTATCAGATATTCAGATTTGGCCGTATCATTCACTTGGACCCAGTTTGGTCCAATGAATGAAAATAGATCCTGCATATCAGATGTTTACATTATGATTCATAACAGTAGCAAAATTACAGTTATGAAGTAGCAACAAAAATAATTTTATAGTTGGGGTCACCACAATTAAGGGGTCTCAGCATTCGGAAGGTTGAGAAACACTGTTTTAGATGGTGAGTGCTTTGGGATAGGGACTTTTCCTGGCCAATTTTTAGGAATGCCATATGGATGAGGGCAAGCAAATTGAAGTTGAATCCAGACAAGACAGAGGCCCTCTTGGTCAGTCGCAAGGCCACACAGGGTATAGGGTTACAGCCTGTGCTGGATGGGGTTACACTCCCCTTGAAGGCACAGGTTCGCAGCTTGGGAGTCCTCCTGGACTCATCGCGGAGCCTTGGAATCTCAGGTTGAAGTGGTGGTTAGGGGGGCTTTTGCATAATTAAAACTTGTGCACCAGTTGCGCCCGTACCTTGGGAAGTCAGACTTGGCCACGGTAGTCCATGCTCCCGTCACATCTAGGTTAGATTACTGCAATGCCCTCTACGTGGGGTTGCCTTTGAAGACTGCTCGGAAGCTTCAAATAGGTTAATAACTGGAGCAGCATAAAGGAAGCACACAACTCCCATGTTACGCCAGCTCCACTGGCTGCCAATTCAAAGTGCTGGCTTTAGCCTATAAAGTCCTAAACGCCCCCGGCCCAATTTACCTGTCCAAATGCATCTCCCCCTATGAACCACCACGGAGATTAAGATTTCATCCACAGAATTTCCCTGCTCTCGGTCCCACCAACATCACAGGCGCGTTTGGCGGGGACGAGAGACGGGGCCTTCTCAGTAATTGCCCCTCAACTATGGAACTCCCTTCTTAATGAGATCAGGTCAGCCCCCTCCCTCTTGTCTTTTAGAAGGATGATAAAAACGTGGCTGTGGGACCGAACCTTTGGGACTGTGCAATGAGGCAGCGATATGAACCCTTAGTATGCCAACCAAATTCGATATGGTTGTTGAGACAGTTTTAACTAGTGGATTTTAACGTCAAGATAAGTGATTTTAATGCTTTTGTATGTGTATGGTATAATATGTTTCGGCATTGAATGTTTGCTGTTTATATGTTGTGCTGAATCATAGAATCATAGAATCATAGAGTTGGAAGAGACCTCATGGGCCATCCAGCCCAACCTCCTGCCAAGAAGCAGAAATATTGCATTCAAATCACCCCTGACAGATGGCCATCCATCCTCTGTTTAAAAGCTTCCAAAGAAGGAGCCTCCACCACACTCCAGGGCAGAGAGTTCCACTGCTGAACGGCTCTCACAGTCAGGAAGTTCTTCCTCATGTTCAGATGGAATCTCCTTTCTTGTAGTTTGAAGCCATTGTTCCGCGTCCTAGTCTCCAGGGAAGCAGAACAAGCTTGCTCCCTCCTCCTCCCTGTGTCTTCCTCTCACATATTTATACATGGCTCTAATCATGTCTCCTCTCAGCCTTCTCTTCTTCAGGCATAACATCATAGAATCAAAGAGTTGGAAGAGACCTCATGGGCCATCCAGTCCAACCCCCTGCCAAGAAGCAGGAATATACATTCAAATCACCCCTGACAGATGGCCATCCAGCCTCTGTTTAAAAGCTTCCAAAGAAGGAGCCTCCACCACACTCCGGGGCAGAGAGTTCCACTGCTGAACGGCTCTCCAGTCAGGAAGTTCTTCCTCATGTTCAGATGGAATCTCCTTTCTTGTAGTTCGAAGCCATTGTTCTTCAGGCTAAACATGCCCAGCTCCTTAAGCTCGCTCCTCATAGGGCTTGTTCTCCAGACCCTTGATCATTTTAGTCGCCCTCCTCTGGACACATTCCAGCTTGTCAATATCTCTCTTGAATTGTGGTGCCCAGAATTGGACACAATATTCCAGGTACAATAGCTTTCTAAGGAGGCTGAAACTATTTCATGCTCAGAGCTCAATGCTTTTGGAGAGCTCCTTTATGTGTCTGACTTAAACCCAGAGCAGATGCCTGACTGACTGTAGAGCTTCCACCGATGACAATGCAAACCCTTTCTTCCTGACTCTGCAAGAGGCGAAGGTCGGTCGCTGTCATTACACTCTAGGTAGGACACTTGGGTTGGGTTGCATAACCCATCTGGGTTTTGTCTCCCTCCTCCTCTTCCTCCTGTGATGCTTCTCCCTGCAACGGATGTCGCAGAGACAGCCGGCAGGGGTGGTACTAAAGCATTTCTCAATGAGCTCTGTGTAGTGTCTGCTCATTTCCCACCAATACTCCATCTCCTCATTTCCCACCCCGCCGCCACCATCTCTGGCACACTTCCAGTCTATCTCTCCACCAAGATGAGGCCACCCTGGATCTTTTGTTGAGAAGTAGTCACCTTTGGCGCAAATGGAGCTGGGTGTATATGTGTGTGTTGTATTAATATTCAGCACCACGGCCAGCTCCTTAATGCACCGCCGGGCTGCATTGAGAAAATCCGCTAAGGCGCTGGGCAGCAGGACTGCAGCAGTGTGAGCTTGTTATCTCCCTATGATCTCTGTCACAAAGGGACAAGGCAAGAGCACAAAACACCCCAGCTCTCCTCCTTCTCCTCCTCCTCCCTTCCTATTCCTTCAGAAGGGAAGGAGAGCAGCTGGGCTGAGCTTGGAAGATCCGGTAGATGTGAACCTGAGGTGGCCTTGCTGTTCTGGGAGATAAAGTGCTGCCTAGTGCCCAACACCCCTTCCGACCTGTTGAGGGTGTGAGGAGGGTGCTTGAACCTTGCAAAGGAGAAATGAATGTGCTGTCACATTCATTTCATGGCCGGAATCACTGGGTTGCCACGTTCCAGAAGCATTCTCTCCTGACATTTCGCCCACATCTATGGCAGGCATCCTCAGAGGTCGTGAGATCTGTTGGAAACTAGGCAAGTGGGTTTATATACAGTATCTGTGCACAATCCAGGGTCAGAGAAAGGACTCTTGTCTGGGTTGTTGTAGGTTTTTTCAGGCTATATGGCCATGTCTAGAGCAGTGTTTCTCAAACTGGGGGTCGGGAACCCCTGTGGGGGTCGCGTGGGGGTGTCAGAGGGGTCACCAAAGACCATAAAAAACATAGTATTTTCTGTTGGTCATGGGGGTTCTGTGTGGAAAGTTTGGTCCAATTCTATCATTGGTGGGGTTCAGAATGCTATTTCATTGTGGGTGAACTATAAATCCCAACAACTACAACTCCCAAATGGCAAGGTCTATTTTCTCCAAACTCTGCCAATGTTCATATTTGGGCATATTGAGTATTTCTGCCAAGTTTGATCCAGATCCATCATTGCTCGAGTCCACAGTGTTCTCTCAACTATAAGAAAGGAGATTCCATCTGAACATGAGGAAGAACTTCCTGACTGTGAGAGCTGTTCAGCAGTGGAACTCTCTGCCCCAGAGTGTGGTGGAGGCTCCTTCTTTGGAGGCTTTTAAACTGAAGCTGGATGGCCATCTGTCGGGGTGATTTGAATGCAATATTCCTGCTTCTTGGCAGGGGGTTGGACTGGATGGCCCATGAGGTCTCTTCCAACTCTTTGATTCTATGATTCTATGATTCTCTGGATGTAGGTGAACTACAACTCCAAAAACACAAGGTCAATGTCCACCAGACCTTCCCAGTATTTTCTCTAGGTCATTGGAATTCTGTGTGCCAAGTTTGATTCAATTCCATCATTGGTGGAGTTCAGAATGCTCTTTGATTGTAGGTAAACTATAAATCCCAGCAACTCCAGCATTACGAAATGACAAAATCAATCACCCCTAACCCCACCAGTATTCAAATTTGGGCGCATCAGGTATTTGTGCCAAATTTGGTCCAGTGACTGAAAATACATCCTGCATATCAGATATTTACATGACGATTCATAACAGTAGCAAAATGACAATAATGAAGTAGCAATGAAAATAATGTTATGGTTGGGGGTCACCACAACATGAGGAATTGCATTAAGGGGTCGCAGCATTAGGAAGGTTGAGAAACACTGGTCTAGAGGCATTCTCTCCTGACCTCACTACTTCTGAGGATGCTTGCCATAGATGCAGGCAAAACATCAGGAGAGAATGCCTCTACACCATGGGCATATAGCCTGAAAAAAACTACAACAACCCAGTGATTCCGGCTATGAAAGCCTTCGACAACTCTTGTCTGTTTGAGGCAAGTGTGAATGTTGCAATTGGCCAGCTTGCATTGTCATCAGTAGAAGCTCTACAATCAGTGAGGCATCTGCTCTGGGTTTAAGTCAGACACATAAAGGAGCTCTCCAACAGCATTGAGCCCTGAGCATGAAATAGTTTCAGCCTCCTTAGAAAGCTATTGTAAAGTTTAGACTGAAGGCTCGAGCAGCTTGCAGTTTCAAAGCCTGGCTGCTTCCTGCCTGGGGAATTCTTTGTTGGAGGTGATTAGCTGGCCCAAATTGTTTCTTGTCTGGAATTCCCCTGTTTTCTGAGTGTTCTACTTTATTTACTGTCCTGATTTCAGAGGGTTTTTTTAGTACTAGTAAGCAGATTTGGTTCATTTTCATGGTTTCCTCCTTTCTGTTGAAATTGTCCAGAATCAACTACACCTAGAAAACAGAGGAATTTTAGACATGAAACAATCAGGGACAGCTAACACCTCCCAACAAAGGATTCCACCAGTCAGGAAGCAGCCAGCCTTTGAAGCTGCAAGGCCATCAATTGCCTAGTTTCCAACCTGCAACAACCCAGTGATTCCGGCCATGAAAGCCTTCGACAACACATCAGCATTGACTTATGATGACCGCATGAATGAGAAACCTTCATGCAACCTTGTCATTAACACTCCTGTCAAAATCTTGCAAAGGCTGTGACTTCCTTGGTTGACATCTGAACGGTGCCCTTCCTCTTCAGCTCCACTGAGTATTTTCACCTTTTCTCATTGTCTCATGATATGCGCAAAGTATGGCAACGTCAATTTAGCCACCTTGGCTTTTAGGGAGAGCTCAGGATTGTTTTGGCCTAGGATCCATTTGTTTATCTTTTTGAGCAGTCCTTTGTATCATTTCAGGTGAACTGACTTTTTTTTCCCCTGTCAGCTTTCCAAATAAAAATAAAAACCCCAACCTCTGTTCTGGATTTTGTTCAGCCGAAGCTGAATTAGGGTCTTGCAATATCCATAAATCACATAGTTAAGCTGTTCTAGGAGGTATGACATCGATGTCAAGTAGTATAATAGACAAGCAACACAACAGTCTTAATGTGCGAACTCATTTCCAGCCTTTCTGTGAGATTAACCGCCTGATCCCATCCGGTTTTGCTCAATTACGCAAATAGATGATAATGATGACAGCAGAAACTTTGGGAGATGGAGGCTGAGGCTGGGAACGTATTGAGCTCTTAGCTGTTGAAGGCCTTGGAGCCACTGTCTCAACTGCACGATCTGGCCCTCTGTCTAGTTGCCACGGCCAATAGCTATAGCCAACGCAGGCGGAAGACTGCAGGTGCATAGTTGGATGAGGGGAGTGAGCAAAAAGCCTGGTTTGGGGAGAGAGAATTTGCAGCTATGCGCACTGCATTGAATGGGTATGTCAGTCTGGTCTTCTTCCTCCTCCTCCTTCTTTTCCCTCTTTGTGTGTGCCTTCTTTATGCATCCATGCCAGGTGCTGCATCTGTGGAAACTGGCACAGGAATGCCTGCAAATGCCTTTTCCTCTAAAGCCCTGAGTAGAGCTTTTGAAAAGGCAAGCAAGCAGGCACGCAGCCCATTTTTATTCATAAAACCTCTTGAATGAGACTGCGGCTGGGAGCCCGGCGGCCTGTCTCTTCCTCCCCCCTTCACGCCTTGTTGTTTTGGAGCAGAGCCTGCCTTTGCATCCACTGCAGCTGGAGGCAGGACAGAAGAGATGGAGCTGGAGGGTACCCCAAGAGCCATCTAGTCCAACCCCCTCTTTGCAGGCAGGAACACACATATTGGCAAGGGGTTGGATTGGATGCTGCCCCAAGTCCTCTTTGGGGAGATGGTGGTGGGGTATAAATAAAGTTTAGGGTCGCAACCTGTGCTGGATGAGGTCACACTTGAAGGCACAGGATCGCAGCTTGGGAGTTCTCCTGGATTCATCACTGAGCCTGGAATCCCAGGTTGCAGCGGTGGCCAGGGGAGCATTCGCACAATTAAAACTTGTGCGCCAGCTGCACCCGTACCTTGGGAAGTCAGACTTGGCCACGGTGGTCCACACTCTCGTTACATCTAGGATAGACTACTGCAGAAACGAAATGCAAAGATACAGAATGGGGGACAATGCCTGCCTCGAGAGCAGTACGTGTGAAAAAGATCTTGGAGTCCTCGTGGACAACAAGTTAAACATGAGCCAACAATGTGATGTGGCGGCAAAAAAAGCCAATGGGATTTTGGCCTGCATCAATAGGAGCATAGTGTCTAGATCCAGGGAAGTAATGCTCCCCATGCTCTATTCTGCTTTGGTTAGACCACACCTGGAATATTGTGTCCAATTCTGGGCACCACAATTCAAGAGAGATATTGACAAGCTGGAATGTGTCCAGAGGAGGGCGACTAAAATGATCAAGGGTCTGGAGAACAAGCCCTATGAGGAGCAGCTTAAAGAGCTGGGCATGTTTAGCCTGAAGAAGAGAAGGCTGAGAAGAGATATGATAGCCATGTATAAATATGTGAGAGGAAGCCACAGGGAGGAGGGAGCAAGCTTGTTTTCTGCTTCCTTGGAGACTAGGATGCACAATGGCTTCAAACTACAAGAAAGGAGATTCTATCTGAACACGAGGAAGAACTTCCTGACTGTGAGAGCCGTTCAGCAGTGGAACTCTCTGCCCCGGAGTGTGGTGGAGGCTCCTTCTTTGGAAGCTTTTAAACAGAGGCTGGATGGCCATCTGTCAGGGGTGATTTAAATGCAATATTCCTGCTTCTTGGCAGGGGGTTGGACTGGAGGTCTTTTCCAACTCTTTGAGTCTATGATTCTATGATCTAGGCTAGACTACTGCAACACACTCTACATGGGGTTGCCTTTGAAGACTGCTTAGAATAGTCCAATGAGGTTAATAACTGGGGCGGCATACAGGGAGCATACAACTCCCATGTTATGCCAGCTCCACTGGCTGCCAGTCTGCTACCGGGCACAATTCAAAGTGCTGGCTTTGGCCTATAAAGCCCTAAACGGCCCCGGCCCAAATTACCTGTCCGAAACGCATCTCCCCCTATGAACCATCACGGAGATTAAGATCCTCCGGGGAGGACCTGTTTTCCGTCCCACCATTGTCACAGGCATGATTGGTGGGGACGAGACAGGGCCTTCTCGGTGATTGCTCCCGGCTATGGAACTCCCTTCCTGGTGAGATCAGGTCGGCCCCCTCCCTCCTGTCCTTTAGAAGGATGGTAAAAACTTGGCTGTGGGACCAAGCTTTCGGGACAGGGCAATAAAGCAGCAATAGGAAAGATTACCAGGCCAATTAGATTTGATGTGGATGACTAGGACGGTTTTAAATGGTGTATTTTAATATTTTGATAAATGTTTTTTAATGTTTATGTATTATGTGAATTTGTGTCCTGGCATTGAATGTTTGCCGTGCATATGCTGTGCTCCGCCCTAAGTCCCCTTCAGGGTGAGAAGGGCGAAATATAAATGTTTTAAATAATAATAATAATAATAATAATAATTATTATTATTATTATTATTATGGCCTCTTCCAACTGTATGATTCTATGACTCTATGAATCAGCCATAAAACAAGCTGGAATGGGCCAACTCCATTATAGTAAGGCATGAGCTTTGTCACTCCCCTTACAAGTTTCACACACGTGTATACACACACACACACACACAGAGAGAGAGAGAGAGAGAGAGAGAGAGAGAGCACTTTTTATTTATTTTTTATTTATTTACAACATTTCTACTCCGCCCTTCTCAACCCCTGAGGGGGGAACTCAGAGCAGCTAACACTGGCAACAATTTGATGCCGCAATATCACAGTATAACAATATAAAACCATGAATACACAATAGATTAAAAACAATGACATTACTTATACAGTCATATAGCTGTTTCCATTATCATAAGAATCATATGGTCTAGTTCAATGTCCAAAGTGCTGTTGTGCCTGCTAGCCAAAAGCCTGGTTCCAAAACCATGATTTCAGTTTATTCCTAATGGAAAGGAGGGAGGACGGCAATGTAATCTCACTGGGGAGCGAATTCCACAAGCGGGGGGTCACCACCGAGAAGGCCCTGTCCCTCGTCCCCACCAGACGCGTTTGCGAGGCTGGTGGGACTGAGAGCAGGGCCTTCCCTGGTGGATCTTAAACTATGAGACGAAGTGTAGAGGGAGATATGTTCGGACAAGTAAGCTGGGTCGGAGCCGTATAGGGCTTTATAGGCCAAGACCAAAACTTTGAATTGTACTCGGAAATGGACTGCAGCCCGTGGAGTTGACATAGCAGGCGGGTGGTGTGCTCCCTGTATGATGCTCTGGTGAGCAATCTGGCTGCCGCCCGTTGGACTAGTTGAAGTTTCTAAACAGTCTTCAAAGGCAACCCCACGTAGAGTGTGTTGCAGTAGTCTATTTGGGATGTAACCAGAGCGTGGACCACCGTGGCCAGATCAGACTTCCCAAGGTACGAGCGCAACTGGTGCACAAGCTTTAACTGTGTGAAAGCTCCCCTGTCCACCACCGAGACCTTGGGTTCCAGGCTCAGCGATGAATTAAGGATCACTCCACATGTGTATTCACAGACACACAAACAGAGCACTTTTTCACATGTGTGTTTGGTGAAAATGCCATCCTGCCCCCCTCACACACTTCCTGTTGTTCCTGGGTTTTCCTCCCTCTCTCTCAGGGCCCTTCCACACAGCCATATAACCCAGAATATCAAGGCAGAAAATCCCACAATATCTGCTTTAATAACTGGGTTATCAGATTCCGCACTGCCATATATCCCAGTTCAAAGGAGCAAATGTGGGGTTCCCACCAGTGTTAGGGATGGCAACAGATGGAACTCTTTTGGCTGATGAATATGAAGGAGGATTTTGATGTGAGACACAGTTCAGTCCACATAGATGGCAGGGGCCTGGGCGGGGAGTGGCATCAAGCCTGTTCAGATCATTCAAGGAAGATCTTTTACAAGAGCTAGGCATTGATCTCTCAGTGTTAAGTGTCCTACAGTTGATTCACATGTGATTAATGAAAACTCATGTCAGAACGCAAGTCAGAGGTGACTCACTCCCAAATGTATGAACCTGAGAATGTATTTCAAAGTAACATAAATGAGCCAAAAGGGAACACCCTGTTTTCTTGGTTTGCCCAAAGGCTAAGTGGCCTTAAACTATATGGATGACTTTGGGTGGTGGAGGATTGAGTTTGAATCTGCTCCAGGGCTTTAGTCCAAACTTTAGGGAAGCTCTCCAAGGTTAAGCAGGAACATGTCCAGAGAAGGAGTTGCTATCCAAGGTGATGCTTAAACCTGTTTGGAAGGGGAATGTTGTTGTTTATTCGTTCGGTCACTTCCGACTCTTCGTGACCTCCCATACCAGCCCATGCCAGAGCTCCCTGTCGGCCGTCACCACCCCCAGGGTCTCCTTCAGAGTCAAGGCAGTCACTTCAAGGATATCATTCATCCATCTTGCCATTGGTCAGCCCCTCTTCCTTTTTCCTTCCATTTTCCCCAGCATCATTGTCTTCTCTAAGCTTCCTGTCTTCTCATAATGTAGCCAAAGTACTTCATCTTTGCCTCTAATATCCTTCTCGGAAGGGGAATAGGGTTTAGTATAATCATTGAATAAAGTTCAAAGAGACCCCAACGAGAATCCAGTCCCCTCTTCTGGCATGCAGGAATATACAATCAAACCAGTCTCGACAAATGGCCACCCAACCTCTATTTATAAACCTCCAGGGAAAGAGATCCCACCAGTCTCCAAGGCAACATACTCCACTGTTGAATACCATTGACCATCAAGAAGTTCTTCCTAACATTTAGACAGAATCTCCTTGATTTTGTTTTAATCCATATCCTAGTCTCTGGAGCTGGAGAACACAAGCATGTCCCCACCTCAATGTGACATCCTTTCAAATATGTAAACATGGCTGTCTTGCTCCTTTTGACATTCCCTTCCTACAAGCTGAAAAGTAGCCAGCTCCCTAAGCCGTTCCTCCTAGGACAACGTTTCTCAACCTGGGGGTCAGGGCCCCGGCGGGGTTGCAAGGGGATGTCAGAGGGGTCGCCAAAGACCATCAGAAAACACAGTATTTTCTGTTGGTCATGGGGGATCTGTGTGGGATTTTTGGCCCAATTCTATTGTTGGTGGGGTTCAGAATGCTCTTTGATTGTAGGTGAACTATAAATTCCAGCATCTACAACTCCCAAATGTCAAGGTCTATTATCCCCAAGCTCCATCTGTGTTCACATTTGGGCATATTGAGTATTCATGCCAAGTTTGGTTCAGATCCATTATTGTTTGAGTCCACAGTCCTCTCTGGACGTAGGTCAACTACAACTCTAAAGCTCAAGGTCAATGCCCACCAAACCCTTCCAGTATTTTCTGTTGGTCATGGGAGTTCTGTGTGCCAAGTTTGATGAAGTTCAAAATGCTCTCTGATTGTAAGTTATCTATAAATCCCAGCAACTCCAACTCCCACATGACAAAATCAAGCTCCCCCACCCTACCCCAACCCCACCAATATTCAAATTTGGGCGTATCGGGTATTTATGCTAAATTTGGCCCAGTGAATGAAAATAGATCTTGCATATCAGATATTTACATGACAATTCATAACAGTAGCAAAATTAGAGTTATGAAGTAGCAACCAAAGTAATGTTATGGTTGGGGGTCACAACGACATGAGGAACTGTATTAAGGGGTTGCAGCATTAGGAAGGCTGAGAACCACTGTCCTAGCGATTCATCCTTCCAGACCTTGGATCATTTTGGCCACCCTTCTGTGGACACTTTCCAGCTTATCCAAATCCTTCTTGAATTGTGGTGCCCAGAAATGGACACCATATTCCACCTGAGGTCTGACCAAAGCAGTGTGGACTTTCTTAGATCAAGCCACTAAACCTCTATTGATTCAGCCTAGAATTGTATTGTTTGCTTTGAGCTGCTGCATCACACTGTTGACTCAACTTTCACTGGCTAGATGCCTTTCACATTTACTGTTGTCAAGCTAGTATCATCCATCCCATATCTGTCCATTTCATTTTTATTGCCTAACACCTCAGTGTTGCTAGGAGGCGGAAGCATTTTTGGAATACTGCTGGGACAAAAGCCAGTGGTAAGGCTTGCTGAGGTTTAGAAGCCAAGCACGGTTTAGCAACATGGTGTATCCGTGGGAGCTCATCTGTGTGTTGTGACGTCTCCCTCATGGAGAACAGATCTTGTGATGATTGCTGCTCCCCAGCCACTCCTCCGCAACCTGCAAATCTGAAAAATAGACTTGCTACACAAATTCAACCAAAATAGAAATGAGATCATAGTTAATGGAGATATCTTCCAGCTGCAATTCTCTTGATCACCACAATTATAGTTTTTAACAGTCTTTTGGGCCACAGTTCTCAGAGTCCACTCAAGCAACACCACAGGTAGAGGAGTCTACAATGTGCAACTTTTCTAAGCTCCCTGCTAATGAAATGGAGCACATTTGGGTGACTGTATTTGAAGGACCTGACTCAGTCTAACCTCATGCAAAACATGCATTGATTTCCCTAATACCAGAACTAGATCTCCAAATGCTGTTGGGCTGCAACTCCTAAAATTCACCATAACTGGCCAAAAGGAAGGCACTGATTAATTTTCCTCATCTCTTTGCTTGCCTATTTTCTTTGGATATCAAAATTGTATTTTTAGATCCATGTTTCGGACTTCAGCTTCCACAATTCCTAACCATTGTCCAAGCTGCTGATGTCCAAAACATCTGGAGAACTACTTTGGGAATCATTAGTTTGCATAATGAACAGAAAAGTTTTAAGTTACTGCAATGCAAGATATTTAGGGATTGATGTAAAAAACCACTGGAGGGCAGAATTATTAGGGTGGCAATCCTGTCATTTTGCTCCTTTGCAGGAACACCAATGTTGTGGCTCAGTCTGAGCCTGAGCTTTCTAAACCTGCTCAGAACAAGGAGGATGATGGGATTTTTGATCATGTTCTGGTCAGACAKTCAAATGAGGCAGACAGTGTTGATTCTGAGGAAGAGACAGTATTTCYKTTCCCTAGAGAAAGGAATGTGTTTTCAGATAAAGATAGCRAAACTTCGGAGCTCCAGGTGGAGACTCCTTCTGAGAGCCTGGGCCTCCTGTTTCYCAGRGTGATGAGGCCCGGCTGGGCAAAGAAAATGTGGTAACCGGCCTTGAAGATAGTAGTGGAGATTTGATTAGAGAATACCGGTTGCAATTTAAGAGTTCGAAGAAGTGCACGTCTTGCCAACAAGCGTGAAGCTAGAGGTCAGTGTAATGCTTTCATGTTGGGAAAACTTATTTAATGCTTTGGGCGAAGGGCATTCGCTGTCAGTCCAATGTGGCTTCTACCCTATTAACTTCTGCGGAATTACCTTGGCTTTTGCGGAAAGCTCCTGGCTCTTTGGGACTTTGATTTTGATCCTGATTTCTTGGAGACCTTGTCTTGCTGCCATGGATGCTTGTTTAACCAATGCTTAAGGACTATGCTTCATGTTATTTGCCTTTGGAACTTGGATACCTTGCATTTGCATTTAAGACTCTGTTTTGCTCAGTGAACTTTACTTCTTTATTTCCCTGTTTTGTTTTTGCTTTTTCTCAATAAACTACAAAAAAATCTACAACCTTGGTGTGTGGTGGTGTCTTGGGCAAGGTGAATCTATCCCGAGTTGTGACAACCAATCACAGCCTCACATCATGTTTATGTTGCATTGTGCTCTTTACCATCTTGCCCAATGAAGCATGCAGGAGAATGCTGATCTAAATCAGTGGTTCTCAACCTTTTTTTGACCAGGGACCACTTTGACCAGGAACCACTCTCCAACATTAGTGCCAAAAGGGTTACCAATCGGTTTTTGGTCAATGTTAGATTTGGTTTGGGTTGCTGATTTAGAAAATTGCATTTGATAGACTACATCAGCTCTAGTTTCTGATACAGAACATATGCCATGGTCAATGACAGGGAAGGAGTGGCAGGCGGTGTGAAAGAAGCAAAAATAAAATAAAATAAAAGAGGAGGGAGGCTCGGAGACCAGATTTTCATCCTCAGGGCCCACTGATAGTCCGCGGCCCACAGGTTAAGAACCACTGATCTAAATACATATTGTTCCAAAATGGATTCATATAGGTCAATGGCGGCTCTCCACAAGTCCTGATCTAGTGAAGTGGAGGAAGGTCTCCAAAACCATGTGACTGTGCAGTTGAGATATTAAAAGCACATTAATTTGTTGGGTAGGGCAAACATTAGTAGGAAGTAAGACTGTGCAGAACACTGATCATGGTTATTCTCACCACCAAATCAACTGCAAAGTGCAACTGCAGCAAGGTTTGGAAGTGATTGTTCCAAGGTTTCTGTTTGCTTAAACAATGCAGTTGCCATGAAACAACTGTCTAGTGTGATAATGTCGAGTGAGAGATGTAGATAAAGGTACATGCATGCACACAAACACACACATTTTGTATTTTACATTGCCAGTGCCAACTGCAATGTTGCCTGTCCTGGCACAGAAGTGAGCTAAAGTTCTATAAATAAAAATACTCACTCATGGATCTCCCACTGCAACAGCCTCATTTACCTTTTGACTTTTGCCTTGATCCGAAAACAAAGGCTTGACCCCAATTCCCTTTCTGCTTCTATTCATTCTCTGCGCTTTTTGTGCTATTTTAATTGCGTGCACATTAGCCTTATCTTCTGAAGGCCATCGGCCTACGTCAGCCTTCCCATCCAGATGTGTTTGCCGTGGATGATTAGGGAAGGTGGGGAGCTCTGATCCCAAACATCTGGAAGATGCCCAGCTGGTAGCTTCCCTGTCTGGATCCATGTCAAACAGACCTCCTGCAGCGCCTCTCTCGAGCGGATTGCAATGTATCCTGTTTGTTTTGGCCTCTTCGCTCCCCTTGTCTTTCCTTGTTGCAGTCTCCTGTGGGCCGTGCAGGCGGAAGGCACAAGTGGTGCCCAGCTGTCAAGGATGGAGCTTTCGTCCATTGGCGAATCATGCCTAGAGCACTCCAGATGGACAGTCAACTTTGCCCGTCATCAAGAGAACAAGAGACAGCCCACAGTGCATGAAGCGCAGCTCAGAAGCTGGGGAAGGATCGCCTTGTTCTTCTATATTTAAGACACCATATAGATTTCCCATTTTAGGAGAAGAAAGAGAGACAGAGAAAGGGAAGGGGAGTCTACCCAGTCACAAGCAAAAACAGATGGGACACAAAGATGAAATCACTGGCAATCCTACATTGCGTTCTCAATGTGTTAATATAAATGTAGTTACACAATATAACATGAAATCCACAAAAGAGTTGTGCCTTTATTAGCCAACCAACATGCACAAAGCATTTCATGCAAGCTTTTGAAGCTCCACTGACTTCTTTAGCAGGGAAGAGTTGTTTAAAAGGGAGATGAACAGTGATGTTGTTGGGGTCATACATTGTGTATCAGGTGTTGTTTCTGTTGTTGTTCAGTTGGTCTGGAGCAGTGGTTCTCAACCTGTGGTCCATGGACCACCAGTGGTCCGCAGAAACTAAAATATGGTCCATGGCCTTAACCCTTTCTATACAGTTGCCTTGAAATGACACTGCAATAATAATAATAATAATAATAATTTATTTGTACCCCGCTACCATCTCCCCAAGGGACTCAATGTGACTTACATGAGGCCAAGCCCACAGTACATCAATAAACAAAAGCAAGAACAAAACAATCTAAGCAATACAATTAATATAAATCACATAACAAAAAATAAACAATAAATCAACAGTAACACACAAGCATTTAAAACCAATGGCCAGGCCAAATGTAATAGATTAAAATTAAAAATAATGGTGGACATGGACAAGGTAGGATATAACTGGGGTAGAATTTGCAAGGAGAGATGAAGGAACACAATCAGTCCTAAATCAATAGTAAAGTGTATTTTGAGGGCATATTGCTGAGGATTTTCCTTATTCTGGGAAGGCACACTGGAACAACCACGTTTTCAGGCTCCTCCTAAAGGCTGCCAGAGTTGGGGCATGTCTGATGTCCTTGGGAAGAATGTTCCAGAGTTGGGGGGCCACTACTGAGAAGGCCCTTTCCCTCGTCCCCACCAATCGTGCCTGCGAAGGAGGTGGGAGCGCGAGCAGGGCTTCTCCAGATGATCGAAGAGATTGTGTAGGTTTGTACACAGAAATGCCATCATGCAATGAGAGCGACTGGTCTCGCCAAACCCTCTTATAGTGCTGAGGCAACAGGGATGTCGGGGAGAGGCTGACTATCCACAAAAGAATACTACTACAACTTCAGCTCTAGATTATTAAATATGGGTTTCTGTGGGTGAGCAGATGGTGACTGCTGAGTGGCATATGTTCTCTATCAGAAACGAGAGCTGATGTGGTCTATCCAATGCAATTTTTTGAATCAGCATCCCAAATAACCAAACCAAATCAAAAGTTAACCAAAAACTGATTCGTAACCCTTTTGGTACTAATGTTGGAGAATGGTTAAAGTGGTCCCTGGTCAAAAAAAGATTGGGAACCACTGGTCTGGAGGGATCTCAATTCAGGCTGAGGCAGTTCCCTTTTGGCCCTTTCAAAGGGCAGGGAAATTTAATCTCGATTACAATCCATTCTCTCAAAGCCTCCCAGTGGGTTTCCATGTATGCCGTCACGCCTGGGGGCTATAACTCTTAGTGAAAGAGACATAGACGTGACATCTTTCCCCCAGGGGATTGCTTCTTGCCTTCCTTTAAAGAACTGGAACTCCCAAGAACCAAAACACTGTAGATAACTCAAAATAGTTTTTATTGTCCACAAAGAGTTATCCCTTTAAGGCAATAAGTGGAAGTTTCAAAGGGGTAAAGGAAATATACATTACAGTCTCTGGTTGTCTTGGGTCTAAGGAGATTTCGCAGCTGAGAAGGTTCCCTCTTTCTCAATGGCTGCAAATGCCTGAACATTCACAGCCCCAATCCAAATGGCCTATATTTGAAGACACGAAGCCTTCCTCTGGTGCCACAGGACCGGTTTGAAGGTGGTGGGTCTCCTCAACGTTGTCCACGGCAATCTGGGCATGAAGTATGAGTCCCAAGGATAAAAACCTTAGAATTGGTGATGAGAGGTAACTTAATTAAGGGCTTTAGAGCCAAGTCTCTTTCTCACATCTATCTGATAGAAAGTTTGATGGTAGAATGGAAAAGGAAAAGCTCTGCCCTCCTCCAGGAAGAGGTGGAGCCAAGCAATTGAGCTGAGGAAGCAAACAACATTGATTGACAGCTATAAATAACCAATCAATCCAACTATACATTTACAAACTAGGCAAGTTTGGGCATATTATACAGTTTAAACCTTTACACTTTAAAGTTCTATACACAGGTTGCGCCACTCGCACCGTCACACCATGGCTGAACAGGGATTCAAAGCACTCCATCAGGCTCTCTTAAAAGTTACTAGCTAAACATTAGGAAGACTTTCCTGTGGCAAGATAAGTTTGGCAATGCAACACAGTGCATTGGAAAGTACTGGGCTGTGTTCTCCTTCATTGTCAGTTTTAGAGCAAAGGGTGACTATCAGATTCTGTGGATTCCTGTACTGGCAAATGATAGGACAAGCGATTGGATAAGGTAATCCTGGATGACTACAGGATTACCATATGGCTCTATAGTCCCACAAATCTATGTTTTTAATTTCAAGCTTTTTCAATCCAAACGTTATGGAACACCATTTTCCTTTCTGGACCAGAAAAATACTTCTCAGTTGGCATCTGGCCTTGAGAAGAGGGCTTTCATACTTGTAGTCCGCTGGATCTTTTCATACCCTCTAACTGCCCCAAATTGGAAGGGGTTCTCCCTCTTAATCGTCTATCATACCACTTTTTCAGTGGTTGTAAAAATATCCCAATTGCACTCTCTTTCTCTATTTGTCCTTAGCTTATGACAGTTGCTAAAACTGAGCTCAAAGTGCAAAAGTGGTTGGCACTCAATGCACTCAGCAAGTAGTAAAAGAGAGGCAGGGAAAATATTTTTCCCTTTCCAGATGGCTCCAGCAAAAGCAAACTGCTGCATGTGTGAAAGTACGAGTGGGTCCAAGTAGAAGAGAAAAAGCAGCGATCTCTTGCGCACACTTCCATCTCTTAGCTTATGTGTCCTTCCTCATTAAAACCGTTGCCCTTGATTTTCCGTTGTGAAATGTTGACCCGTGTGCCTTGAACACGGAGGATTCCTGCTCCTCCCCGCTCGCTCCCTGGGTATCGTCTCCTCTGTTTAATCTCCTGTATCGAGTGCAAAGAGGCATAGGAAACAGGGCCCTGTGGGCAAGCGTGATGGAAGTGTGTGCAAGAGATCGCTGCTTTCCCTCCCACTTGGGCCCACTTGTACTTTCACACATCAGACATTCTCCGCCTGCTCCTGACAATCAAACAGTGCCTTCCCCCATCTGGTGTTTGTCTTTTTCCTGAAATATCTCAGGCTGGGATGTAAAAAAAGGTTCAGCCCAGAAGGCAGTGCAGCAGAACGGGAGCCTTGCCATGCCTTTCCCTTCAGCCTCAGCCCCGTCTCATCCCTATCCAGAAGCCTTTCTGTTTGGGGAGCACCGTTTTTGGATCTGGGGACCGGCCAGAGAGACTTCAGAAGGGATGGAAGAGCTTCTGTTTATATATATGCAGGGAGTTTGATGAATGTCAAATTAAGATTTCCCTCTGATTGTTCATTAACTGATTTGAAGATGCTCTCTTTTTTAAAATATCATTATAGTAAGTCGGCTTATTACATGGTGGAGCCCTCAGTGGCGAGGTGGGTTAAACCACTAAGCTGCTGAAGTTGCTGACTGAAAGGTTGCCAGTTCACATCCAGGGAGCGGGGTGAGCTCCTGCTGTTAGCCCCAGCTTCTGCCAACCTAGCAGTTCAAAAACGTGCAAATATGAGTAGATCAATAGGTAGTGCTCCGGTGGGAAGATAATGGCACTCCATGCACTCATGCTGGCCGCATGACCCTGGAGGTGTCTACAGGCAATGCTGGTTCTTTGGCTTAGAAAGGGAGATGAGCACCAACCCCCAGAGGTAGATACAACTAGACTTAATGTCAAGGGGAAAACCTTTACCTTTACCTTATTACATGAGCTTATTAAACAAAGTTTCTTTTTTATGCAAAAAGTTCTAAATACCATAGAACCACTTGGGAGGACCTGGAAAATGCCTTCTTGTTGTTGTTTCCAACTCTTCATGACCTTGTGGACCATCCCACGTCAGAGCTTCCTGCCGGTGGTGACCTCATTTCCGACTCTTCGTGACCTTGTGGACCATTCCACATCAGAGCTTCCTGCCGGTGATGACCTCATTTCCGACTCTTCGTGACCTTGTGGACCATTCCACGTCAGAGCTTCCTGTCGGCGGTGGCCACATTTCCGACTCTTCGTGACCTTGTGGACCATCCCACATCAGAGCTTCCTGCCGGTGGTGACCTCATTTCCGACTCTTTGTGACCTTGTGGACCATCCCACATCAGAGCTTCCTGCTGGTGGTGGCCTCATTTCCGACTCTTCGTGACCTCGTGGACCATCCCACATCAGAGCTTTCTGTCGGTGGTGGTCTCATTTCCGACTCTTCGTGACCTCGTGGACCATCCCACATCGGAGCTTCCTGTTAGCCATGGCCACCCCCAGCTCTTTGAAGGTCAAGCCAGTCACTTCAAGGATGCCATTCATCCATCTTGCCCTTGGTTGGCCCCTCTTCCTTTTCCTTTCCATTTTCCCCGGCATCACTATCTTCTCCAAGGTCTCCTATCTTCTCATTATGTGGCCAAAGTACAAAATCTTTGCCTCTAACATCCTTCCCACCAGTGAGCAGTTGGGCATTATTTCCTGGAGTATGGACTAGTTGGATATTATTGCATTCCAAGGCACTCTCAGAATTTTTTCTCCAACACCCAGTTCAAAAGTGTCTATTTTCCTTCGCTCAGCCTTCCTTATGGTCCAGCTCTTGCATCCATAGGTTACTACAGGGAATACCATTGCTTTAACTTTGCGGATCTTCGTTGCCAGTGTGATGTCTCTACTCTTCACTATTTAATCAAGATTGGTCCTTGCTCTCCTCCCAAGAAGGAAACAGCTTCTGATTTCCTGGCTTCAGTCTGCATCTGCAGTCATCTTCGTTCCTAGAAATACAAAGTTTGTCACAGCTTCCACGTTTTCTCCCTCTGTTTGCCAGTTATCAATCAGTCTGGTTGCCATCACCTTGGCTTTTTATGTTTTACTGCAACCCAGCTTTTGCACTTTCTTTTTTCACTGTGGTACCATATTAATGGCTGAAAGCTCCTCCTCGCTTTTGGCCATCAATATGGTATCATCTTGTTGTGGCTGAGATGTTTTCTGATGATGAGGATGACATGATTCAGATTCCTGGCTCTTTTTCTGTGCCTCAGATCCCTGGGCCAGCTTCTAGGTCTTTTTCTGAGGCTCCCACAGACAGTGCAGAGTCAACACAGTGGTTCTCAGAGGAAAGGAATGCTAACGAAGTAGATAGCGAACAGGTGGAGAGGCCTTTGCCTTCCCACGCTGATAGTGAAAGTGCAGAAAGCCTTGATGGTGACCTGACCCGGCAAGCCCATCTTGATTTGCGGGTCCGGAGGAGTTCTCGCCTAGCCGGCAAACGTGAAGTCAGCTCGGGGGAAAGGTCATTGCAATGCTTTCATGTTGGTGAGAGCATAATGTTTTCATGTTAGAAACGTAATTAAGGCTTTTTGCAAATGAAGGGAAAGTGTCAGTTCAAAGTAGCTTGTTAGCCTGAAAGCTTCACGGAAAACCTTGGCTCGAAAGCAATACGCTTTGGGTTTCTTGCATTGTGATTCTTGGGCTAATGTTCCACTGTTTGTACCATGGACTCTGTTTTGACCTTTGCCTATAGGATTGTGTCTTTTGCTTTTACCTGAAGATCCTTGGAACTGTATTCTGCATTTAACCTAAATCTTTGGAACTTTGCAATGCTTATTCTTTATTTTGACTTGGATTTTTTCCTCAATAAACTATAAAACTACAGCTCTTGTGTGGTGGTGTTTGGAAGCAAAGCGAAGCTTACTCTGAGTTGCAACACATCTGCATATCTAAGGTTGTTAATATTTTGTCCAGCAATTTTAACTCCAGCCTAGGGAAGTGTTATATCTAGAACTGTATGGGTTTTTAGGGTTCTGGATTCAACAAAAATTGTAGTTTGTCAAGTTTGCTGTATAATATACCCCTTGCATAATATATGATCCTACTGGATTTCTTTTTGCAGAAGGACATACTGAGAATGTCATGTTCTTTGAGGTGTGCAACATTTAAATCCTGGATAATTTATGGGTGATTTCATAATAGATTAAAATATTAAGAAGTACACCTCCCATGCACTTGTTCTGGGCATGGGAATTACTTGGCTCTCCAGTGTTTTTGAACTGTAGCCCCCAGCATTCCCCATCACTGGCTATATGCTGGTTGGGGCTGCTGGAAGTTGTAGTTCTTGAGCATCTGGAGGGCCACCCTATTCCCATTTTTATTCCAGAAGTATTTGTTGTGGTTTTAAAAATGAAGAAAAGAGGGGGTGTGCATTTCAGCATACATATTTATCACATACGCTGATTGCAACTCAGTCATATGTATTAATTGAATGCAAGTCAATTGAATACATTGAATATTTATACAGGCACCGGGCAACTATTTTCAGCAGCATATTTTCATGTAAAGTAGATAGATTTACCAGGATCATTGTTTTCGCAACAGCTAGAGAAATGTCTGCTCATATCACAGTATGGCTTGGATCCCACTTTCTTTTTAGGTCAACCCACTAAAATCAATGGGGAAAAGGAGGTTACAATTCAATTAAGTCTCATTGATTTCAATGGCTCTTCCTTTAAGCAAGTCTAGAAGCCATTATTCTCTCCGGAAACTGAGTGTGTTTAGCCTGGAAACGAGATGGTTAAAGCGAGATATGATAGCCATGTATTGTGGAAGGCTTTCATGGCCGGAATCACTGGGTTGTTGTAGGTTTTTTCGGGCTGTATGGCCATGGTCTAGAGGCATTCTCTCCTGACGTTTTGCCTGCATCTATGGCAAGCATCCTCAGAGGTAGTGAGGTCTGTTGGAACTAGGAAAAAGGGTTTATATATCTGTGGAATGACCAGAGTGAGACAAAGGACTCTTGTCTGCTGGGGCTAGGTGTGAATGTTTCAACTGACCACCTTGATTAGCATACAACGGGCTGACTGTGCCTAGAGCTAATCAAGGTGGTCGGGCATCCGGACAATGTGGCTGGTCCCGCAGAGTTGATGGCGGAGGACCATTGCTTCAGTGCTGGTGGTCTTTGCTTCTTCCAGCACGCTGATATTTGTCTGCTTGTCTTCCCAAGAGATTTGCAGGATTTTCCGGAGGAAGCACTGATGGAATCATTCTAGGATTTGCATGTGATGTTTGTAGACAATCCACGTTTTGCAGGCGTACAGCAGGGTTGGGAGGACAATAGCTTTATAAACAAGCACCTTGGTCTCCCTATGGATGTCCTGGTCCTCAAACACTCTCTGCTTCATTCGAAAAAAATGCTGCACTCGCAGAGCTCAGACGGTGTTGTATTTCGGTGTCAATGTTGACTTTGGTGGAGAGGTGGCTGCCAAGGTAGCGGAAATGGTCAACATTTTCTAATGTTACACCATTAAGCTGTATCTCTGGCATTGGAGAGGGGTTGGCTGGTGACTGCTGGAAGAGCACTTTGGTTTTCTCGATGTTCAATGACAGGCCGAGCTTCTCGTATGCTTCTGCGAAGGTGTTCAGAGTGGCTTGTAGGTCTTCTTCTGAATGCGCACAGACGACATTATCATCAGCATACTGGAGTTCTGTAACAGATGTTGTTGTAACCTTGGTTTTGGCTTTCACTCTGCTTAGATATAGGACTAGAGTGAGGGATTGCTTTCCCCACATTCCTATTCATGCTTTCCCCATGAGAGGCTTTGTTTTTACTCTTCTTGCTTGTCACTATCTCCTCCCTCCTTTGAAGATGTAGCAATGGAATCTGTGTGAGGGATGAGGCAACTTCCTCTTTAAAGGTATTTTTATTGCCCTGCCTTTTGGCCATGTGGTCATTCTTCTTTGCCCTCTCTCCCCCTTCAAGTAAGGATGTATTTTGCTTTTCTCCAGACAAAATATAGCTGCATGGATACTTTTGATGTTTCATCTTTTTGCCTTCCTTAGAAGATGAGCTTAATAAGCTAGTTAACACCAAGACCCTTTTCTATCTAGGGAGCATACAACTCCTCTGCTGCACCAGCTCCACTGGCTGCCGATCTGCTACCGGGCTCAATTCAAAGTGCTGGCGTTGGCCTTTAAAGCCCTAAACGGTTCTGGCCCAACTTACCTATCCGAACGTATCTCGGCCTATCAGCCCACCAGGACCCTAAGATCTTCTGGGGGGGGGGCTGCTCTCTATCCCGCCTGCTTCACAGGTGCGGCTGGCGGGGACGAGAGACAGGGCCTTTTCTGTGGTGGCCCCGCGGCTATGGAACGCCCTCCCCATGGAGGTAAGATCAGCCCCCTCATTGATGGTATTCCGGAAAAGACTAAAAACCTGGATGTTCGAGCAGGCGTTCGGTTAACTCAGTGCAATAAGTGTAATGATTGAAGGACTGGCAATTTGGACGACGAAACTGGATCGCGATTTTAGTCAAGAGATGAATTGGATTGTTTATTGATATATGTGTTGTGGATTGTGTTTTTATGTTTTTATGTTTTTAAAATGTATACTGTTGTTTGTTATAAGTTGTTGTAAACCGCATTGAGTCGCCGGCTAGGCTGAGAAACGGCGGTATACAAGTATAGCAAATAAATAAATAAATAAATAAATATCTAGAATGAAACAAATGTTTTGAACCAAAAGTTCTGTCTCTGCAATCCTGTACCATCCTGTTGAATGGAAGCTAATCCTGGCGCACCACACACACATTTCTGCTGGTTATGAAGTGTGCTTCTGGCTCTTTGCTATATTTTTGGTGGAATCACCCCAAGTGATGGTTATTTTTTGTGCTGAATAGCTCTGATTTCCAATAGTTTTGAACAGAGACTGAATGGCTATCTCTTTGGAGTGCTTAAATGGTGCACTCCTGCTTTGCCAAAAGGAGTTGGACGAGTTGGCCTCTGGGGCATCTTTCAATGTGAGGAATAGCCACTTAGGCAGCCCAATACATAGAACCAGGGAGGTGAGATACTCCTGAACAAGAAGCACCTTTGATTTGAAAATGCAGCATGTGGGCGGACATGCATGGCTGGTCTTCTCACCTTATGATGTTCTCTTAAAAGGAACCTTCCCCAGCATCATATTCTGCAGATGTTTCAGACCATCATGCTCAATGTCTCCCTCTTGGACTTAGTTCAACTTCAGAGCAGCTCAACCATCATGTAAACAAAATCAGAGATAGGTAAGAGGGGGAAAAAACCTTAATAACCCTAATATCAATGGTAGTGAATATTTTGGATGGGAAGCATTCCAAAAGAAGAGCTGCAAACCAGCACAACCATGGATATCAGAAGAGGTGGTGAGGTGTAGATAGTCAAAAGGGTTGGGAAGTGAGATCTATCAAAAGGTTAGGAAGTGTGCACGGTCAAGGCTGTGAAGAGGAGCACAATTCCCAAGGTAGGAAACAAGCCCTCTCATTTTCTTTCAACCAGTTGGATATCAGAACATCTCAACAACATGCCTCTCCATGGTGGGTCTTTGGGGAGGTACATTGGGTCAACTGGAAGTCTTTAGAATCATAGAATCATAGAGTTATGAAAAAGATAATCAATAAGGCAATAATAGTTTGTGCAAACCACCATAAAGTAATAGTCACAATTGAGGGAAAACATAGAATCATAGAATCAAAGAGTTGGAAGAGACCTCGTGGGCCATCCAGTCCAACCCTATACTGCCAAGAAGCAGGAAAATCACATTAAAAGCACCTCCAACAGATGTCCACCCAGCCTCTGCTTAAAAGCCTCCAAAGAAGGAGCCTCCACCACATTTTGGGGCAGAGAGTTCCACTGCTGAACAGCTCTCACTGTCAGGAAGTTCTTCCTAATGTTCAGATGGAATCTCCTTTCCTGTAGTTTGAAGCCATTGTTCAGTGTCCTAATCTGTATGGCAGCAGAAAACAAGCTTGCTCCCTCCTCCCTGTGACTTACCCTCACATATTTATAGATGGCCATCATGTCTACTCTCAGCCTTCTCTTCTGAAGCCTAAACATGCCCAGCTCTTTAAGCTGCTCCTCATAGACTTGTTCTCCAGACCCTTGATCATTTTAGTCACCCTCCTCTGGACACAATCCAGCTTGTTAACATCTCACTTCAATTGTGGTGCCCAAAATTGGACACGATATTCCAGGTGTGGTCTGACCAAGGCAGAACAGAGGGGTAGCATGACTTCCCTGGATCTAGACACTATTTATGCAGGCCAAAATCCCAAATCCTTTGCACTCAGCTCCTCTGTTTATTGCAATCAGTCCCTCCTTCTCTAGACCTCTGAGGTGGGTAATACCTATAAGGAGGAGCTCTCTAAAAGAAGAGTTGTAGACCAGTTCATCTGTAGGCATCCAGACTGTGGAAAGGATTGTGAGATGTGGTTAGTTCATGGGAAGTGAGATGCATCAAGATGGGAAGTGAGATGCATCAAGGGGTTGGGAAGTGTGCACAGTCAAAGTTGTGAAGAGGAGCATAATTCCCAAAGTGAAAAACAAGTCCTATCACTGTTTCAGCCAGTTGGATGCCATAAGATCTCAACAACCTGCCTCTCCATGCCTCTTCGAGAAGGTACATTGGGTCAACTGGAAGTCTTTGCACTCAGTTCCACTGTTTATTGCAATCAGTCCCTTCTTCCCTCCGTCAATCCCTCCTTCTCTACACCTCTGGTGTGGGTAATACCTATAAGGAGGAGCTCTCTAAAAGAAGAGCTGTCGACCAGTTCATCTGTAAGGATCCAGACTGAGATTTGGGCAGTTCATGAGTTGGGAAGTGAGATGCATCAAGGGGCCAGGAAGTGCGCACCGTCAAAGCTGTGAAGAGGAGCACAATTCCCACAGTAAGAAACAAGCCCTCACTCTGTTTCAACCAGTTGGATGCCAGAACATCTCAACAACCTGCCTCTCCATGGTGGGTCTTCAAGAAGGTACATTGGGTCAACTGGAAGTCTTTGCACCTGGCTCTCCTGTTTATTGCAACCCATCCCTCCCTTCTTCCCTCCCTCCTCCTTCTCCAGAGAGAGAGTCACCCTCTCTGCTACATCACAACACACACCACACACACTCATGCACACAGAGAAAGCAAAACAAAACAAAACAGAAGGCATGAGCTCTGGAAATGCAGAACACCCAGGGATGTATTGCCAAGGCAACGGAGGTGCCAAAGCTGTATGATCAAGCATTGAGGATGGGGAGTGTGTGGTTGCCATAGAAACCTGGGAAATGAGCATGGTGTTTGCGCATTGTTGCTTGAGAGGCAGATCCCTGTTAACTCCTTGGTTGCTGGGAGCAGGAAGAGGTCAGGAGGGAGGACCTCCTGGAATCCAGTAAGGCAAAAGCATCAGCAGAAGGGAAATATGGTTAGGAACCCCCTGTGCAGATGCCCTTTGTTTTGCCCAGCAAATCAAGCTCTCCCGGCTAGCTTTGCTAAGCATATTGACGCACTGAATGAGAGCTTATTTGCATGATGTTTGTCCACAGAGATGGTTTTATTGAATTCTGTCATTTTAGCCTTGCTTTCTCCTACAAGAACACTGTCATCTTGGTTTGATTACATTGGGGAATATCTCCTTGTCTTTTCCTCCCTTCTCCCCCTGAACTTACTTCAACTTCAATGCAGCTCAGCCACAGTGTGGACAAAATCAGAAATAGGTTTTAAAAACATCTAAAATCAGAGGTACGAGGGTTGAATGAAAAGTAATGCCTCCACCTTTGTTACTTGGGTTTGGATGGGAATATTTTAATAAATCGAACGCAGAAATAATCCTTAGAATGTGCTATTTAACTACCACTATTCACTTTTCCACATAATCACTAGACAATTGGATATATTTCTGCCAACGATGAACAAGTTTTCTGAAACCATCACGGAAGAAGTTGACACTCTGTTTTTGCAACCCAACATGCACAGATCTTCCAATAGTCAAGCAAAGCACATCCTTTGAAATGCCGCTGATACTTGAAATTTCTCTCTGAGTGATACGATGATCATCCTGAATCAATCTGTCACCCTTTTGCCTGTGAAACTCGGTGGTTGCTGTCACAGGACGTCCAACTCTTTGTTTGTCACACAAGTCAGATGTTCCACCGTAACATCTTTAAATTTACTCACCTAATAATGCACAGTACTCACATCAACACAATCACCATAAACAGCTTGCATTCTATGATGAATCTCCTTTGGGGTGACAACTTCTGCTGACAAGAATTCAATGATTGCATGTTCCTGAAGTCGCATTGACTAACCGTCTGTGCAGGATTCCATACTTTCCACTTTAACAACACAACCTTTCAATGCTAAGGCTTTCCACCAAAATGGAACTGTAGAGGAGAGTCTACTGAACAAGCCAGTACCTCCTGCATACCAGTACTGCTATCTGTTGAGGAGTTACGAAGGTGGAGGCATTACTTTTCATTCAACCCTCGTAGGTAAAACCTTGAATGAAGATACTCCAATAGTAGCACACAAATGATGTGAGTGTACAAGTTGTATAGGATTCTTAATCAGGTGAGCATTGTTCCAGGAGATAACGCAATGTGGGAACTACCTTTCTTTTTCCTGGAATCCTCCAGATGTGTTGACCTATAACTCAATCAGTCCAGATGTGAAGAGATGTAATAGACATTCAAATCCTGGTGGATTAGGGAAAGACTGGTATAAACTTGTGAAACAATTATGGGGGCAATCCAGGGGGTGTGAAAGATAGTTTTGTGTAGTGGTTTGAGTGTTGGACTAGGAGACTATGATTCACATCCCTCCTCATCCATGGGAACCCAGTGGATGACTCACAAACAAGGACAATAGTAACCTTGTGCAATGGGAAGTCTTACAAAGAAAACCCTAAGATAGAGACAAACAAAGTCAAGAGTTGACTTGAAGACACATAACAATGGATAGGTGTATCTCAAAGGCCATTGTGTTGTGTCTGAAGCTTCCAAAATTCCAGCGCTTGGACAGCACATGGCACATTTCTTTTTTGCTTCACTCACCTCAAAGATGGAGCCATGGCTTACATCAGCACCAAATTGAACTATGCCTTATATACAAAAATATATCCAGCACACTTGTATAGACTATGACTGGAATCCATTGTTGTCTTCCATATGCTTATGTGCTTCTACTGAGCTAAGTGGACATTTTGGTCCAACGTGGAACATCTGCATTCAGAGGAAGAGAGAGGGTGTTGTTTCATGGCACAAGCCAATGCTCATTCAGCATGGGAGCACATTATGTATCGGTTGGAGCTCCTGGAGGTACAATGGGCTAAGCCTTTGTGCTGGCAGGACTGCTGACTGGCAGGTCAGCGGTTCGAATTCAGGGAGAGTGGGTTGAGCTCCCTCTGTCAGCTCCAGCTTCCCATGCGAGGACATGAGAGAAGCCTCCCACAAGGATGGGAAGCTTCTCTCAAAAGATCTGGGCATCCCTAGGCAGCCAATTCTCTCACACCAGAAGCAACTTGCAGTTTCTCAAGTCACTCCTGACATGAGTGTGTGTGTGTGTGTGTGTCTTGGGGATGCCCATGCACATTTGGTTGTGGTTTCAATTGCAAATTTCAATTTGTACCATATTGCCCTTCCTCACAAGGGCCACGCAATACAATCAATGCACAACATCCATGTAGGGATTTGTGTGACACAACTGTGGTATCAAATCTCAGCCTACATATGGATATGAAACAGTCATGCTAACATATGTCTCATCTTTGTTTTGCATTAAAATGGTATGTTGATGACTGTTACTATAACTCTTGTTTTCCATTCTCAAATCCATAATCTTTCAAGTGGGTGAGAGCAGAAAAGGATCCCTAAAACTCTTCACTTCGTTGGTGAGTAGTTGTTTTTTGTGCCTCAGTTCTTAATATTCAGTGTAACAACAACAACAACAACACTTTGTTTATATTCTATCTCCCCAAGAGGACTCATGACAGATCACAGTACACAAACACAGCAAACATTCAATGTCATTTTGGACAGACGGGACAGAGACAGACAGAACAGAATGGTGGTATGTTGTATCGATGCCCAGCTTTTTTGGCGCCTTGGAGGTTGTGCTCAAATCCAGCCACAGTGGGGTGCTCTTGCTCCATCCTCTATGACAAAGAGCCATCAATACTTCTTCCTTCTTTGGACATTTTCTGATCTTTTTGTTTAGGGTGTCGTAAAACACCTCCCCCCGCTTGTTTTCTCTACTTACAGGTCAAGCTGTTTTGGAACTGCTTAGGTAAACAGTAAGCTGAGCTGAAAGTTGGGTGCTCATGCCGACCCGGGGCTTCGAACTGGCAACCTTTTGATTGGTAGATTTTTATCATTGCTGGTGATTTACCAACTGTGCTAAAGCCCAGCCCACACCAAATGGTTGATCTTTAGCTAATGAATAGGAAATGTGACCATATTCCCTCTCAAGATACACCTCTCTTTCAGATTATAGTAGCTTTCAATTGCTTATGCCCCAAATTCCAAGTTTCTAGACCAGGCATGGGCAAACTTAGACCATATGCAATAGCCCCACGATCACAGTTTGGCTAAGTTGTTTTTAGGAGCTAGAATCCTTCCAAATCCCCTGTTTTATCTCTTCCTTATTTCTGCCTTCTACTATTAAGTTCCCTTGTTATAGCAGTCCTGGGAATCCGTATACCGGGTATGATCAATAAAACCGCCTTTTCTCTGCTGGCCTTTTCGTTCTTTTGCTTCTTTTCATTCGCAATTAGAGAGGAAGATGTGCCTTGTGGAGACTCCAAATCCCACTAATGTCTCCCCAGCAGCTTTTCCCCATAAAGACTGTCCCCAAGCTCCCCCACCTGGAGGCCAATGGTATCGGTTTCAGCATCAGACAGATGTTGCTGGCTCTTCCCATGTCAGCCACATATGTAGCTCTCAAACCAGATTCACATATCGAGCCTGGAAAGCTGCTTTCTGCATAAGGAAGGGAGTTTTTAAAAAGAGCCCTGTGAGTGGGCTGGGAGGAAGGGGATTCTCCCCAAGCCCCCTCCCTGCCTTTTCCTCCCTTTCCTCTTCTCTTTCGGAGGGAGAAAGTGAAGGAAAGACGGGAAACAGTTTGGATCCCAAAACGGTTCGACTTGGTCAGGATGAGATGGTGGACAGGAGAGAAAAAGTCTATCCATTAGACCCCATAATTGCCTACTCCTGATATATAATCCTAGAACCCTAGAGCTGGAAGAGACCGCCAAGGGCCATCCAGTCCAACCCCCTGCCATGCAAGAAGGCACAATCAAAGTACTCCTGATAGACGATCTCTGCAGAAAAGCCTCCAGAGAAGGAGATTCCACCACTCTCTGAGGCGGCCTAGGCCACTCTCCAACAGCTCTTCCTCTCAGGAAGTTCTTCCTAATTCTTTCAGTCAAATCCCTTTACCTGTCGTTTGAGCCCATTGCTCCCTTGTGCCCTTGTCTCTAGAGCAGCAGAAAGTCAACCCCCCTCCTCTCCATCTCAATGGGATACCCTTTGAAATCTTGAAATATAGTTCTCATGTTCCCTCTCAACCGTCTCTTCTCCCAGCTAAACATCCCCCAGGAGGAGGAAAGGGGGAAGGAAAAAGAGAAGGAAGGAAGGAAAAGAAGGAAGGAAGAGAAGGAAGAAGAAGGAAGGATGGAAGGGAATGGAGGGAGGGAGGAGGGAGGGAGGGGAAAGAGAGGAAGAGGGAGGAAGAAGAATCAATGGGACATGGTTCTCTAAGTTCTCTTCTCCCAGCTAAACAAGGAAGGAAAAAAGTGAAGCAAGAAAGGGAGGAAGAGAAGGGTGGAAGGAAGGAACGATGGAAGGAAATGGAGGGAGAGGGGAGAGGAGGGAGGAAAGAGAGAAGGAAGGAAAGACAAAAGGGAGGGAGGGAGGGAGGGAGGGAAGGAAGGGAAGGAAGGAAGGAAGGAAGGAAGGAAGGAAGGAAGGAAGGAGGAAGGAGGGAAGGAAAGAAGGAAGGAAGGAAAAGAGGGAAGAGGAGGAAGGGAGGGAAGGAAGGAAGGAAGAGGGAGGAGGAGGGAGGAAGGAAGGAAGGAAGGAAGGAAGGAAGGAAGGAAGGAAGGAAGGAAGGAAGGAGAAATAGGGAACAAAGGAGGAAAGAGAGAAGGAAGGAAGGATGGAAGGGAGGGAGGGAGGGAGGAAGGACAAAAGGATGGAAGGGAAGGAAAGAGGGAGAAAGAGGGAGGTGAGGGAGGGAAAGGGGAAGGAAGGAAAGAGAGAAGGAAGGAAGAATAGGATGGTGAGAGAGAGGTGGGCCTGAGAAAAGGGCCCAAGGGGCTGCATCAGGCTCCTGAGCCTGGGCTTGCCCATACCTGATTTGAATCAAGCAATTGTTGGTTATAGTATTTGGGAAGCGCATAACCCTCCAACTGTCCAATTAATTCTCTCTTTTCCTATTTCCTAACTGCATTAAAAAGTTCAATTTTCTTCTTTTCCTCTCCCTTTGCCATCAGCATACTTCCATTGCTGCAAACTGAGTGCAAAGTGCAAAAGCATTAATTCAGCTGAGGGGAAAACGGAGGAGGAGGTGCCATCTTTTCCTTCCCAACAGGCTCTGGCAAAAGCCAGCTGCTGAACCCTCTTCGAGTTTATATGTTCTTCCTCATGAATTACTTTTGACTGCCCTCTGGGGTTACATGGCCACAAATGCCTCAAATTTAACTTCCCCCTGGCACCTTAGGCTTCTCATTAATGGGATAGCCTGTACTTTCCTATCTATCTGCCTGTTCTTTCCATACGCTTGGGCATTAAATCAGATCTACTATGCAGAGTTGAGAAGAAGCAGAGATGAGACCCCAAGCATTAATACTGATTATGTTTTCATATTAAGAAACTTAAACCGGAACATAAAGCACCCTTTGGCCCCCTTTTTTTGTTCATTCGTTCAGTCGTCTCCGACTCTTCGTGACCTCATGGACCAGCCCACGCCAGAGCTCCCTGTCGGCCGTTACCACCCCCAGCTCCCTCAAGGTCAGTCCAGTCACTTCAAGGATGCCATCCATCCATCTTGCCCTTGGTCGGCCCCTCTTCCTTTTGCCTTCCACTTTCCCCAGCATAATTGTCTTCTCGAGGCTTTCCTGTCTCCTCATGATGAGGAGACCCCATATGAGTTGTAATATAATTTAGAGGGAGGATATGGAGAGGAAGTTCTTTATTAGCTATGTTCCCCCTCAACACATTTTCCTGCCTCCCTAGCCGTCCTTGCTGGAGTTTATAGATAGTATTATGAGCAGCCACGACAGCAAGGGAGTAACCAAGAACAGGATATATAGAGCAGCAAGAAAGGGAAATTCATGGAGTACTAATTTAGGCTGTAGGATATACACATGTGGGAATAAAGGAAACTGCAAAGTGCACGTGGACATGGGTGATATGCAAAAAGAAAGATGGCATAGAGTCGTGGTTTGAGCATTAAACAGAAACTGGATGACTATCTTGTTGGAGCATGCAAGGAATCAGTGAATGAGTGAGTGTCTGCTGTAAAATAAGATGCATGAAGCTGATTGGTTGGGCAATGCCCGGGGAACAAGCTGAGCCTGGGACTTTTGGTCACTGTTACATTTTTGTTCAGACTTGAGATATGCAAGTATAGAGAGAGAAGGAGAGAAGCAGAGAGAGACAGAGTATGGAGTGTGCTCTCGCTTCATGAGCTGCTGAAGGAGTTTATCCACATGGACAAAGAAAGCCCATGTAAATCTCTCATAAAGAGACATTATGTAAGTTGATGCAACTGATCACATTGTACACATGTTGTTCTGATTTAAGAAAAGTAAAGTTCGTTCTTTATTGTACATGTGCGTGGCATATTTTTTTTTCTATGGCAAGGCAGTGTGTGGGCTGATCAAGTGTGAACGACACATAGTTTATTTTACATTGTGCCACATATCTGTCAGGAGTGTTTTGATTGTGTATTTCTGCATGACAAGAGGTTGGACTCTTTGGCTTTTGTAGTCTCTTCCAGTTCTATAATTCTGGAGAAGTGTCATGTATCATGTTCTGCAACTGATGGTGTTTGGTGGTGGTGGTAGGCCTAGCAGTTGGTGATTGAAGGCTTAATGTAAGTCTTAGTTCTAAAGGGTTGAGTAATCTGTAAGTAAGAGTTCATGGGTGAGAGCAATTAAGGGTGGAGGTATGAAAGACATAAGTTGCAGCTGGGTGTTTCTGGATATAAGGAGCTAGCCTTGGGACTGATCTTTGGGAGAAAAGTATTTGTCTTATTTTGGTAGTAGATGCTGCTGGTTTCCCCCCTGGCTTGTGGACTTTTGGTATTCTGACCTGTCTCCTGTACTCTTGGAACTTTGAATCTCTGGACTGGCTTTTGACTATGGAATAGACTCTTGATCCCTGGACTTTGCTCATTGAACTGGACCTTTTGACTACGGTGTTATCTTGAACCTGCAACAGTGTTTGCTGTCAGTTTTGTTTTCTATTCTATGGCTGAGTGCTATCTTTATGTTTTATGTTTTGGGCTATTAAAACAGTCAGAAAGTAAGTGCTGTTTTAATTAAACTGCTTGATACAAACTGGGTGATTGTTTGATTCACCTCTGCCTGAATAATTGCAGTGCCCTGGCACTGTGACAGAGAGTTTGAATTAATTGCTAACCCACTAAATAATACACTTTTAGCTTCAGAAGAATCTATGTGCTGTCACACGCTGGGCCTGTGCATAAGACTGTAGACAGAACATAAATTCTGTGTGCCCAATAGGATGCCAGGGCTGCCTCAGATTAAAGGCCCTTGGATTCCCCCAAACAGAGTCTTTAGATTGCTTAAAGGTTCAACAATGTTCTTTATTAATGAAAACAAACAGGTACTTTCAAGCTTTCTTAACAGTCTATTGGCTCTTGCAATCTTGTTCACTGGGAACAGGCACTATCTTCTTAACTGTAATTAATGAATGGGGAAATCCTTAATTTCTAATCTGGGCAGTCTGTACTTGCCTCTGTTGGCATGGAGCCCCTGCACCCGGTACCAACTGCGTCTGGCTTCCGCGAGCGACCCTTACCAAGCAGAGCTTTGTAGACTTCCAGGGGAAAAGAAGGAGTTCAGGTTTCAGTGATGGCTGGCTGAAGTACCCAGCAAAGGAGCTGCAAGGATGTAAAATCCACAGCCAAGCTGTGGGGCCTTTTCTCCCCGGCCAAGCTATGGGCTGTATATCTGGTCAAGCTGTAGGCTGTATATCTCCCCGGCCAAGCCGTAGAAGACGAAGCTTTCTACAGGAGCTCTTGGTATTATGTCCTGCATGAAAGGCTTCTCTGTGTGGACTGAACCCAAACTGGCTCCTATTCCCTCCAAAACCCAAAAAGGGGCCGGGACCAGGGAACCTAACTATAATTGACAGGTGGCTTGCCCTATGATTGCAGCCAAAAGAAGCCACCTATCTGCAGAGCCCCTGAAACTCAGAACTACAACAAACATTCAATGCAAAGCAAACAAAATTGGAGCTCCTGGTACAGCTGTACCTGCACAGTATATGATAGATTCATTTTAGGACCACTATATGTCAGAAAAGACTTGAACCTGAATGACAACAAAAAATCAGATTGAGAGGTAAAAGGAAACAAGAGAGGGAAGGATGTCTATAGATATGGATGGAGAAAGAGAGAGAAACAAGAAGTATTTGGAAAGGGAAAAAGTGATGCACACAGAAAAAGAAAGAATGGAATTTCAGAACTATGTATGGCTTCAGGAGAGGTGTCCACAGCCACAAGGTGCAACCGCGGAGCTTTTTAAAAGAGGAAAGTAGAGGAGGTGAGTAGAAAACACAGGATGCCAAAAAGGGTCACGATAACAACATGCATAACGCTGAAAACATGGGAGAGGAGAAAGACTGAAAATGTAAGCCATTCTGAAAGAAAGTGAGGAGAAAGGGAGAAAGAAGGTGCTTTAGTCAAGGCATTTCAGACCAGAAATAAATAAAAACATTTTATTGTCGAAGGCTTTCATGGCTGGAATCACTAGGTTCTTGTGGGTTTTTTCGGGCTACAGGGCCATGTTCTAGAGGCATTTCTCCTGACGTTTCGCCTGCATCTATGGCAAGCATCCTCAGAGGTAGTGAAGTCTGTTGGAATTAGGACAATGGGTTTATATATCTGTGGAATGGCTGGGGTGGGGCAAAGAGCTCTTCCCTGCTGGAGCTAGGTGTGAATGTTTCAACTGACCACCTTCATTAGCATTTGAAGGCCTGGCTGAGCCTGGGAAAATCTTTTGTTGAGAGGTGTTAAGATGTGCCTGGTTGTTTCCTCTCTGCTGTTTTGCTGTTGTAATTTTTAGAGTTTTTTAATACTGGTAGCCAGATTTTGTTCATTTTCATGGTTTCCTCCTTTCTGTTGAAATTGTCCACATGCTTGTGTATTTCAATGGCTTCTCTGTGTAGTCTGACATGGTGGTTGTTGAGTGGTCCAGCATTTCTGTGTTCTCAAATAATATGCTGTGTCCAGGTTGGTTCCTCAGGTGCTCTGCTATGGCTGACTTCTCTGGTTGAAGTAGTCTGCAGTGCCTTTCATGTTCCTTGATTCGTGTTTGGGCAAGGCTGCGTTTGGTGGTCCCTCTGTAGACTTGTCCACAGCTGCATTGGTATACGGTAGACTCCTGCAGAGGTGAGAGGATCCCTCTTGTCCTTTGCTGAACGTAGCATTTGTTGGATTTTCTTGGTGGGTTTGTAGATTGTTTGTATGTTGTGTTTCCTCATCAGCTTCCCTATGCGGTCAGTGGTTCCCTTGATGTATGGCAGGAACACTTTTCCTCTGGGTGGATCTTCATCTTGACTCTCGTGGCTTGTTCTTGGTCTTGCAGCTCTTCTGATGTCTGAGGTGGAATATCCATTGGCCTGTAGAGCCCAGTTGAGGTGGTTCAGTTCATCTTGGAGGAGGTGGGGTTCGCAAGAGGAAACAACCAGGCACATCTTAACACCTCTCAACAGGGGATTTTCCCAGGCTCAGCCAGGCCTTCAAATGCTAATGAAGGTGATCAGTTGAAACATTCACACTTAGCTCCAGCAGGGAAGAGCTCTTTGCCCACCCCAGCCATTCCACAGATATATAAACCTATTGTCCTAATTCCAACAGACCTCACTACCTCTGAGGATGCTTGCCATAGACGCAGGTGAAACGTCAGGAGAGAATGCCTCTAGAACATGGTCCTATAGCCCGAAAAAACCCACAAGAACCTAAAAATATTTTATTTGCAATTAGGAAGTTGCAAAAATAAATGCATATTATTTTTCTTCCCTAAAGGGATAGAACTGCTTTTAAAATTATTGTTTTGTGGGAGGTTAAAAGGAATTAATTACTCCTGGTGTTGCCTACCCACTTTGTCTAAATGGGAATTAAAATTCTGCAGATTCAGTTAGAAAATCACACGTGGGTATAATGGTGTACATACTTATTAGCATCAACGTCAGGTGTTCAGGTGATCATAACTGTTTCTAATTGCTGGAAAGATGTGGACATAAATGGATAAAAGAACTAGCATATTGTCCTTCTTGAACTTCAGCAGAGTATTGTTGAAAATGGGTTGTTGTAGGTTTTTTCAGGCTATATGGCCGTGTTCTAGAGGCATGCTTTCCTGATGTTTCGCCTGCATCTATGGCAAGCATCCTCAGAGGTAGTGAGGTCTGTAGGAACTAGGAAAATGGACTGAAGACAGACAGGTTGCAGGTTCGAATCTGGGGAGAGCGTGGATGAGCTCCCTCTGTCAGCTCCAGCTCCCAATGCGGGGACATGAGAGAAGCCTCCCACAAGGATGGTAAAACATCAAAACATCCGGGCATCCCCTGGGCAACATCCTTGCAGATGGCCAATTCTCTCACACCAGAAGTGACTTGCAGTTTCTCAAGTTGCTCCTGACACCAAAAATAAATAAATAAATAGGATTTTGACACCACTTTAACTGCTATGGCTCAAAGTTATGGAATCCTGGGAACTGTAGTTTGGTAAGGCACCAGCACTCTTTAGCAGAGAAGGCTAAAGACCTTGTGAAAATACAAATCATTGTTCCAGAGCAATGAGCCATGACAATTAAAGTGGAACCATAGAATCATAGAGTTGGAAGAGAACTTGTGGGCCATCCAGTCTAACCCCATTCTGCCAAGAAGCAGGAAAATCATCGCATTCAAAGCACCCCCAACAGATGGCCATCCAGCCTCTGCTTAAAAGCCTTCAAAGAAGGATACTCCAACGCGCTCCAGGGCAGAGAGTTCCACTGCTGAACAGCTCTCACAGTCAGGAAGTTCTTCCTAATGTTCAGGTGGAATCTCCTTTCCTGTAGTTCAAAGCCATTGTTCCTCATCCTAGTCTCCAGGGCAGCAGAAAACAAGCTTACTCCTTCCTCCCTGTGACTTCCCCTGACATATTTATACATGGCTCTCATCATGTCTCCCCCCAGCCTTCTCTTCTGCAGACTAAACATGCCCAGCTCTTTAAACCACTCCTCATAGGGCTTGTTCTCCAGACTCTTGATCATTTTAGTCGCCTTCCTCTGGACACATTCCAGCTTGTCAATATCTCTCTTCAATTGTGGTGCCCAGAATTGGACACAATATTCCAGGTGTGGTCTAATCAAAGCGGAATAGAGGGGTAGCATTACTTCCTTAGATCTAGACACTATGCTCCTATTGATGCAGGCCAAAATCCCATTGGCTTTTTTTGCCGCCACATCACATTGTTGGCTCATGTTTAACTTGTTGTCCATGAGGACTCCCAAGATCTTTTTCACATGTTCAGGTGGAATCTCCTTTCCTGTAAGTTGAAGCCATTGTTCCTCATCCTAGTCTCCAGAGCAGCAGAAAACAAGCTTACTCCTTCTTCCCTGTGACTTCCCCTGACATATTTATACATGGYCCTCATCATGTCTCCCCTCAGGCTTCTCTTCTGCAGGGTAGACATGCCCAGCTCTTTAAGCCACTCCTCATAGGGCTTGTTCTCCAGACTCTTGATCATTTTAGTCGCCCTCCTCTGGACACATTCCAGCTTGTCAATCTCTCTCTTCAATTGTGGTGCCCAGAATTGGGCACAGTATTCCAGGTGTGGTCTAACCAAGGCAGAATAGAGGGGCAGCATGACTTCCCTGGATCTAGACACTATATTCCTATTGATGCAGGCCGAAATCCAGGGCAGCAGGAAACAAGCTTACTGCCCCCCTCCCTATGACTTTCCCTGACATATTTATACATGGCCCTCATCATGTCTCCCCTCAGCCTTCTCCTCTGCAGGCTAAACATGCCCAGCTCTTTAAGCCACTCCTCATAGGGCTTGTTCTCCAGACTCTTGATCATTTTAGTCGCCCTCCTCTGGACACATTCCAGCTTAGAGTCAACATCTCCTTGGACAAGCTGGGATGTGTCCAGAGAAGGGTGACTAAAATGATCAAGAGTCTGGAGAACCAAACTGCATTAATTCTACAGTGTAGATGCACCTCCAGAGTCCTTTGAACAGATCCATTTGAAAGCGCCCTTACCTGGCCTAGATCAGCAGTCAGTGAAATTGAGGGGAAACCCTGCCTGCCAAACAGGTTCCACTACAAGCCTTCCTGTTTGCACAGCTGTGCCTTCTGTGTGTGTTTTGCAATGGGAATGGCTTTAACTCCTTTCACGAAGGAGACGGCGAGCTACACCTCCTTCTTCAGAGCAATTGGATCATGTGGTTTGGAAATGTATGTTTTAAAAACAAAACCCCCAGCTCCGACAATGGGAATAATTAGGTAAATTGGCATGGCAGTGTTTTCCTTGCCCGCCTCTTCTCCCCTTATTCTCCGGAGAGTTTGTGTTTGTTCGCCTGAGCCGAAGGAGGCACAAGCCGGAGACGCAGCCAAGGGATGCTGAGTCAACTCTGCGCTGGATGCCGGCTTTGGGTTTTTAATTTCCTTCTTTCTTTCTTTCTTGCCTGGGCAGCTGGGGACAGGCTCAGCTCCCAACAAGCAGAAAGCTGACTCACTGGCTTGCTTTCCCTAGCTCTCCAACACACTACGCAACATCACTACACCCTGAATTCTTATACTGTTGGTTCTTGGTTCTGGCTGAAGTCAAAAGGTGAGCCAAAAAACCCAGAGGCTGTTAAATCCATCCCTTCTGCTTCCTTCTGACCTTCAAGAGAAAGGTTAAGCGCACAAAGAACTGTAGCATTCACTGCTGCATGCAGGTATAGAGCTGGACAGCCAAATTTGGGCAGCTTTGAAAAAGGATGGGGCAAATCCATAGATGATAAGTCAATCAGTGGGAAGTCATTTCTCTGCCTCCCCTCCTGCAGAAGACATAGTGTGTCTCTGTGCCTCCGTTGCTAGGAAACATGACTAGGAGGATGCTATTTTGCTTTGATGCGGGATTCCCAGGGGACTCTAGTTGGCTGATCGGGTACCTGAATGTCAACGGGTTCTATGGTTCTCAATGTTTGGTCTCCCAGCTGTTCTAGAGATCTGGCTATGATGATATGGGGTATTAATGAGCGGAAGTCCAAAGCATCAGGAGGTCCAAACCCATTGAGATATCAGGGATCCAACAAGGTCAGTCCAGTCACTTCAAGGATGCCATCCATCCATCTTGCCCTTGGTCGCCCCTCTTCCTTTTACCTTCTACTTTCCCCAGCATCATTCCCTTCTCTAGGCTTTGCTGTCTCCTCATGATGTGGCCAAAGTACTTCAGCTTTGTCTCTAGTATCCTTCCCTCCAATGAGCAGTCGGGCTTTGTTTCCTGGAGGATGGACTGGTTGGATCTTCTCGCAGTCCAAGGCACTCTCAGCACTTTCCTCCAACACGACAGCTTAAAAGCATCTCTCTTCCTTCGCTCAGCCTTCCCTAAGGTCCAGCTCTCACATCCGTAGGTTACTACAGGGAATACCATGGCTTTGACTAGGCGGATCTTTGTTGCCAGTCTGTCTCTACTCTTTACTATTTTATCGAGATTGGACATTGCTCTCCTCCCAAGAAGTAAGCGTCTTCTGATTTCCTGGCTACAGTCTGCATCTGCAGTAATCTTTGCACCTATAAATACAAAGTCTGTCACGGCTTCCACATTTTCTCCCTCTATTTTCCAGTTGTCAAACATTCTTGTTGCCATAATCTTGGGGTTTTTTTTATGTTTAGCTGCAACCCAGCTTTTGCGCTTTCTTCTTTCACCTTGATTAGAAGGCTCCTCAGCTCCTCCTCGCTTTCAGCCATCAGAGTGGTGTCATCTGCATATCTGAGGTTGTTAATGTTTCTTCCAGCAATTTTCACCCCAGTAGAATCATAGAATCATGGAATTATAGAGTTGGAAGAGACCTCATGGGCCATCCAGTCCAACCCCCTGCCAAGAAGCAGGAATATTGCATTCAAATCACCCCTGACAGATGGCCATCCAGCCTCTGTTTAAAAGCCTCCAAAGAAGGAGCCTCCACCACACTCTAGGGCAGAGAGTTCCACTGCTGAACAGCTCTCAGAGTCAGGAAGTTCTTCCTAATGTTCAGATGGAATCTCCTTTCTTGCAGTTTGAAGCTATTGTTCCATGTCCTAGTCTCCAGGGAAGCAGAGAACAAGCTTGCTCCCTCCTCCCTGTGACTTCCTCTCACATATTTATCATGTCTCCTCTCAGCCTTCTCTTCTTCAGACTAAACATGCCCAGCTCTTTAAGCCACTCTTCATAGGGCTTGTTCTCCAGACCCTTGATTATTTGTCGCCCTCCTCTGGACATATTCCAGTTTGTCAATATCTCTCTTCAATTGTTGTGCCCAGAATTGGACACAATATTCCAGGTGTGGTCTAACCAAGGCAGAATAGAGGGGAAGCATTACTTTCCTAGATCTAGATGTTGTGAACCCAACATCTATGAGGGTTGAATGAAAAGTAATGCCTCCACCTTCGTTACTTGGATTTGGATGGGAATATTTTAATAAATCAAATGTAGAAATAATCCTCTTTAACTTGCTTGAAATTTCTCTCTGAGTGATACGACGATCGTCCTGAATCAGTCAACAGTTTGCTTGTGAAACCCGGAGGTTGCTGTCACAGGACATCCAGCTTTTTGTTTGTTCCTACCTCAACATCTTTAAACTTACTCGCCCAACGACGCACAGTACTCACAAAAAACACAATCACCACAAACACCTTGCATTCTCTGATGTATCTCCTTTGGGGTGACACCTTCTGCTATCAAGAATTCAATGAAGTCACAAAGAGTCAGAAAAGACTGAACGAATGAACAACAACACAATCAAAGAGCATTCTGAACTCCACCAGCGATGGAATTGAACAAAACTTGGCACACAGAACTCCCACGACCCACAGAAAATACTAGAAGGGTTTGCTGGGCATTGACCTTGAGTTTGGGAGTTGTAGTTCACCTACTTCCAGACAGCACTGTGGACTCAAACAATGATGGATCTGGACCAAATTCTACACGAATACTCAATATGCCCAAATGTGAACACTGGTAGAGTTTGGGGGAAAAAGAATCTTGACATTCGGGAGTTGTTGTTGCTGGGATTTATAGTTCACCTACAATCACAGAGCATTCTGAATCCCACCAACGATAGAATTAGGCCAAACCTCCCACACAGAACCCCCATGTGTGCCACAGCAACGCGGGGCAGGGGCTGGGTAGTGTGTGTGTGTGTGTGTGTGTGATATATATATATATATATATATATATATAGAGAGAGAGAGAGAGAGAGAGAGAGTAGAGCCTTCTACATAAGACACCAACCTAATGAAGGTCACGCATTTCAATGGTGGCAGCACAAATCACTTTGCCTCCTCAGAGGTCTTTGGGGGCCACACGGTGTGGCCTTCCCCTCTCCCACAATGAGGTGATATAATTCCTACAAGTGAAAGAGAATGGGCATCATCACTCTCGATCTGCCTGCCTGCCTTGCTCTCCTGAACACCCAATTCTATCAGTGCTTTGATTAAAGAGACAAGACAGGCTTGGATGGATTTGTCAATTTTAATTGATTCTTTTTGATTCCACATTTCCTGTGTGCATCTCTGCTGAGCGCCATCAAGTGCCCAGCTCGGCCCCAAAAGCAGGGCCGAAGAAACATCCATCCTCACTAACAGTGAGGCAAAGCTAAAAGAAAACAATGAAGTCTCTGCGCTCCATTCAGAACAAGAAGCCAATCATCTGGGAGAAAACCAGATCAGGGAGGGAGGGAACTGTCATCAGCAAAGAATCAGTCAGAAGAGTGGAAAATGTGGCTGGGCTTATGGCTTGATTTGTGTCTTCTTGTGCAAGGATAGGCAACACATGGTCAGTTGTAATATGCTGTTGGATTGCAACCCCTATTACACACACACTCATTGATAGGACTGATGGAAATCAGAGTCCAACATCATTTGGAGAGCCACAGTTGCCCAGCCCTGCATTTCTGATGAAGGGAGAAGAATGAAGTTCAGTGCAGTTAAGGGATGGGATTTTCAATACTCTGATCTTAAAGAGTATTTCCAAACCTGAGATGAGTGAGACAAGTTGTGTCATATACACAACAGATTCAGTCTAGAGTACCATTTGCATGTTCCACTAAGAACTGCAACAGCAGGCCTGCCTCGATTAGGACTAGTTTCATCCTAAACCTATTTTGGGTGCTGAATAAGCATCAGCTAAACAGGATGAAAATTGTGTGAATGCTTAATTTTCCTGTTTAAGGAGCTCCATTGGCTGCCGTTCATTTTCCAGTCCTAATTCAAGGTGCAGGTGCTCACCTACAAAGCCTACCTGCATGACCACATCTCCGTATAGGAACCCACACGATCCCTCCATTCATCTGGAGAGGCCCTGCTCACGATCCCACCTGCGTCACAAGCGCATTTGGTGGGGATGAGGGACAGGGCCTTCCCTGTGGTAGCCCCCCGACTCTGGAACTCTCTCCCCAAGGACATCAGACAAGCCCCAACGTTGGCAGTCTTTAGGAAGAGCTTGAAGACCTGGCTGTTCCACTGTGCCTTTCCAGAATAGGAAACTCCCAGCATCATGTCCCATACGCACTTAACTAGAGATTTAAGATTGTCCGCACATCGCACCGACCCGAAAATCTTTACATTTCACTTGTCATGTCCAGCACTTATAATTTTATTCATTGCATTTGGCCCGGCCCTAGTTTTAAATGTGTCATGATGTATTGTTTTAATGTTTCACTGTTACTGCTTTAATGTTTATTGGTTTGCTTTATGAGTTTTATTGTTGTATTTGTTATGCTGTTGTTTGTTGAGGGCCTTGGCTTTTGTAAGCTGCACCGAGTCCTTCGGGAGATGTTAGCGGGGTACAAATAAAGATAATAATAATAATAATAATAATAATAATAATAATAATAATGGTTCATTTTATTATTGTAGAGCAGTGTTTCTCAACCTGTGGGTCCCCAGGAGTCTTGACCTACAATTCCCAGAAATCCCAGCCTGTTTATGGGAGTTGAAGGTCAAAACATCTGGAGACCCACAGGTTGAGAAACACTGCTGTAGAGGCTCATGATGGAGACCACCTAGTCACGGCTCCTATGGAAGAATCCTTACACCAGAGACAGAATCAAGCAATCCTTGGATTGAGAGTCCCAGCAGCCCTAGTTAGCGTCACCAATATGTGAGGCGCTGAGGTGCAGCGGCATCTAAAGGCCCCCATCATACCCATCCCGGGTGTATTTCAAGGGAGCTCAAGACCCAGTTCCCACACTAAAAACCTTCACCATTATATGATCATCAGAACTATAGTCTCAGTATGAAACTCATAGACATGACACAACCCACAGGGTGGCAGAAGCACTGATATCAAATTGGTTAGCCAAAAGATATCCCACCTAGACGTGGCGAAAAAAGAGAAAGGAAGTGTATAAAAATAAAACTTGTTTTATTGAAAACAGGCCACTACACTAAAGAGTTTTGAAAAGGTGTTATTTTCAGCTCCCCCCCCCCCCAAGACCCTTTGACTTTGGGAGGAGTCAAATCCCTAACGCTGATACAAGGAGCAGCCAGTTTGGCTCCAGAATGGCCACTGGACCCTTCCTGCCACCAAGTGTGGCTGCTTTGCTCATGTAGGAAGCTTACAATATTGCTGAAGATCGTCACCTACTGCTCTGGGGATTGGCAAAGAGCAGGAGGCCCAATGTCCCTGGACTGCAGATCCCATAAACAGCAGAGTTCTTGTTGAGGGATGATGAGCACTGCCATTTAACCCATACCAGTAGTGGCTTGCATGGAGAAGGAGTGAGGAATTTGGCCTGGGTTTGAGCCTGAACTTTGAAAAGAGCGATTTAAGACACAGGGGCCTATCTGCAAAATAGGTTGGAAGCCTTGGAAGGCTTATTTAAAAGACTGCGTAAAACCTAGAGCAGATTCACCACCCCACTCAAAGGGAGTGAGTCCTAAGTACATCCTGAGAGTCACATTTTACTCACCCTGATGCTGCTATATTTGCAGAAATTTTATGCTGGTTGCAACATTTTTTAGAATACTTTTTGTCCCAAAATGATCTCTAGAGAGTGTTAGCACCAATGTTTAAACTGGAAGTGACATCCATTCACTTCTTGCTGTTTACAAGCATCTCTCCTGGAACTAAAATGACACAGCAAACCCTTAAAATGTAGTGAAAATGCCCCAGATGGCCTTTAGACGGTGTTGTTGTTTTGGAGAGAGCAGGTGCAGTGGAGGTACAGACCTATACGTTCTCCTGGGGGAGCTCATGTAGCCTCTACCCTTCCACCTGATCTATGAACCTGTGTGCAACGATCAATTCCAGACTCACACTTCCATCCCCTCTCTTTAGATAGATGGATAGATGGATGGATGGATGGATAGATGGATAGATAGATAGATAGATAGATAGATAGATAGATAGATAGATAGATGGATGGATGGATAGAGAGATGGATAGACAGATGGATAGATAGATAGATGGATAGATAGATAGATGGATGGATGGATGGATGGATGGATGGATGGATGGATGGATGGATGGATGGATGAATAGATAGATGGATGGATGGATGGATGGATGGATGGATGGATAGATGATAGATAGATAGATAGATAGATAGATAGATAGATAGATAGATAGATGTCAGTGGTTCTCAACCTGTGGATCCCCAGTGTTTTGGCCTCCAACTACCAGAAATCTCCACCTGTTTACCAACTGTTAGGATTTCTGGGGAGTTGAAGGCCAAAACATCTGGGGACCCACAGGTTGAGAACCACTGATATAGGGGGTGAGAGAAACTAAGAGACATGACACTTAAGGAGCAGTGGTTTCATCTTTCCAATCCCTGACACGACCATATGACTCTGTTTGGTTAGCTCTCTGAAATGCCTTGCTGGTAGTGGTGTGAAGGGTCCACTGGCTATTTTGGAGCTGTTCTGACCATTCTCTTAGGCCTGATAAAGAGGAACCACCCGCTCTATGGCTCTCCTGCAGATGGGGCAATTGCGGTTGGGCAAAGCCTGGAAGCAGTCAAAACAACAGCAGACGTGGCCGCAGGGCAGGAGCACACACTCCCGGCGGTTTGTAAGGCAGATGACACAGGGATTTTCGGGCGGCTCCGCATTCTGGTCCATGTTACCTTGGCGCCTGAGGTCTTCAAATTCTCGCTGCTGAGCCTCCTGCTCCTGCCTGTATCGGCGGAGGCGGTAGAAACGCCTGAGGGCATGGAGGATGGCAGCGACGGCTACCAACCCACAGATCACAGTAGCCCACTTCCAGAAGTTGCTGACCGACTTCACGTCAGCCAGCAACGTTTGCCAGTCACCAAGACACAAGAAGTAGTCATTGCCATCGGTGGCTGGCTGCAGGTGGAGGGACCCATCTGGATGAAGTGTCAGTTGACCAATGCCGGTGAGGCTGCTGCCCACCAAGAGCATCTCCTCTGTCTCCAGGAATCCCTTGGGCTTTTCTCCACTCAGGTAGTGGCCCAACAGGTCCGTGAAGCCTGGGGAGGTCTGCTGGAAGCGCTCATACACGGTCTCCAGGGGAAGGCTGACAGCATCAAGGGGTGATTCCACACTCACTTGCCCCCCAAATTCCTTGCCGCCGGGGGATGCCAAGACAAAAGGGACGGTGTGGACCTGCTCCAGCACCACCCGCTCACTATCCGTCCTGCATGAAGAACAAAGCACTGGAAATAGGGTAGCCAGGCTGAACACAAGAGATTAGCACCTGTCTCTTTAATGATTGGCACCAGGATTGTGGCCCAGCTGGCTGAGTGTCAGCTGCAATAAGATCACTCTGACCAAAAGGTCATGAGTTCGAAGCCAGCCAGGGTTGGAGTGGGTTTCCAACCAATTGTGTGTAGCCTGTTGTCGACCTTTGCAACCCGAAAGACAGTTGCATCTGTCAAGTAGGAAAATTAGGTACCACCTTAAAGTGTGGGGAGGCTAAATTAACTAATTTATGAGGCCATAAAAAAAGACTCCAGCAAAGCACTCCAGCAAAAAAGCATGCGGGGAATGCGGAAGTACTTCATCAGTGTTACAGATGGACGATGAAAGCGACAGCTCCCCTGGCGGCCACAAAAAGTTAAACAGCCTCTGTGTATGTCTGTATATGTTGTATGTTAAAATTGGCATTGAATGTTTGCCATATATGTGTACACTATAATCCAAAAGTGGCAGGCTCAAACCCAGAACCTCAACCAATGGCTGATACCAAATGAGAGATTCCCTCCTGGGCACACAGAAGACTGGGCAACTTGGAAGGTGCTGAACAGACTGCGCTCTGGCACCACGAGATGCAGAGCCAACCTTAAGAAAGTGGAATCCATGACATGCGAGTGTGGAGAAGAGCAAACCACTGACCACCTGCTGCAATGCAACCTGAGCCCTGCTACATGCACAATGGAGGACCTTCTTGCGGCAACACCAGAGGCACTCCAAGTGGCCAGATACTGGTCAAAGGACATTTAATCCACTACCAAGCTTGCAAACTTTGTGTTTTGTCTGTTTGTTTGTTTGTTAAAAAAATGCAACGCAACTGTTTGGTCTGCTCCTGACATGATAAATAAATAATACTCTGCTATACATTCATGGGGAGAGTCTTTTGTCAATAAGCCCACTCACCCAACAATTCCTGCCTGTCCCTATCCTCCTTCTATATATAAAGAAACCCACGGCACCCCATGTTCAGAAGATATCTCAAGCTCTGTTTTGGGCTGCGCTTCCCACCATAGTCTTCCCCACACTTGAAATGATTCCCACTGGCAGCTTCATGTCAAAACATGGCAGCAAAAGCTTAAGAAACTACTGAGATCATGACTCGACTCTGACTTTTCCCGTCCTGACAAATACTTACCAGCTCCGGGCCAAACTGTTCCAGATCAGGCGATGCTCCTTCAGCATCAGTCTCTCGATCACCCCTTGCAATTCTCTGTGATATGGACTGGTCAGAGGGGCCTCGGCAGGCTGTACTACTCCTAAAGATGGAGACAATGGGATTGTTGGAGGGTAGGACTCAAAAGAGGTAAGGGGCAGTGTGGTGTAGCTGGCGGGGTGTTGGGCTAGAATTTTACACATGGGCGACTCAGCCCATTACACAAAGTAAGCATTTGCAATATAGTTGATTTTGCCCAGGGGTGCTCTTGGGGGAAAATAGACCTTGACATATGCGAGTTGTAGTTACTGGGATGTATAGTTCACCTACAATCAAAGAGCATTCTGAACTCCACCAATGATGAAATTGAACCAAATATGGGACACAGAACTCCCACGACGAACAGAAAATATATATCAGTGATTGGTGGGAGGAGGGTGCCAAAATACTGTTTGCTTACCATTGAAAATTACCTAGGGTCACCTCTGATTTTACAGAACTGGGTAAAGTGAGGCCTCTGTCACTAGGGAGATGGCTTCTGGAGTCCTTTTGAGCCTCATGTCCAAATGGGAATAGCTTCCCATTGGCATGAAAGAGTCAATTAGGATTAGTGATGTTTGGTAGATACATTTTGCATTAACTATGCAATTTTGGGTTGAGAAAAGACATGGGTCTTTGTTGATGAAGGGTCTGAATGCATCTACACTGTAGAATTAATGCAGTTTGACACCACTTTCACTGCCATGTCTCAGTGCTATGGAATTGTGGGAGCCCCTCAGAATTATTTGGCAGAGTATGCTACCAACAAAACCTTGTAAATCTGCAATTCCCATGATTCCATAGCATTGAGCCATGGCTGCTAAAGCGATTTCACACTGTATTAATTCTGCAACTTGGATGTGCCCTTTGCTGCAGGATCTCTGCTGAGTGACTAACAAGAAAGAGAAAAACCAAAATGTAATACTTAGAATTCAAGTTTCAAATTCTAAGAAAATGTCATTTCAAGTGTGCGTTGATTTTATTGGGGTGAGTGGAAAGAAGCCTTCTTTTATATATGTAAAATGTAATGTTCGTTTGTGGGACGCACATAACTCAAAAACGACTAGATGAAATGACACCAAATTTGGCTACAAGACACCTACTAACCCAAGGAGTGACCATCAGTCAAAAAAATCAGCAAAAAACAGTGAAAAGAACTTTAAAATCCAAAAAAGGTAGAAGCTGACACAGCTCTGTCCCCCTCCTGCGCAAGGACACAGCAAGCACGAGAGGCACCACCAACCATCCTCCCTCTTCCAGCCAGAACTGGAGCTATGGTGGGTCCAGCGAGTGGAAGAGCCTTATCCGCCATCAGGGAAGGAGCGAAGGAAGCAGAGAAGGAAAGAAGGAGGGAAAAAGGAAGAGAAGCAAAGAAGGAAAGAGAGAAGGAAGGATGGAAGCAAAGAGCGATGGAAAGAAGGAAAGAAAGTGGTAGAGAAGGAAGAAAGGAGAGAAGGAAAGAAGAAGAGAAAAAAGGAAGGGAAGCAAAGAAGGAAAGAGTGGAAGCAAAGAGTGAAGGAAAGAAGGAAAGAAAGAGGTAGAGAAGGAAGAAAGGAGAGAAGGAAAGAAGGAGAGAAAAAGGAAGGGAAGCAAAGAAAGAAAAAGAGAAGGATGGAAGCAAAGAGCGAAGGAAAGAAGGAAAGAAAGAGGTAGAGAAGGAAGAAAGGAGAGAAGGAGAGAAAAAGGAAGAGAAGCAAAGAAGGAAAGAGAGAAGGGTGGAAGCAAAGAGCAAAGGAAAGAAGGAAAGAAAGAGGTAGAGAAGGAAGAAAGGAGAGAAGAAAAGAAGGAGAAAAAAAGGAAGGGAAGCAAAGAAAGAAAAAGAGAAGGATGGAAGCAAAGAGCGAAGGAAAGAAGGAAAGAAAGAGGTAGAGAAGGAAGAAAGGAGAGAAGGAGAGAAAAAGGAAGAGAAGCAAAGAAGGAAAGAGAGAAGGATGGAAGCAAAGAGCAAAGGAAAGAAGGAAAGAAAGAGGTAGAGAAGGAAGAAAGGAGAGAAGAAAAGAAGGAGAAAAAAAGGAAGAGCAGCAAAAAAGGAAAAAGAGAAGGATGGAAGCAAAGAGCGAAGGAAAGAAGGAAAGAAAGTGGTAGAGAAGGAAGAAAGGAGAGAAGGAAAGAAGGAGAGAAAAAAGAAGAGAAGCAAAGAAAAAAAAGAAGGAAAGATCGAAGTAAAGAGGAGAAAGAAGAAAAGAAAGAGGTAGAGAAGGAAGAAAGGAGAGAAAGGGGAAGGGAAAGAAAAAGGGGGAAGGAAGGGAAGAAGAAAAGGAAGGAAGGAGAAAAGGAAAGGAAAAAAGGAAGAGGGAGGGAAGTAAGGAGAAAAAGAAAGGAGAGAAAGAGGGAGGGAAGGTTGGCCACAGCAACATGTGACAGGTACAGCTAGTCTGTCTATACAAGCCTGGACTTCATTTTGAAACCTAAGACTAGTACTGAGATAATTTTGATTTCATATACCACTTGAATGGTGTCTTGTAATTGGCTGCAAATCTGGGAGGTGAAGTCCAAAGCATCTGGAAGGCCAAACACATCCGACCCCTGGACTAGACTGGATTTTAATAGTTTGGAATCAAAGCAAAGACAGAGAGGGAGAAAGAGAGACATTGAGAGAGGCATTACTGCCTCTCCAGGTCCAAGCTAGTTATAAAGTAGATACGTGACTTCCAACAGATAAGCTTCCGTAAATCTATCCTTCTGGTCGCCGTGAGGCAATTGCTGCTCACCACAGGTAACCAAGTCATTCCTTATTTATAAACATGCAAAGAAGTAGATGCCTACCATTGCTGCTGGCAGAATTCTCACAAAGACGTTTAGTGAGGAATTGTGTTTTGAATGCAGCGGAGGGAAGAGGGGGATCAAGGTGCTGAGAATGGGTCTGGTCTTCAAACCAGCACAAACCATCTTGAGCCTCTTACCTTCAATGACGACGTAGTCCAGGCAGCCGCTGTCTGTGGCAGAGAGGATGCTGGGAAGATTGGCATTGACCTGAAGCTTTGGAGCCTCCTAATAAGACAGAAAAGGAAACAGGAGAGGCAGAGTAAGAGTTACCTGAGAAATCAATCGTAAACCGGATCGGGGTATAGGATGGCAACCTGTGCTGGACGGGGTTGCACTCCCCCTGAAGTCACAGGTCCGCAGTTTGGGAGTCCTTTTGGATTCATCACTTACGCTTGAGGCTCAGGCGTCGGCGGTGTCCGGGAGGGTTTTTGCGCAACTAAGACTTGTGCGCCAGCTGCGACCGTACCTCGCAAAGGTCGGGGTGGTCCATGCCTTGGTCACCTCTAGATTGGACTACTGCAATGCGCTCTACGTGGGGCTGCCCTTGAAAACGGCTCGGAAATTCCAACTGGTCCAACGGGCAGCAGCCAGGATGTAACTGGGGCTCCTTACAGAGAGAGGTCAACCCTCCTGTTCAAGGAGCTCCACTGGCTGCCGTTTATTTTCCAAGCCCAATTCAAGGTGCAGGTGCTTACCTACAAAGCCCTAAATGGTTTGGGACCTGCCTACTTGCGTGACCGCATTTCCGTATATGAACCCACCCGCTCCTCCGTTCATCCGGAGAGGCCCTGCTCACAATTCCACCTGTGTCGCAGGCTCGTTTGGTGGGGACGAGAGACAGGGCCTTCTCTGTGGTTGCCCCCCGACTTTGGAACACCCTCCCCAAAGACATTAGACTAGCACTCACGTTGGCAGTCTTTAGGAAGAACTTGAAGACCTGGCTATTCCGATGTGCCTTTCCAGAATAGGATAACCTCCAGCACTACGTCCCAGAAGCACTTTATTAGAGTTTAAGACTCTCTGCACATTGCACTTGCCCAGAATCCCAACATATCACCTCTCACACCCAGCACTTTTTAACCGTACCCTTTATTGGCCCGGCCCTGGTTTTATTGCGTAATAGTGTAATGTTTTGTTTTGTTATTGCTTATGTTTTTAATTTGCTTTGCATTGTATTGTTATTGTCTGTTGTTGTTGTTTGAGGCCTTGGCCTTTGTAAGCCGCATCGAGTCCTTCGGGAGGTGCTAGCGGGGTACAAATAAAGTTTAATAATAATAATAATAATAATAATAATAATAATAATAAAATCAGATGAGCTGTGAAGTCCTGAGTTCAAATTTCCCCTTAGCCCAAAGCGCTCCACAGTATCCTTTGTCAGTTGTCCTTCTGGATTAAGGAAAATGCTAATCTAGTTGAATATTTTGTTTCTAGAAACAGCCTGTAAATTGCCTCTGGGAAGGTTACAAGCTGTGCTCAGGTGCAAAGGCAGGAGCAGCCCTCCTTGATCTGATTCTGTCTTGACTAGAACAGTAAATTATAAAGGATGCTGGGAGTTGTAATCCTGTGGGTGGGTGGGTAGGTAGGTAGGTAGAATGATATAGATAGATAGATTTCATATCAAAAGCACTGTATAAATTAATACTGATAGAAATAGAAGGAACACAGGGTTGTTGTAAGTTTTTTCTGGCTATATGGCCATGTTCTAGAGGCATTCTCTCCTGACGTTTCGCCTGCATCTATGGCTAGCATCCTCAGAGGTAGTGAGGTGACCCAGTGATTCTGGCCATGAAAGCCTTCGACAATACATTGAACATCTCTAGAATGAACACAAGCAGTTAAATATCTTTTGACCAAAAATGGGCAACAGCAACCACACTGTCTGTAGCCTCAAGCAATTCTTGCTCTGTACATGAGGCAGGACATTGTGGACAAGCACATAGGTGCAGAATTGTTTGTTCTGCTCCACAGTCTCACAAGATGTAGGATTCTTTTAGGTAGTGCCATTTTGCCATGTTGTCTTTTGATTTGCCCACTCTGCTTCTGAGTCTGTTCAAGGACTTCCAAGTTGATCATTCTTGGTTTGCCCCTGAGGGGGTGGGAGGGCACCCAATTAGGATTTTCTGGTTTATTTATTTTATTTATTTATTTAGAACTTTTATATACCGGTCTTTTCACCTCCAACGAGGGACTCAGGCCGGTTCACAACAGAGGATTCATACACAATAGTTTAAAACATAACATCCCATAATACACTAATATAAAAACACATTAAAATACAATCATATAATTACATAAGGCCAAGTTGTCAGAATGAAATCACAATTCATCACCATCCGTCCGTGTGGTCAAGAGTTATTGACTCACTCATCAAATGCCAAATTCCAGAGCCAAGTTTTCACCAGCTTTCTAAAGGTCAGGAGAGAAGGGGCAGTTCTAATCTCCAATGGGAGAGAGTTCCAGAGCTGAGGGGCCACCATCGAGAAGGCCCTGTCCCTTGTCCCCACCAGACGCGATTGCGAGGGTGGTGGGACCGAGAGCAGGGCCCCTCCAGAAGATCTTAACAACCTTGATGGATCTGTTCGGGCAGGTAAACTGGGCCGGGGTCGTTTAGGGATTAGCTGCCCAGAGGGATACTCTTGTTGCTGGGGGAACATTAAGAGGAGTGGTGGTTCTCATGAAGCTTTTCCTTGATTTGAGCCTACCGCGAGGAGGCTGATAGCCATGCAATGGTTGGCTTTCACTGTGTTCCTTTTTTTCTCTCACAGTTAGCAGCAACTTCCCATCGCACATCGCGGGGGGGGGGGGGGGRGGCAATGCCAGCGAGCTTGTACAGTTTATCAACAGTTGTAAGTTTGAGACATTCTGGGAATATTCTGCATGTTTCTTTCAGTRCTGCGTTCACCCGCTTTGCGTGGGCAGACTTGAGCCAAACAGAAGCTGAGTAAGACAAAGCCAGGGTTGATGTTCTTACGATATTCATTTTGGGTTTGCACCACAGTAAGTTTCCACAGGATGTTACTGCGTGTTATTGTGCTTGATGTTCATACAGTATTTTCTAAATATTAGTATTCGATCTACTACTACTACTACTACTACTACTACTACTACTTTTTTTGTCATGTCAGGAGCGACTTGAGAAACTGCAAGTCACTTCTGGTGTGAGAGAATTGACCGTCTGCAAGGATGTTGCCCAGGGGATGCCTGGATGATTTGATGTTTTTATCATCCTTGTGGGAGGCTTCTCTCATGTCCCTGCATGTGGAGCTGGAGCTGATAGAGGGAGCTCATCCGCCTCTCCCCGGATTCAAACCTGCAACCTGTCGGTCTCCAGTCCTGCCGGCACAGGGATTTAAATCACTGCGCCACTGGGGGCTCCGCTACTACTACTACTACTACTACTACTACTACTAATAATAATAATAAACTTTATTTATATACCGCTCTATCTCCCCTAGGAGACTCAGGGCAGTTTCCAAATAGCAAAACATCAACATACAGAATATGCAAAACATAAGCATAGAATTATCAAAACAACACAAATACATTAAAAAACCAATCCCACCCTAAGATGGCACCAAGATATTTAAGATGGAAACAATCTTATATCTCTCTATATAAATGTATATGTGTGTGTGTGTGTATAATTTTAGTCAAAAAAAATCACCTACCAAAGGTCTAGGCTGACTTATACATAGGTAATTGTAAGTATTCTACTTTAATTCTTATCCAAAATGAACATATCTGTGAATTGAATTTGTTGAGAAACCTTTTTCTCTATCCCAAAATCTAGTAGTAATGAATGTGTGTGTAGCAATGAGGGAGCCTTTGTAAACTGTCTATGGCTCCTGATTTTAAAGACATACAGAACAATAAACCAGGTTAAGTCATCAGGACATGTCTCAAAGTAAAGGAGAGAGGACTATGTTGGGGTTCAGCCTCCGTGTGAACCTGACCCTCAGCCTCCGTGTGAACCTGACCCTGATTCTTTGATTATATTTCCTGATGCAGCTGAACAGGGTACTGAACATGTAGTTTTCCCTGATGGTTTGGAATCTGTTGATTCTGAGGGCAGTGGCTGGGAAAGTGAAACTAAACATCCTGATGAGGATGTTTCAGAATCAAGCGGTGATAACTCTCCAGAGGAGTTAACACCTGCCTTTTTAAATGAGGATAGAAGAAGGCAGATTTGGGAAAACAGGAGTGAATCACAGAGTCTGCGAAGGTCAAGTAGATTAAAGGAAAAGGAGGCTTCCAAGCCTGGAGGCGTGTCCCGAAACAGTTTCTTTAGTTTAAAGTGTCTTCCCCTGGGCCTGTCTGGTTAGATCAAGCATTGTTTGGACTGAGGCATTACCTTGGCTGAGTTCCCGTTTCCCATGGCCTGCATTCCCAGAGGCTTCTAGTTTCCAAGTACGGTTAGTGAGATACTAACAGGTTCCAGGTTTTTATAGTGTTGCTTTTGGAATTTTGATCTAGTTCAGAGATTTTCCTGACTGCTGAATTTTACTATGGCTTTTTGACTTTGCATTTTCCTCTATTTGCATTTTCCTCTATTGACTTTGCATTTTCCTCTATTTTGTACCATTTTTTATCAATAAAAAAGGATTGTTTTTCCCAAAGTCAAGTGTGGTGGATTTAATCTTATGGTCTCATTTCCTGATCTGGGTTGCAACAGACTATTTCCACAAAGTAGGTGCCATTACAGTAAACACCTTGCTCCAAATAACCGCAGAACGGACTTTCCAGATAAGGGACACTCAATCTGCACCAGATAGACATTCCCCTAAGCTCAAGAGCATAAGAGAGGTAAGTGTACAAAACTATACCTGGATTTTGGCCACCACCTTGGCCTTCTTCCTGTGCAGATAGTAGAAGAGACCCGAGAAGGCTAGGCTTGACCCCAAACATACCAGCTCTCCTGCGGTGAAGGGCAAAGAATCCATTGAGCTTCTTCGCTATGGCTGCAAAAGGGGGAAAGCAAGAAAAAGATGGATCAAAACTCAATGCAAGAAGTCCAGCTAGAGCACCCCATCTCTTTGGAAGATGGTTAGGGGAAAGCAACTCTCTAAATTTGGAGGGCCTAAGTTTGCCCATGCCTGCTCTAAACCATTGCAGAGCCACCTTTACATCCTAGTTCCGTCTAATGTTCAATTGCAACCTACTCTCTTGTAATCATTAGTCTTAGTTTTATGATCCGAGGCATCAATGAACAAACTTGCACCCTTCTCTCTGTGATATTTAAAGAATACAGTTGTGTTATCTCTTTGTCTGTAGGGAGAATTCAAGTCTGATTTGCTCACAGAACCATTCCTCTCCATCACCAATTTGGTATATAATAGATTATTATTATTATTATTATTATTATTATTATTATTATTATATGTTTAAAAACACATAAAAACAAATAGTATTGGGTTGCTGTGAGTTTTCCAGCCTGTCTGGCCATGTTCCACCGATATATAAACCTCACTTATCTAGTTTCCAACATGGGCACAACGTCAGGAGAGAATGCTTCTGTGGTGCCCAGAATTGTGTCCAATTCTGGGCACCACAATTCAAGAGAGATATTGAGAAGCTGGAATGTGTCCAGAGGAGGGCGACTAAAATGATCAAGGGTCTGGAGAACAAGCCCTATGAGGAGCGGCTTAAGGAGCTGGGCATGTTTAGCCTGAAGAAGAGAAGGCTGAGAGGAGACATGATAGCCATGTATAAATATGTGAGGGGAAGCCACAGGGAGGAGGGAGCAAGCTTGTTTTCTGCTTCCTTGGAGACTAGGACGCGGAACAATGGCTTCAAACTACAAGAGAGGAGACTCCATCTGAAACAGAGGAAGAACTTCCTGACTGTGAGAGCTGTTCAGCAGTGGAACTCTCTGCCCCGGAGTGTGGTGGAGGCTCCTTCTTTGGAAGCTTTTAAACAGGGGCTGGAAAGCCAGCCATCTGTCAGGGGTGCTTTGAATGCAACATTTCTGCTTCTTGGCAGGGGGCTGGACTGGATGGCCCATGAGGTCTCTTCCAACTCTTTGATTCTATGATTCTACCATGGCCAGACAGCCCGGAAAACTCACAGCAACCCAGTGATTCCGGTCATGAAACCTTTGACAACACAGCAAATAGTATTATTCACACACACACACAAAGGGAAAAGTAGAAAGCTGGAGTGGGTTGTGGAGGTCTAGTTAGTAAATCAGAACTATATAAATATCTACTGTATCACCAAAGAAGAGAAAGGGGATTGTGGAGACAAAAAATATGTTTGTTATAGTTATTGCGTCCATATCTTTCACATTAATATTATTATATATACCCTCTAAAATTTTAAAAGTTCCAAATGCCCTCTATAACAAAGCAGATGCATTCTCTTGTCATCCAATGTCATATCTTCCCATATCCGGCACTCTTCCATTACCAAATTTTAATTGGTTTTCTTCCTAACAGTTTTATCAAACTGATTGCGCTGGTGAGTCACCAAATTACAAGCCCCGGGGTCCCATGGAATAGTATCATGGCAGTTAAAGGGAATAATACTACTATGATTCTGTAAGGTGACTGGGCAGCACAGATTTAAACCTTCCCCTGAATTATTCTCTCAGCTTGAGCAACCTCACAGGGGTGTTGTGGGAATGGAAAGGGGAAGAGGAGACCCAACGCATGAATGCCACCTTGAGCTCATCTGAGGAAAGGCAGGATATACATATGACCAACATACAAAAAAACTAGGTTGTTGTAGGTTTTTTGGGCTATATGGCCATGTTCTAGAGGCATTCTCTCCTGATGTTTTGCCTGCATCTATGGCAAGCATCCTCAGAGGTAGTGAGGTCTGTTGGAACTAGGAAAATGGGTTTATATATCTGTGGAATGACCAGGGTGGGACAAAGGACTCTTGTCTGCTGGAGCTAGGTGTGAATGTTTCAACTGACCACAGATATATAAACCCCTTTTCCTAGTTCCAACAGACGTCACTACCTCTGAGGATGCTTGCCATAGATGCAGGCGAAACGTCAGGAGAGAATGCCTCTAGAACATGGCCATATAGCCCGAAAAAACCTACAACAACCCAGTGATTCCGGCCATGAAAGCCTTTGACAATACAAAGAAACAGGTGTTATTATCCATTCTTCCTTCCTGTATGCCCCTGATCTTATATCCTGGTGTGAACACACTTTCAAATCAGCTGTTTATGGCAACCCCATGAAGGTCTTAATTTATGTTTCATGCACACATATAGACATAGCCAAAAAGTAATTTATACAATACTCGAGTATATAAAGCAGACATTGCATTTTCTTTGGCATGGGCAAACTTTGGCCCTCCAGGTGTTTTGGATTTCAACTCCCACAATCCCTAACAGCCTATGTCAAGCTGGGGGGGGGGGGGGCTGGGGGGGCAGACTGAAGACCGACAGGTTGCAGGTTCAAATCCGGGGAGAGGCAGATGAGCTCCATCTACCACTCCAGCTCCTCATGCGGGGACATGAGAGAAGCCTCCCACAAGGATGATAAAAACATGAAATCATCTGGGCATCCTCTGGGCAACGTCTTTGCAGACGGCCAATTCCCTCACACCAGAAGCGACTTGCCGTTTCTCAAGTCGCTCCTGACATGACAAAAAAAAAGCCCCCCCCCCCGAAATTCTCAGGGTGGTCCGCGAGAAGGTCTTTCCGGTACATTATTTAAACTGTTATGTTTATTCATATCATGATCTGATCACCATGCTCAATATATCCCATATGCTTGGGGGTATTGGGGTAACAATACAAAAGGTTTGCTAGGGTAGACCCTCTTTCACTCAGACTCAGCCCCCCCCCCAATCAAAATCCTGGCTAAGGGCCTGGCCTACGTGGGAGTTGAAGTCCAAAACACCTGGAGGGCAACGTCTGCCCATGCCTGTGCTATTTCTTTCCTTCCTTCCTCCCTTTCTCTCATACATCTTCTCCCACTTTATTCCTTCCTTCCGCAGTGCCGGAGTGCCGCAGGGTTCCGTCCTGGGCCCGGTCCTGTTCAACATCTTTATTAACGACTTAGATGAAGGGCTAGAAGGCATGATCATCAAGTTTGCAGACGACACCAAATGGGGAGGGATAGCCAATAGTCCAGAGGACAGGAGCAGAATTCAAAACGATCTTGACAGATTAGAGAGATGGGCCAAAACTAACAAAATGAAGTTCAACAGTGACAAATGCAAGATACTCCACTTTGGCAGAAAAAATGAAATGCAAAGATACAGAATGGGGGACGCCTGGCTCGAGAGCAGGACGTGTGAAAAAGATCTTGGAGTCCTCGTGGACAACAAGTTAAACATGAGCCAACAATGTGATGTGGCGGCAAAAAAAGCCAATGGGATTTTGGCCTGCATCAATAGGAGCATAGTGTCTAGATCTAAGGAAGTTATGCTACCCCTCTATTCTGCCTTGGTTAGACCACACCTGGAATATTGTGTCCAATTCTGGGCACCACAATTCAAGAGATATTGACAAGCTGGAATGTGTCCAGAGGAGGGCGACTAAAATGATCAAGGGTCTGGAGAACAAGCCCTATGAGGAGCGGCTTAAGGAGCTGGGCATGTTTAGCCTGAAGAAGAGAAGGCTGAGATGAGATATGATAGCCATGTATAAATATGTGAGAGGAAGCCACAGGGAGGAGGGAGCAAGCTTGTTTTCTGCTTCCTTGGAGACTAGGACGCGGAACAATGGCTTCAAACTACAAGAGAGGAGATTCCATCTGAACATTAGGAAGAACTTCCTGACTGTGAGAGCCGTTCAGCAGTGGAACTCTCTGCCCCGGAGTGTGGTGGAGGCTCCTTCTTTGGAAGCTTTTAAGCATAGGCTGGATGGCCATTTGTCAGGGGTGATTTGAATGCAATATTCCTGCTTCTTGGCAGGGGGTTGGACTGGATGGCCCATGAGGTCTCTTCCAACTCTTTGATTCTATGATTCCCTCTTTTTCTTTCTCTCATACACATCCCTCTTTCCTTTCTCTTCCTTCCTTACTTTTCCCTTCTTTTTCTTTCTTTCTTCCCTCCCTTCTTCCCTTCCTTTCCTTATCCTCATAATTTCCCCCTTCCCTTTCATTATGGTGTGCACCCTACAACAACTCCTTCCTTGCTCTTTTTTCTTTCTTCCCTTTCTCTCCCTTCCTGCCTTTCTCTTCTTTCTTTCTTCCTTTCCTAGTGACATCACAGAGGGACACTTCACCTAGCAACTGCCAATCATTCACATCCACCTAACTTTGATCCTTAGAATCATAGAATCAAAGAGTTGGAAGAGACCTCATGGGCCATCCAGTCCAACCCCCTGCCAAGAAGCAGGAATATTGCATTCAAATCACCCCTGACAGATGGCCATCCAGCCTCTGTTTAAAAGCTTCCAAAGAAGGAGCCTCCACCACACTCCGGGGCAGACAGTTCCACTGCTGAACGGCTCTCACAGTCAGGAAGTTCTTCCTCATGTTCAGATGGAATCTCCTCTCTTGTAGTTTGAAGCCATTGTTCCGCGTCCTAGTCTCCAGGGAAGCAGAAAACAAGCTTGCTCCCTTCTCCCTGTGGCTTCCTCTCACATATTTATACATGGCTATCATATCCCCTCTCAGCCTTCTCTTCTTCAGGCTAAACATGCCCAGCTCCTTAAGCCGCTCCTCATAGGGCTTGTTCTCCAGACCTTTTTCATTTTAGTCGCTCTCCTCTGGACACATTCCAGCTTGTCAATATCTCTCTTGAATTGTGGTGCCCAGAATTGGACACAATATTCCAGGTGTGGTCTAACCAAAGCAGAATAGAGGGGTAGCATGACTTCCCTATATCTAGACACTATGCTCCTATTGATGCAGGCCAAAATCCCATTGGCTTTTTTTGCCGCCACATCACATTGTTGGCTCATGTTTAACTTGTTGTCCCAAGGACTCCAAGATCTTTTTCACACGTACTGCTCTCAAGCCAGGCATTGTCCCCCATTCTGTATCTTTGCATTTCATTTTTTCTGCCTAAGTGGAGTATCTTGCATTTGTCACTGTTGAACTTCATTTTGTTAGTTTTGGCCCATCTCTCTAATCTGTCAAGATCGTTTTGAGTCCTGCTCCTGTCCTCTGGAGTATTGGCTCTCCCTCCCAATTTGGTGTCGTCTGCAAACTTGATGATCCTGCCTTCTAGCCCTTCATCTAAGTCATTAATAAAGATGTTGAACAGGACCGGGCCCAGGACGGAACCCTGCTTGTGGCACTCCGCTCGTCACTTCTTTCCAGGATGAAGAGGAAGCATTGGGGAGAATCACCCTCTGGGTTCGTCCACTTAACCAATTACAGATCCACCTCACCGTAGTTTTGCCTAGCCCACATTGGACTAGTTTCCTTGCCAGAAGGTCATGGGGGACCTTGTCAAAGGCCTTACTGAAATCCAGGTACGCTACATCCACGGCATTCCCCGCATCTACCCAGCTTGTAACTCTATCGAAAAAAGAGATCAGATAGTCTGGCATGACTTGTTTTTGATAAATCCATGTTGACTATTAGCGATGACTGCATTTGTTTCTAAGTGTTTGCAGACCACTTCCTTAACAATCTTTTCCAGAATCTTGCCCGGTATCGACGTGAGGCTGACCGGACGGTAGTTGTTTGGGTCATCCTTTTTTCCCTTCTTGAAGATTGGGACCACATTGGCCCTCCTCCAATCTGCTGGAACTTCTCCCGTTCTTATTTCAAACCCTTTCCTTCCTCTTCTTTCTTTCCTTCCATTCCCTTCTTGTCTTTCTCTTCTCTTTCTTCCTTTCCCAGAGGGACACTTCATCACAGAGGGACACTTCACCTAGCAACTGCCAATCATCCACATCCAACTAACTTTGATCCTTTTGGGGCCTGAAAAAAAAGTGAGCTTTTACAAAGTTGGACCATGACATGAAGTTGGATCATGAAGAGTTTGGCCCAAATCCATCAAGGCATGGAGGAGCTTTTGGGGGACAATCCAACCAACATACACATATGCTTTTACTTTTATTAATGTGGGTATTGTAATAATTGTGTGCCTGAAACAAAAGTTTGATACATCAAAGTATCAGAACACTCTGCCCATGCTCAGGGGCACTCTCGCCTAGAGTAACTCCCAGGACTCAAGGTAAATCCATTAGAAACATTAATGGCCACTGACTTACCTCTGACGCCGAGAAACAACTTCCCATATCCTCGCTTCTCTCCTTCTCTGGCGGAACCAAAGTTTTGTGGTCTCAGCCCGGCGGAAACGCCAGCGTTGCACACTCCGCCGCGGTGGGTTATGGGAAACTGAGTCCAAAGAGCAGCGACTTCCCTTCGCGGCGGCCTTCCCGTTGCTGTTCAAAGACTACGACTCCCAGCGTGCTCTGCTCGCAAATAGAATGTGTTGCGACTCTTGCTGGCCGGAAAGCGCTGACTGCAGCTTCTCTTTGTGGCAGGCAGCTGTTGCTGGGAAATGTGACCCTCAGGCAGGCCTGGGCCAACTTGGGCCCTCCAGGTGTTTTGGACTCCAACTCCCACAATTCCTAACAGCCTAAAGGCTGTTAGGAATTGTGGGAGTTGGAGTCCAAAACACCTAGAGGGCGCAAGTTGGCCCAGGCCTGCCTTAGATTATCCCTCTGATAATTATATTACATTTTACAGTCAAATTATATTACCTTTCTAACAGAACAAAGCAAACAAACAGAGAAAATACAAAATGTGTGAGTTTGGTAGTTAATTAAATGTCCTTTGACCAGTATCTGGCCACTTGGAGTGCCTCTGGTGTTGCTGCCAAGAAGTTCCTCCATTGTGCATGTGGCAAGCTCAGGTTGCATTGCAGCAGGAGATCAGTGGTTTGCTCTTCTCCACACTCGCATGTCGAGGATTCCACTTTGTAGCCCCATTTCTGAAGGTTGGCTCTGCATCTCGTGGTGCCAGAGCACAGTCTGTTCAGCGCCTTCCAAGTCGCCCAGTCTTCTGTGTGCCCAGGGGGAGTCTCTCATTTGGTATCAGCCATTGGTTGAGGTGCTGGGTTTGAGCCTGCCACTTTTGGACTCTTGCTTGCTGGGGTGTTCCAGCGAGTGTCTCTGTAGATCTTAGAAAACTATGTCTGGATTTAAGTCGTTGACGTGCTGGCTGATACCCAAACAGGGATGAGCTGGAGATGTCTCTGCCTTGGTCCTTTCACTATTGGCTGCTACTTCCTGGTGGATGTCAGGTGGTGCAATACCGGCTAGACAGTGTAATTTCTCCAGTGGTGTAGGGCGCAGACACCCCGTGATAATGCAGCATGTCTCATTAAGAGCCACATCCACTGTTTTAGCGTGGTGAGATGTGTTCCACACTGGGCATGCATACTCAGCAGCAGAGTAGCACAGCGCAAGGGCAGATGTCTTCACTGTATCTGGTTGTGATCCCCAGGTTGTGCCAGTCAGCTTTCGTATGATATTGTTTCTGGCACCCACTTTTTGCTTGATGTTCAGGCAGTGCTTCTTGTAGGTAAGGGGTACATGAGAGAAGCCTCCTCGCAGGATTGCAAGACATCCGGGCGTCCCCTGGGCAACGTCTTCGTAGACGGCTGATTCTCTTGCCACAGAAGTGACCAGCATGCATGCAAGCAAGCAAAACAACCAACGGACCTTTTCAGGACCAACCATGACAATAATCTCAATCAACATCGAAGGCATGTCAGCTGCCAAAGAACAACTGCTCTATGAACTGTGCTGAGATAAGAAATGCGATGTGCTGTGTGTCCAAGAAACACACAGGGATGAACAACAGAAACGACCCAAAGTTCCAGGAATGGTCTTAGTAGCGGAAAGACCACATGCGCAGTATGGAAGCGCTGTCTTTGTCAAACCAGGCCTCCAAGTCAGCAGTGCCCACAACACTGAAGAAAACAATATAGAGGTTATAACAGTAGAGCTTAATAACATCACCATCACCTCTGTGTACAAGCCCCAAATGAAGAGTTCTGCTTCTCCTCCCCCGAGAATTTTGATAGGCACCAAAGGGCGGTAGTAATTGGTGACTTCAACAGCCATAGCCACGTATGGGGCTATGCCCAAGAGGACAAAAATGGAGAGGCTGTCCTCTCCTGGTCTGAACTGCACAAACTATCACTCATCCATGATAGCAAGCTCCCACCATCCTCTGACTATTGAAAGGAAAGGAAAGTTGAATTAAGATGCAAGAAGAGAGCTTAGGGTTGGGGAAAATATTTTGGGCCAAATGTGGCCCACAAGCCATCTTTTGCAGGCCCCTCGATCTAGTCTAATGTATTTTTGTGGTGTTTGAGCAGACGAAGGCTGCTGCAGATAAAGATGTTATCTTCTATTGACAATGTATCCAGAGGAGGGCAACTAAAATCATAAAGAGTCTGGAGAACAAGCCCTATGAGGAGTGGCTTAAAGAGCTGGGCATGTTTTGCCTGGAGAAGGCTGAGAGGAGACATGATGAGGGCCATGTATAAATATGTGAGAGGAAGCCACAGGGAGGAGGGAGCAAGCTTGTTTTCTGCTGCCCTGGAGACTAGGACGCAATGGAGCAATGGCTTCAAACTACAAGAAAGGAGATTCCGTCTGAACATGAGGAAGAACTTCCTGACTGTGAGAGCCGTTCAGCAGTGGAACTCTCTGCCCCGGAGTGTGGTGGCTCAGTCTGAGCCTGAGTCTCAGACTGAATTTTTTGGGCCTTCTGGGTCTGCTGGGCCTTCTGAGCCTGACTTTCTGCAGGATGACGAGGAGGCTGATGGGTTACAGATTCCTGTACACGTTCCAGATGGGGCTGATAGTGTGGCTTATGAAGAAGAAACAGCAAGCCTGTTTCCCGGGGAAAGGAATGTGCCTTTAGATAAAGATAGTGAAACTCCACAAGTGCAGGTGAAGGCTCCTTTCAGTTCCCAGAGTGATGAGGCCCAACTGGGCCAAGATAATGAGTTGTTTAGCCTTGAAGATAATAGTGAATTAATGAGTAGACAGGATCGTTTACAATTAAGAGTTCGCAGAAGCACACGCCTTGCCAATAAGCGTGAAGCCAAAGGTCAATGCAATGCTTTCATGTCAGGGAAACTTATTTATTTAATGATGTAGCCGACAGGAATTTCCTGTCAGTCCAATGTTGCTCTTTCCCTGTTAACTTCTGTGGAACTACCTTGTCTTTTGCGGAACGCTTCTGGCTTCTTTGAGACTTGGATTTTGATCCTGATTTTACCTGTTTACCACGGACTCTTGTTTGACCATTGCTAAGGGATTATGTTATTTGCCTTTGGATCTTGGGAACTTTGCCTTTGCATTTAAGACTCTGTTTTGCCTATTGAACTTTTGCATCTTTATTTCTCTGTTTTGATTTTGCTTTTTTCTCAATAAACTACAAAACCTACAGCCTTGGGTGTGGTGGTGTCTTGAGCAAGGTGAAGCTACCCTGAGTTGCGACACAGAGTGTGGTGGATGCTCCTTCTTTGGAGGCTTTTAAATAGAGGCTGGATGGCCATCTGTCGGGGGTGCTTTGAATGTAATTTTCCTGCTTCTTGGCAGGGGGTTGGACTGGATGGCCCATGTGGTCTCTTCCAATTCTATGATGCTACATGTCGCTTGTGGTCGCACATGCTGCATTATCTCAGGCTGTCTGTGCCCTACACCACTGGAGAAATAATGTTTAGCCAGTATTGCAACACCTGACATCCGCTGGGAAGTAGCAACCGATAATGAAAGGACCAAGGCAGTGACATATCCAGCCCATCCCCTATTCAGATATAAACCAGCACGCCAATGCCTTAAATCAAGAAATAGTTTTCTAAGAGGGTTGTTGTAGGTTTTTTGGGCTGTATGGCCACGTTCTAGGTGCATTCTCTCCTGACGTTTTGCCTGCATATGTGCCAGGCATTCTCAGAGGTTGTGAGGTTTGTTGGAAACTAGGAAAATTGGGTTTATATATCTGTGGAAGGTCCAGGGTGGGAGGAAGAACTGTGGTCTGTTGGAGCTAGGTGTGAATGTTTCATTTGGCCACATTGATTAGCATTTGATGGCCAGACAGTTTTTAGGTGTGGCTTGTTACTGCCTGGGAAATTCCTTTGTTGAGAGGTGATTAGCTGTCCCTGATTGTATAAGCTATTATCCTCCCAACCCTGCTGTACACCCGCGAAACGTGGACTGTCTACAGATGTCATACGCAACTCCTGGAACGATTCCATCAGTGCTGCCTCCGAAAAATCCTGCAAATCTCTTGGGAAGACTGGCAGACAAAGGTCAGTGTGCTGGAAGAAGCAAAGACCATCAGCATTGAAGTGATGCTCCTTCGTCATCAACTCTGCTGGATTGGCCACATTGTCTAAATGCCCAATCAACATCTTCCAAAGCAGCTGCTCTACTCCGAACTCAAGAATGGGAAATGTAATGTTGGTGGACAGGAAAAGAAATTCAAAGATGGGCTCAAAGCCAACCTTAAAACTGTTGCATAGACACCAAGAACTGGGAAGCCTTGGCCCTTGAGTGCTCTAACTGGAGGTCAGCTGTGACAAGCAGTGCTGTGGAATTTGAAAAGTTACGAATGGAGGATGAAAGGGAGAAACTTGCCAAGAGGGACGTGCGTCAAGCCATCCCTGATTGGGACCACCTCCATCTGGAAACTGATGTCCTCACTGCAGGAGAACATGCAGATCAAGAATGGGGCTCTACAGCCACCAACAGACCCACTGTCAAGACACGACACCTGGAAGACCATAATCCCTGAGCTACGAGGGATCGCTTAAATAAAGTTTACTATACTGCCAAATGAATGCAGCTTGACACCACTTTAACAGCCATGGCTCAATGCTATGGAATCATGAGAACTGTAATTTCACAAGGTCATTAGCCTTCTCTGCCAAAGAGTGCTGGTGCCACACCAAAAATACAAACTCCAAGATACTATAGTACTGAGTGATGGCAGCTAAAGTGGTGTCGAACCACAATAATTCAACAGTGTAGACAACTTAAGGGAAGTTCTAATTCACATTACCTGTCTTTTTTGGCACATAGGAAAATAATCTCTAAAGAGAAATGGTACATTGGCAGAATCGACTCAAAACTTTCCACAATCTGAAAGTTTTCTGAATGTTTTTGTATCGACTAACATGATCCCAGTGCTACCAACCTGAAATGTTATACTCCAGACACAGGAATAAAGCAGATGTTCATGTGTATTGTCAAAGGCTTTCATGGCTGGAATCACTAGGTTCTTGTGGGTTTTTTTCGGGCTATAGGGCCATGTTCTAGAGGCATTTCTCCTGACGTTTCGCCTGCATCTATGGCAAGCATCCTCAGAGGTAGTGAGGTCTGTTGGAATTAGGACAATGGGTTTCGCCTGCCATAGATGGAGGCGAAACGTCAGGAGAAATGCCTCTAGAACATGGCCCTATAGCCCGAAAAAACCCACAAGAACCTAGATGTTCATGTGCCTCTAGATCTCCCAAATCCCAGCCTGACTTCACTGAAAACAAAACACTGCTTATTGAGCCTCATTTCTAATCTCTGGAGATTTGTATTTTCCTCTCAATGTTTACATTTTATTTGTGCCACACATTTGAAGACCACATAGAAATAATCAAGCGGAAACGGCTTTTAATAATTAAATACACCAACGGCATCCCTCCTCCCCCCACCAACACACATACACACACTCACACGCTAAGTCCAAGGCACTAGTCCTCACCGAGCTCAAGGGATGGGAGCGAGTTTGGAATTTCTAAAGCCAAGCTGGTCTGGAACTGAGAATAAGCCTGAGGAGAGGGCTAACGGAAACAAATGTGGAAGCAAACCTGACCCACACACCTCCTTTTCTTCTGGGGTCTGAGACTCCCTTCAAAGGCCAGCTGCCATGTGGTTAGTGTGCTTTCTACAGGGTGTTTTGCACCTGCCCAGAGATCGAATGGCAGAGGTGTGGACTTTTCTCTTTGGGAAGGAGGACAAGGTGTGGGAGGCTTGGTTGATGCAACGCTAGGGAGGAGGAGGTCCTATCATTCCACAGTGATTGGGTGGCATTGTGCGTGCACAAGTGTACAAGACCTTTCCAGTTAACACAGACCCAGTGGCTTGGCTACATCTCCACAAAGCTAGCAAGAGGGGGAAATTGTCTCACACCACAGCCATGCTTCTTCTTTGGATTTATGACTTGTAGAGGGCCATATCTATGTCTACCATTACAGCCTGGCATGGGGTGGGGACAAGTGAGGGGAATGTGAGGAGATGCTACTGATTGAGTCCTCCAAATCTTTGCTGTGCTCTGGCCCTTGAACACTACAGTTGACCAAGATGTATATGAGTACAGGCCTTCTAGCAATGGCTGTTACCAGTGACAGTATACCTCTAAATAACAGGCAAACAGAGCAAGCAAAGAGGAGTGGTGGGTTGTTGTTGCTTTTGGGTTCTGCTTGTAAGCCTTTTGGAAAGATTCAGAATGATACACAAGGGAGACCTTGCACTAATCAAGGGAGGCTTTTCTGATACCACTCTACACCTTTCAGTCCAAGTTTTGAAGCTGTTTTTGTTGTGCCTAGAGCTCCCATAAACTCTAGCCCCATCAAAGCAAGTCCCCACTGAATCAGCACTCCCTACCCCAACCCTAACCCCATAGCATGTTGGTGATCCAGAACCTAATGGCACTTCTCTTGAAACCCATTCCTGAAACAGCACTTACAAAGGCCAAGCTATTCCTGCTCTGTGGCTGCAGCTGATTTGGAAAAGTGGACCTGCCGTGGCAAGGAGTCCGAGCACCAGATCACCACAGAGGATCAGAGAGACATTTCCTGGGGGGAAATGGAGACCAGGAATGAAAGCAGAGGAAGCTGAGCCAGGGAGTCTTCTCATGGCCCATGGAGGGAGCAAGTGGTGCAGTCGGCGGAGAGGAATGAAGCTGTGCTTTTGCTCCTCCTTGCCCCATGGCATGGGCACAGGAGGGAAATACGGGGCAAGCTCATTGTTCTCCTGGCACCGCTGCCTGGATTCCCCACGGCTCCCCAAGGAGGTGAGTGCCGGGCTCAACTTGGTCCCTGTGGGCTGGGTTGTGCAAGGGGCAGTTGTATGTATGTACAGACTCCTGCCAGGGGCAGCTTCTCTTGCCTCGCTCCCTTCATCTACCACACTTCGCAGTTCTTCCCAGGGTTCATGAGGGAGCCGGTGGGGCACTGGAAGTGCTCTATAAAGTCCCGGGAGTTGCTGAGGGTGCCAATGACCCGGAACTTGTCAGGGCTGTGCGGGTCGGTCATCAGGCCCTCATGGGAGCTCTCCGGTGTACGCACAGAACACCAAACCTGAACCAAGACAAAAAAGAAGACAATCATTCGCATTCTCCCCATACCTTGTTTGCTCCTGAGGCAATGCAAACTAGTAGATTCAACAGAGATCATCTTGGTGGGGACGAGAAGAGACTACCTGTCCGAATGTATCTCCTGTTCAGGGGCGGCTCAACCCATTACGTCAAGTAAGAATTCGCAGTATAGTTCATTTTGCCCAGGGGCACTCTTGAGGCGCTCTTGGGGGAAAATAGACCTTGACATATGCGAGTTGTAGTTACTGGGATGTATAGTTCACCTAAAATCAAAGAGCATTCTGAACTCCACCAATGATGGAATTGAACCAAATATGGCACACAGAACTCCCACGACGAACAGAAAATATATATCAATGATTGGTGTGTGGTGGTGGTGGGGGGGGGGGGCAAAATACTGTTTGCTTACCATTGAAAATTACCTAGGGCCACCTCTGCTCCTGTTACTAACCATCATGAAGTTTAAGATCTTCAGGAGAGGCCCTGCTCTCGATCCCACCACCATCGCAAACTTGGTTGGAGGGGATGAGAGACAGGGCCTTCTTGGCAGTGGCCCCCGTCTGTGGAACTCTCCCCGCAGGGACATCAGGCTGCCCACCTCCCTCCTGACCTTTAGAGGTAAATTGAAACACCTGGCTTTGGGACCAGGCATTCGATTAGTGAACAGCGGCAACTGGAAAGAAGATTTAGGATACCGCGACATTGAATTAACACAGACTTGGATTTGGTTTTAACTGGCGTGTTTATATATTGTTTTATATATTGCTGCACTGGGATTGTGGCTCAGCTGGCTGAGTGTCGGCTGCATTAAGAGCACTCTGACCAAAGGTCATGACTTCGAAGCCAGCCCGGGTTGGAGTGGGTTTACAACCAATTGTGTAGCCTGTTGTTGACCTTTGCAACCCGAAAGACAGTTGCATCTGTCAAGTAGGAAAATTAAGTACCACCTTAAAGTGTGGGGAGGCTAAATTAACTAATTTATGAGGCCATAAAAAAAGACTCCAGCAAAGCACTCCAGCAAAAAAAGCATGCGAGGAATGCAGAAGTACTTCATCAGTGTCGCAGATGGACGATGAAAGCGACAGCTCCCCTGGCGGCCAGAAAAAAAAGTTAAATAGCCTCTGTGTATGTCTGTATATGTTGTATGTCAAAATTGGCATTGAATGTTTGCCATATATGTGTACACTGTAATTCGCCCTGAGTCCCCTGCAGGGTGAGAAGAGAGGAATATAAATGCTGTAAATAAATCAATAAATAATAAATTAATGAATTGCTTTTAATGTTTTAACATATTTGTTGACTATTTATATGATGATAGCATCATACGGTGCTTGTGTGAGGCCACCCTGAGTCCCCTCTTGGGGGGAGAAGGGCAGGATAAAAGTGTATGAAATAAATAAATAAATAAATTGGTGGCAAGGTCTATATGACAGTGCAATATAGTCTTCCTCCGAAGATTACAGAACAGATTTTCAATCAAAGGCTGAATGACTGTCTAGGGTGCTTTAGTCATGGATTCCTGTACAGCAGTTGCATCAGATGGTCATTGCGTTCGTTCCAACTCTATAATTACATGAATCTATTATTTGCAGACCATAAAGTTGGATGTTCCTGGCATCTGCAGAACAGAAGGTTGGATGTCCATGAGGTTGGACGGGAGGCAGAGGCCCCTTCTGCGCAGCTGTACAAAATCCACATTATCTGCTTTGAACTGGATTATATGGCAATGTAGATTAAGGTAATCCAGTTCAAAACAGATAGTGTGAATGTTCTGCTTTGATAACCTGGATTATCTGGCAGTGTAGAATGGGCCAGAATCACACAGATGGGAGGGAACCAGGTTTTAGGATACAGACAGTGGCAGAAATGAGTATGAGGTCAAGGACAGACTTTCCATCCCAAGTAGAAGTTACCTGTGCAAATCCTAGGAAGAAAAGCTGGTGGCTTGTGAGTTCCAAGGACGGAAGGTGTTTCTCCTCACCATTCTTCTTCAGCCAAACTTTATAAGCCTGCAAGGAAGCAAGAAAGAACCTATGCCTCCAGGTTCAATAGGGCCTAATCCTTTCCCTTGTTTACTGTGGCTCGAGAGACTGGAACATGTACGAATGGGTTTAAATTACAAGAAAACAGATTCCACCTGAATGTTAGGAAAAAATGTTCTTGAGTGTAAGGGTTGTTGAACAATGGAATGGACTGCTTCAGAGGGTGTGGGCTCTACTTCTTTGGAAGTCTTTAATTAATGTTGACAAGCTGGAATGTGTCCAGAGGAGGGCGACTAAAACGATCAAGGGTCTGGAGAACAAGCCCTATGAGGAGCGGCTTAAGGAGCTGGGCATGTTTAGCCTGAAGAAGAGAAGGCTGAGAGGAGATATGATAGCCATGTGTAAATATGCGAGGGAAAGTCATAGGAGGAGAGAGCAAGCTTGTTTTCTGCTCCCTGGAGACTAGGACACAGAACAATGGCTTCAAACTACAGGAAAGAAGATTTTACCTGAACATTAGGAAGAACTTCGTGACTGTGAGAGCTCTTCTGCCCTGGAGTGTGGTGCACTCCTTCTTTGGAAGCTTTTAAACAGAGGCTAGATGACCATCTGTCGGGGGTGCTTTGAATTTGATTTTCCTGCTTCTTGGCAGGGGATTGGACTGGATGGCCCATGAGGTCTTTTCCACATTCTATGTTTAATGTATTGTCGAAGGCTTTCATGGCTGGAATCACTGGGTTGTTGTAGGTTTTTTTCGGGCTATATGGCCATGTTCTAGAGGCATTCTCTCCTGACGTTTTGCCTGCATCTATGGCAAGCATCCTTAGAGGTAGTGAGGTCAGACCTCACAACCTCTGAGCATGCTTGCCATAGATACAGGTGAAATGTCAGGAGAGAATGCCTCTAGAACATGGCCATATAGCCTGAAAAAACCTACAACAACCCAGTCTTTAATTAAGTTTGAATGGGAGCTTTGGGGAATGCTTAACTCTGTATCCCTGCATGGCAAGAGGTTACACTAGACGACCATAGAATCATAGAATCAAAGAGTTGGAAGAGACCTCATGGGCTATCCAGTCCAACCCCCTGCCAAGAAGCAGGACTCTTCCTTTCCATCCAAAAATGATACTCTGATTCCCTTGGGATATCCAAGAACTTGGAGGCAAAGGAATTTAAGGTCCGCCAAGTCCTTTTGCCATGGCCTTCCTGTTGGGGGGAATGGTAGATGCCCACCATTCCCAACATAGCTTACTCACATTGTAGGCTGCCTTCAGTCCCCCATTGTCAGCAATGTTCTCGCCCAATGTCTGCTTTCCATTGACGTGCTCCCCATTGACCAGGTACTTGCTGTACTGTTCTGTCATGCACTCCGTCCGGTTTTTGAAAGCCTCCAGTGATGAGTTCTGCCACCATGGACGCAGATTCCCTTCTTTGTCGTACTCTCGGCCTGGAAGGAATAGAAATGGCTTTGATGGACCAGATTGGAGTCTCAGTTGGTCTTCAAGAGATTTCCTGGAGACAATTTTCCCTTCTCTACCTGTCCCTGACCAGATGTTTTCTGACTCCAAATCCTGAATCTCCCTAGCAAGAGAGGACGCTATCTCAAACCAAGCTCATGTCAGCCAGCAGTGCAGATTGCGGCTGGCAGTGGCTCTACAGTGCCTTGGATAACGCACTTTATCTACTCAGGTAGTTTAGATCCTTTAATGCCGAGGATTAAGCCAGGGCTACTGAGCTGTGTCTCAGCTACGAGTGAGTTACTGCCAACAAGCGGCAGCTTTATTATTTATTAACTTCCCTTGGTTAATGCTGTACGTAGTCTGCAGTAGAAACCAAAGGTCAGACTTTTGTGCAGAAGGAACTCACTCTGTGCTGAACTCTAGAAGACACACTGCATATGTTATGCAGAGAGGGCATAATGCATGTACATGCCTAGTTTGTTAGTTGCTACAAGTAAAAAAATATGTAGGAAACCTAACAATTGTAAACTGTAAACACTACTCCTCTGTTGCGTCAGCTCACTGGCTGCCAATTTGCTACCGAGCACAATTCAAAGTGCAGGCTTTAGCCTATAAAGTCCTAAACGATTCCAGCCCAGCTTCCCTATCCGAACGTATATCCTCCTATGAACCATCTAGGACAGAGGTTCTCAACCTTCCTAACGCCACGACCCCTTAATACGCTTCCTCGTGTTGTGGTAACCCCCAACGATAAAATTAGTTTCATTGCTACTTCATAATTGTTATTTTGCTGCTGTTATGAATAGTAATGTAAATATCTGATATGCAGGATGTATTTTATTCACTGGACCAAATTTGGCACAAATACCCAATACACCCAAATGTGAATACTGGTGGGTTTGGGGGAGGGGTTGATTTTGTCCTGTGGGAGTTGTAATTGCTGGGATTTATAGTTCACGTACAATCAAAGCACATTCTGAACTCCACCAACAATGGAATTGAATCAAACTTGGCACACAGAACTCCCATGACCAACAGAAAATACTGGAAGGGTTTGATGGGCATTGACTGTGAGTTTGGGAGTTGTAGTTCACCTACATTAAGAGAACACTGTGGACTCAAACAATGATGGATCTGGACCAAACTTGGCACGAAATCTCAATATGTCCAAATGTAAACACTGATGGATTTTGGGGAAAATAGACCTTGACATTTGGGAGTTGTCGTTGCTGGGATTTATAGTTCACCTACAATCAAAGAGCATTCTGAACCCTACCAATGATAGAATTGGGCCAAACTTCCTACATTGAACCTCCATAACCAACAGAAAATACTGTGTTTTCTGGTGGTCTTTGGTGACTCCTCTGACACCCCCTCGTGACCCCTCCAGGGGTCCTGACCCCCAGGTTGAGAAACACTGATCTAGGAGCTTAAGATCATCTGGGGTGGCCCTGCTCTCAATCCCACCTGCCTCGCAAGTGTGATTGGCAGAGACGAGGGACAGGGCCTTCTCAGTGGTGGCCCCCCAGCTATGGAACTCCTTCCCCAGGGATATTAGATCGGCTCCCTCCTGACTTTCCAAAAAAAGTAAAGACCTGGCTTTTTGAGCAAGCTTTTGAGAATGCAGTGGAATAGATAACATGGAACTATTAATGATGAACATGGAATGACCAAATGATGTTACTGGATAACGTTTTTAACAGGATGACACTGATGATTATATGTTTTAACGGTTTTTATATATGTCTTATTTTGCAATGTTGATTGTTTTTAATGGCACTTTTATGAATGCCTGGCATCGAATTGTGTCAATCTGTAACCCGCGTTGAGTTGCCGTATGGCTAAGAAAGGCGGGTTACAAATATTGTAAATAGATAAAGAAATCAATAAACTTTTTGCTCCTCCATTTGCATTCTGAGCTGTTTGACAGGCATTATACATAGAATTTGAGACACATATTCCCAACTGTAAGGGCTAAAACCTTGTTTTATTTAAAATGCAATAAAAATCAAATTTATTTATTAATTTACAATATTTATATGCTGCTCTTCTCAACCCAAAGGGGACTCAGAGCGGCTTATAAGTAATATATAAATACAATATATTATATTATTACCATAGCACAATATTAGTATTATATATACAAATTATACTAAAGAGAGCAGACATCTTACCATCAGTTGTTTACTGCCACTTTTCATTGTGTTGTTGTGCTGTATGGGCATGTTGACTGCATATTGATATTGTTTTTATATTGCTTTTTAACTGCCATATTTGTTCCGGTTCTGTATTTGTGGCCTGTTCATTGTCCATTTTTGCATTTATTTTGGGTGGTTCCCAGGACTACATATATATGTTCATACCCTTAATGTATGTTATTTCTTGTGATTTTTCTCAGCTAAACTTTAGTACATATTATTCACCAGTTGAAAGTTTGATGCTTTTTCAGAACTTTCTGTTTCTGATTTTGGTTTTGATCGCTTTTATTTTGTGCCTTCAAGTCATTTCTTACTTGTGGTGACCCTAAATGACCCTATCACAAGGGGAGGGTTGGCTCTGGATTATGGTTTTAGGGACTAGTGTTTGAATCCTCTTTTGGAAGATCTTCTGGATGTGTAAACACTAGATCAGTATGGATCTGGCTGTCCATAACTCCAAAACACCAGAATCTCTCTGTCAATTACCCTTGCACCGGATTGATATCTGGATGCAGTGTTTCTGCAATGAATCAAGCTATACATCATGAGGTCTCCCTGCAATAGTTGAAAGATAAGTCTGTTTTATTTGATCTATGTAGACATAGCCTAAGAAAAGGAGGGAGGTTGTCCTTAGATGCCCCCTACCCATGCAGAGAATATGAATTATCACCAAGTGAGATGGAAGAGGACCACAAGCAGTACAAAGAAAAGATGATGGGGAAGGGTCACCTGGAGAGACAGGAGGGCAAACAGATAGTGAAACAGCAGATTCCATCAGAATGAAAAAGGCTGATGACTAAATATGGCAAGAATATAAATACGATACAGTGTGTGTTCACACCTGTGAATAAACAGGCCCCTAACAACTTGAAATATATTGTGGATCTTTTGTATAGAGTTAGCCAGCCACTTAAGCTGACAAGATAGATACCTTAGAAGGCATTAAATAAGCTGGAAATGTTATTTTTTGAACTTTTTTTTGTATCAGAAGCAGCTTGAGAAACAGCAAGTTGCTTCTGGTGAGAGAGAATTGGCCGTCTGGCCCAGGGGACGGCCGGATGTTTTATCATCCTGTGGGAGGCTTCTCTCATGTCCCTGCATGGGAAGTTGGAGCTGACAGATGGGAGCTCTCCCCACTCCCCAGATTCAAACAGCTGACCTTTCAGTCAGCAGTCCTGCCAGCACAAGGGTTTAATGGCGCTTCATGCAGTCATGCCGGCCACATGACTTTGGAGATGTCTATGGACAACGCCAGCTCTTCAGCCTACAAATGGAGATGAGCACCACACCCCAGAGTCAGACATGACTGGACTTAATGTCAGGGGACAACCTTTACCTTTTACCAATGAGACAATGCCCAGACACCTCCCATCCAGTAGTGTCTCTGACCATGGATATGGGAAGAAAGGAGGTTCTGGCAGCTGTATTCTGAAAAGGGAACATTTCCAAGTTCTGGGCGAAAGTATTATGTGCATTAATTCAGAACTCGATTCTTAAAACTGCTTCAACTATGCTGATTTCCTATAGAATCTGAGATTCAGAACTCTTTGGAACGAGCAGATGACTTGTTCAGTAAGGAGGACCAAAACCATGACCAGGTTTGCAAAACTGGTTAAGGCACGATGTGTTAGGCACTTGTGTGGAATGGAGCCAAAACGGAATGGGGGAAAATGACAATGGGACATAAAGCTATCTGATCTGTATAAAAAGAGAAATAGAGCAGTGAAAATGTGTAGAGTTAGCAACACAAAAAGGTTGACAACAAAAGGTTATCTCTCCTTTAAACAGATGAGGCACGCATAATGGAAAATGCCACACGCATCCATTTGGGAGGTTGCAGAGCTTGGTCCTACCTTGGTCATCAAAAGCATGGGTGAGTTCATGCCCCATCACAACGCCAATGCCTCCGAAGTTGAGGGCCCTCAAAGGAAGAAAGTGGGAGAAAGTACAAAGTCAGAACCTCATTAGGCCTGCATTTTATTGGTTTTGTGTGCGGTGCTATGGACTCTTCCAATTTTTTTCGTTGTTGAAAAAGTAGCACAGCAATTCCAGTAAACTTTAGGGAATTGTGCTTCTTCTTTCACTTTGCACTTTGTTCCCCCTGAAGTGCCCCAAAGAGGTTTTGCAAGCTGGAAGGAGTTGGCCATGCATCCCATGGTGGCCCCTGAGGAGATGAAAATGGCCCCTAGAGACCACCCACTTCTTTTCTGATGAAACACTGAATAATGTATTGTCGAAGGCTTTCATGGCTGGAATCACTAGGTTCTTGTGGGTTTTTTCGGGCTATAGGGCCATGTTCTAGAGGCATTTTTGACGTTTCACCTGCATCTATGGTAAGCATCCTCACTACCTCTGAGGATGCTTGCCATAGATGCAGGCAAACGTCAAAAATGCCTCTAGAACATGGCCCTATAGCCCGAAAAAACCCACAAGAACCTAACACTGAATAAGCTAGTGCTGTGAAAGTCACAGCAAGTCTGTGAGTGGGCAGGCAAGGGAGAGCAATGGCCTCAGATCAGGGATGAGAAAAGAATGAGAGGACAAATTGGAAAACCTTGCAATGTTTACATCATGCCCACAATACTTGGATTCTCTGCAACAAATAGGAGTAAATGATGGGTTGGCATTTGCAGGCTGAGTGGCCAGTGAGAAATAGCCAAAGGTTTGTATTGTCGAAGGCTTTCATGGCTGGAATCACAGGGTTGTTATAGTTTTTTGGGCTATATGGCCATGTTCTAGAAGCATTCCCTCCTGACGTTTCGCCTGCATCTATGGCAAGCATCCTCAGAGGTTTTGGGACCTCACAACCTCTGAAGATGCTTGCCATAGATGCAGGTGAAGCATCAGGAGTGAATGCTTCTAGAACATGGCCATATGGCCTGAAAAACCCACAACAACCCAGCCAAAGGATTGTGTCTATAGTACATTTGTTTCCTTTCATCATTGCAGTATGAGCCGAGAGCAAAAACACTATTCCAAAACCTGGGAAAAAAATCCAAAATCCAATTATTCTGGTCCCAAATTTTGGGAAAGGGATACTCAACCTCTATATGCATCCCAGTCAGTTTTTGTCATGTATCATGTTCTGCAGTTGTTGGTGGTTGATGGCGGTAGGCCTAACAGTTGGTGATGGAAGGGTTAGTCTTAGTCTAAAGGGTTGAGTAATCTGTAAGTAAGAGTTCATGGGTGAAAGCAGTTAAGGGTGGAGGTATGCAAGAGATGGGTTGCAGCTGGGTGTTTCTGGATATCAGGAGCTAGCCTTAGGACTGATATTTGGGGGAAAAGTATTTGTCTTATTTTGGTGGTAGATGCTGCTGGTTTCCCCCCAGGTTTGTTGGATTTCTGGTATCCCGACCTGTCTTCTGTAATCTTGGAACTCTGGAACTGTGATGGCGCGTCAGGCCCCACTTGTATGTGAATGTACAGTTGAATTGTTTGGCTATCTACTGCTTTCTATCAATGTTGTTTGCATCTGTTGAATTGCCTCCCCTGCTTAATTGTTTGGCTCCTCCCCTTCCTGGGGAAGAGGACAGGGCTTTCTTTTCATTCTACCATCAAACATCTCAGCAGATTGACGTGAGAAAGACTTAGCTCCAAAAGCCCTCAGTTAAGTCATCTCTCTTCACCAATTCTTAAGTTTGTACTCTTAAGATTCATTCTTCATATCCAGCTCACCTGGACGACGTTGCGGAATCTTAAGCGCCTTCAAGCCAGTCCTTTGGCATCAAGAGGAAGACTTTGTGCTTTCAATTATAGGTCATTGGACTGGGGTTGAGAAAGCTCAGGCCTTCACAGCCATTGAGAAAAAGGGAACTTGGAAAGCTTCTCAAACTCCTTGGATCCAAGACTCCAAAGATTGTAACGTATGTTTTCTTTATCCCTTTTGAATATCAAGTTTATGCCTATGGAAGATAACTCATTGTGAACAATAAAGACTATTTCGAGTTATCTATAGTGTTTTGGTCCTTGGAAGTTCCAGTTCTCTAAAGGAGGGCAAGAAGCAATCCCCTGGGGAGAGGTGTCACGTCCATATTACTTTCACTAAGATCTATAGACCCCAGGCGTGACGGCACAGGAACCTTGAACCTCTGGACTGGCTTTTGACTATGGTATAGACTCTTGATCCCTGGACTTTGTTTACTGAACTCTCTGCGTTTGACCACTGGACTGGGCCCGGTGTAGCATTTGCTATCTGTTTTTGTTCTGTGGCTGAGTGCTATCTTTATGTTTTATGTTTTGGACTATTGAAACAGCCAGAAAGTAAGTGCTGTTTTAATTAAATTGTTTAATACAAACTGGGTGTTTGTTTGATTCACCTCTGCCAGAAATAATGGCAGAGCTCTGGCAATGTGATAGTTTTAAAAAGAGAGAAACCAAAGCACACTGACGCACTTGGGATGGTTGCGAGCATAGAAAGGGGCCTGGAGGATCCCTGCAGGAAAGACAATGCCGTTCTTGTTCGGGAGGTAGTAAGCGTTGACTGTCTGTGGGGTCATGCTCCACCTGGAAAAAGGAGTTAAACATATATGTTATAAAATTTGGAAAATATTACATTTATGCAAAGCTGTCATCAGCAAAAAAGAACCATCCTAGATGACTCCTACTGATGGAAATGGCAAACATCAAGCATACTTGGAGCTCTTCTGGTGCCTGTTGGCTCCAAGCTGCATATTTTAATACTTCCCAAGAAGGGAATGCAATCTTCCACATTTCAAGAGCAGCGATGTCAGTGTTGGAAAAACTAACAATCTTGCATGCACATTGAAATGGTTCTGCAGTCTGTATGTTTCTGTGTTACCTCCCTCTCTTGCCTTGTTGGGCTTTATGGCACCCTCATTTAACAATTTGCACGGGGTTCAGGGAGCTTCCTTCATTGTGAACATGGCCCAAATCATGTAGGCAACTCTTTGAAGTCAGAAGGTTATAAAAGAGAGGCACTTTCTTTGTTTGGTATTGATTTGGTCTTTCGGTTTTACTCTTAACAGAATGACTATCATCCACTTCCAGCTACATAGTTAGCATGCCACATTTATTTACTCTATTTATTTATTTACTCTATTTGTATACCGCATATATCAGCCTGAGGCGGCGACTCAATGCGGTTTACAGTAAAAGCAACACTAAACAATATATGAGACGCACAATACAAACAACACACATAATCATCAACGCCATACTTAGAATCAGATTCCGATCTCTAAGTCCTTTTCCATTCCTTGTCTGATGCCGTCATTATTGAGTTAGTTGTTACTACACAGTTATCCAAATGCCTGCTCGTAGAGCCACGTCTTCACATGGTCGCCTGATCTTACCTTAGGCCCATGCTCTAAAGTTACGAGATAATGCTACCTTTTTTAGTCTCTATTTTTGGATTGTACTTTTGATATACTGCAACAAAGTTGTCTTGTACCACTCAAGATTTTGTGAGTAAACTACTTTTATTACATCAACCAGCTGATGTGGAGTCTTTTGTTTTTTTTGGTGGTTCTGAATGCATTTTCCTTTGCATGCTAAATAGGGGTGCTGTGATCAATTATTAAGTAAGCTTTAACTATATTGTCGAAGGCTTTCATGGCCGGAATCACTGGGTTGTTGTAGGTTTTCCGGGCTATATGGCCATGTTCTAGAGGCATTTTCTCCTGACGTTTCGCCTGCATCGCTTGCAATTCAGTACAAGGCTTTAGTACAAGGCTTGCAAACAAGCAAGAGGTTAGAGGTCAAAGGAATGCTTTCATGCTGGGAAAGTATATTTAGTGAGCTGGTTGAAGGCAACCTTTTGTCAGTGCAACTTCAGTGAACACCTTGATAACTTCTTTGGATTGCCTGGGCTTTTGGGCCATGCTTTTGGCTTCTTGGGACTTTGTTTTGGATCTTGGCTTCTTGGGACTCTGTCATGCTGCCATGGAATCTTGTTTGATCAATGCTTATGGATTATGCTTCATGTTATTTGCCTTTGGACTTTGGAAACTCTGCCTTTGCATTTAAGACTCTGTTTGACTATTGAACTTTTGCAACTTTACTTTTGTGTTTAAGACTTTGCATTTTCTTTAATAAACTACAAAACCTACAACCTTGATGTGTGTGGTGTTCTGAGCAAGGTGAATCTATCCTGAGGTGCGACATCTCATTCCTCTGCCTTTTCTAAACCCAGCGTGTACATCTGGCAACTCTCTCTCTCTCCATGTCTTGCTGGAATCTTACTTGCAGGATCTTGAGCATTACCTTACCGGCATGTGAAATAAGTGCCACTGTACGAAAGTTTGAGTAGTCTTTAGCATTACCCTTTTTTTGTATGGGGATATAAGTTGATTTTTTTATGCATTTGTGAATTTTGCTTTTTTAGAGATGTGGCTCCTAAAGAGATTGATTGATTGAAAGTTGAGGTACAATCAATCAATCAATCAATCAATTTCTTCGGAAGCCATATCTCTAGAAAAGCAAAACTCACAAGCACAAGCTCCCTTAAGGGTATAATTCCTCTCCAAGGACCCCCTTTGACAGCAATATGTTAGGGGCAAAAGGATAGAGAGATTTTAAAAGTGAAGGCTTATACTTGTGATCCAGCCAAAAAAAGGAAAACATGGAAAGAAAAGATAAGACTGCTCCCAAGGGGATCCTTTTGCTCCTGAACCTGTGCTCTCTGCCCTCTCCCCAATGAACAGAATGATCACAAAGGGGTTTTTTTTTGGGGGGGGGTGTCCTTACTGGTCTCGATTGGGGGGCTTCCTCAACTGGTCTGCCATGAACCGAGCAGAGAAATTGTAGAAGTTCAGCATGTTCTGGAAGAAGGAATCTTCTGAGACGTCATACTAAGGGAGGAGAATAGAGCAGAGAAGAAAAAGGGCTGAATGAAGACAAAGCTCTTTAGCCAGAAAAGATTCATAGCATTGTGATAGGGGCATGAAAAGCATTAGTGGGTTTGCACAATCATATAAATTTGCAGTGAAACACCTGTATCCATGGGACCGGTATCCATGGTCTCATTTAGCCACATGTGACAAAATATGCCATCTCGGAAATTTCAATTGATCCAACGGGCGGCAGCCAGGCTACTTACTGGGGAGACTTACACGGAGTGGTCAACCCCCCTGTTTAAGGAGTTCCATTGGCTGCCGTTCATTTTCCAATTCCAATTCAAGGTGTAGGTTCTTACCTACAAAGCCCTGAACGGTTTGGGACCCGCCTACCTGCATGACCGCATTTCTGTGTACGAACCCACGCGATCTCTCCGATCATCTGGGGAGGCCCTGCTCTCGCTCCCACCTCTCCTGCAGGCACGATTGGTGGGGACAAGGGAGAGGGCCTTCTCCATGGTGGCCCCCCGACTCTGGAACTCACTCCCCAAGGATATCAGGCAAGCCCCCACATTGGCAGTCTTTAGGAGGAGCCTGAAAATGTGGCTGTTCCAGTGTGCCTTCCCTGAATAAAGGAACAATCCCCTGCAAAATACCCTGAAAAGCACTTTAATTACCCATTGGGTTGCTCTGTACTCTTGGTTTAAAACCCTTCTACTAGATACATCCTCTGTTCATGTCCAGCATTTACTTTTAAAGTTTTAACTATTACATCTGGCCCAGCCATAGGCTTTTAAATTCTTCTGTGTTATTGTCCATGTCTGAGCTATACTAATTGTATTGTTTATTTTGTTTATTGCTTGTTGTTTTTACTATTGTTTGTTGTTTTATCGATATGTTGTTGGGCTTGGCCTCATGTAAGCTGCTCCGAGTCCCTTGGGGAGATGGTGGCAGGGTATAAATAAAGTATTATTATTATTATTATTATTATTATTATTATTATTATTATTATCTCTAGGCATTTTCTAGGTGCTCCAACATATTCCATTAAAGTAGTGTCTGCTATTATCCATGGTTTTCTGTATCCACACTAAATCCAGGAAGGTAGCCCTTGCAGACTACAGGGTCAGACTGTATAAATATGCTTAAGAAATGTAATATATAGTAAATAAGCATTTCATAGTTAATTAAACAGGAGCGGTTTGAGGAACTGCAAGTTGCTTCTGGTGTGAGAGAATTGGCTGTCTGCAAGGACGTTGCCCAGGGTATGCTTGGATGTTTGATGTTTTGCCATCCCGTGGGAGGCTTCTCTCATGCCCCTGCATGAGAAGCTGGGGCTGACAGACAGGAGCGCACCTTGCTCCCCAGACTAAAAACACCGACTTTTCGGTCAGTGGTCCTGCTGGCACAAGGGTTTAACCTATTGCACCATTGGGGGCTCAAAAAAATAAACATGCAGCCTTTCTGGCCATTGCAATACTCTATGCAAGGTCATCATACTTCACATAGATGCTGGTTTTGCAGTGCCTTGGGGTGAATCTACACAGTAGAATGAATACAGTTTGACACAATTTTAACTGCCATGGCTCAATGCTGTGTTGTAGTTTGGCACTCATTTGCAAAGATCGCTAAAGATTTTGTGAAACTACAACTCCAGGATTTGGCCCACAGGCCTTGTGTTTGACACATGTATTCTACAGTGTAAGGCAGTGGTTCACAACCTTTCTAACACCGGGACTCCTAAATATGGTTCCTCATGTTGTGGTGACCCCCAACCATAAAATTATTTTTGTTGCTCCTTTATAACTGTAATTTTGCTACTGTTATAAATCGTAATGTAAATATCTGATATGAAGGATGTGTTTTAATTGTTACAAATTCAGCATAATTCAAGCATCATTATTAATCAGGAAAAAATGGATTTGCAGTACCTTCAACTGATTCAGCGCTGACTTCCACAGACCACTGAGACTTCCACACAGAACTCCCGGATGGTGAGAATGCGAGGTGGGCTTTGCGCGAGGCCAGGCCTCGCACGGAGAGCCCCTCGCCTTCCCCGTGCCCTCGCTGATGGCGAGAACGCGAGGCAGGCTTTGTGCGAGGCCATGCCTCATGTGGAGGACCTCTTGCCTGCCCCACGCCCTTGCCAATGGCGAGAACGCGAGGCAGGCGAGTGTTGTGGCTGAGATGTTCTGTGATGATGAGGATGATGGGATTCAGATTCCTGGCTCTTTTTCTGTGCCTCAGATCTCTGGGCCTGCGGCTCCCACAGACAGCACAGACAGTGCAGAGTCAGACAGTGCAGAGTCAACATCAACACAGCGGTTCTCAGGAGAAAAGAATTTTAACGAAGGAGATAGCGAACAGGTGGGGAGGCATTTGCCTCCTTCCCATGCTGAAACTGAAAGTACTGAAAGCCTTGATAGTGACCTGACCCGGCAAGCTCGTCTTGATTTGCAGGTCAGCCGGAGTTCTCGCCTGGCCAGCAGACGAGAGGCCAGCTCGGTGAAAGGTCATCGCAATGATTTCATGTAATGTTTTCATGTTAGAAAGGTATTTAGGCTTCTTGCAAACCAAGGGAAAGCATCAGTTCAATGTAGCTTATTAGCCTGAAAGTTTCATGGAATAACCTTAGCCTGGAAAGCAGTACGCTTGGGATTTCTTGCATTGTGATTCATGGGGCAATTGTTTCATTGCTTGTACCTGGGACTTTGGTTTGAACTTTGCCAAAAGGATTGTGTCTCCTGCTTTTACCTGAAGATCTTTGGAACTATATTCTGCATTTAACCTTAATCTTTGGAACTTTGCAATGCTTATTCTTTATTTTGACTTGGATTTTTTCCTCAATAAAATATAAAACTACAGCTCTTGTGTGGTGGTGTTTGGAAGCAAGGCGAAGCTTACTCTGAGTTGCAATGGCGAGGGGGGTTTGCGCAAGGCTAGGCCTCGTGCAGAGGATGCCTCGCCTGCCACGTGCCCTTGCCGGATGACGAGAGAGCGAGGCAGGCGAGGTGGGCTTTGCGCGAGGCCAGGCCTCGCATGAACGAGCCCTCGCCTGGCCCGCGCCCTTGGGGTGGGGCCAATGGAGGCAGCCTTGCGACCTCTCCGAAATGGCCAGGTGACCCCCAGGTTGAGAACCGCTTGTGTAAGGATTCATACCCCATCGTAGACGTCATCCAGCTCCTTATCATCAAGGATGAACTCCGGGAAGCCAATCATATCATAGATGGAGTCCGCCTGCAGAAAGAGAAGGATGGGGAGAAAGTATCAATGTAGGCTAATAGTTAGCAAAACTGCAATAATGTTTTGATTGCTGGAAGCATTAAAATATAAATGTAGATTTTTTAAAAATTCATACAATCATAAATTACAGAACTGGAAGGGACCACAAACGTCATTTTGTCCAGACTCCTGCCAGTGCAGTCACCAATAGCAAAACCTCTGATGGCCATCTAAATGCGTCCATGACACCTTCTACCTACTATGTTTCTTTTGTACATCTGGCAACTTCCATGCAAATGGGAAACATAAGCAGACACCATATGGGAAGCGCTAATGCAGAAGGCAAGTGTCTTTTTCTTTTTACACATACCATATGTGTTTTTATAAAGAGCTCCATAATCGTTAGGGAACAGATTTTAAAAAAGGAAATTATCATTCTCAGAATCCCCAACTTGAAAAGGTCACAGGCCACAAGGTCACCTTCTCTTTAGCCGCTTGCCTGGTCTTCTCATCCATCCAGTCAAGTTGGTCCAGTGATTCCTCAAAGGCTGAGCGGATCTCGGCAATCATGTCCTCGGCCTGAAAGCAAACACGCAAACATGCAAGAAGAGGGAGAAAGGGCATCAGTGCTTTCTTCTTCATTCTCCACCCCAGTAGTTATACATTGCTTTGGTTTGCATAAAAAACTAGGAAAGAAAGGGAAAACATATGGTTTTATCCTTCTTTTTCCAGCTTCCATAAAATAATGTCCTTCCCTACAAATGCTTTCCTTCGTTATTGAGTTTAATTTTTCAAAGACAACGAAGAGTGTTAGTGAGTACTCACATCTATATAAATAAAAATGTAATGTTCGTTTGTGGGATTAACAGAACTCAAAAACCACTGGACGAACTGACACCAAATTTGGACACAAGACACCTAACAACCCAATGTATGTCCTTCACTCATAAAACACAGTAAAACACAGCAGAAGGGACTTTAATAGCCCCAAAAAGCTAAATGACGGAAAGCTAAATGACAATACAGAAAAAAAAGGGGAGAAAGAGGGACGGAAGGGGAGAAAAGAAAGGAAAAAAGAAAGAAAGAAAAGAAAGAGAGGGAGGGAAAGAAAGAAGGAAAGGGAGAAGGAAGCATGGAAGCAAAGAGAGAAGGAAGGAAGGAAGAGGTAAAGAAGGAAGAAGGAAAAGAGGGAGGGAAAGAAAAGGGGAAGGAAGGAAAGTTAGAGAGAAAGGAAGGAGAAGGAAAGAAAAAGAAAGAAGGAAGGAAAGAGGAAGGAAGGAAAGAGAAGGAAGAAAAGAGAGAAAGAAGAGAAAGAAAAGGAAGAAGGAAAGAGATAGAGAAGGAAGGAAGAGAGAAGGAAAGACAGGAAAGCAGGAAGGAAAGAGGGAGTGAAGAAGGAGGGAAAGAAGGAGAGAAAGAGGGAAGGTTGGCCACAGCAGCACGTGGCAGGTACAGCTAGTCTATATAAATAAAAATGTAATGTTCATTTGTGGGATTAACAGAACTCAAGAACCACTGGACGAATTGGCACAAAATTTGGACACCTAACCACCCAATGTATGTCCTTCACTAAAAAAAAATGATTTTGTCATTTGGGAGTTGTAGTTGCTGGGATTTATAGTTCACCTACAATCAAAGAGCATTCTGAACCCCACCAATGGAATTGAACCAAACTTGGCACACAGTTCTCCCATGACCAACAGAAAATACTGGAAGGGTTTGGTGGGTAGTGTCCTTTGGTTTTGGAGTTGTAGTTCACTTACATCCAGAGATCACTGTGGACTCAAACAATGATGGATCTGGACCAAACTCTACACGAATAGTCAATATGTCCAAATGTGAACACTGGTAGAGTCTGGGTAAAATAGAATCTTGACATTCGGGAGTTGCAGTTGCTGGGATTTATAGTTCACCTACAATCAAAGAGCATTTGGAATCCCACCAACGATAAAATTGGGCAAAACCTCCCACACAGAACCCTCATGTGGGCCATAGCAACGTGTGGCAGGGGATGGCTAGTTCATCATATAAATTTACATCTATATCCATGATATCCATGATTCATGATTCCATGATTCCATTTATCCACATCTGACAAAACATGCCATCTCTAGGCATTTTCTAGGTCCTCCCACATATTGGTATTCTATTACAATGTGTTCGCTATATCCATTGTTTTCTGTATTCACGCTAAATTTACTATATCCACACTAAGTTTTCTGTATTCACGCTAGGACTCCTGCAGACTACGTGGTCATATTGCGTATGCTTAAGAAATGTACTATATAATAAGTGGGCATTTGATAATTATTATTGATACCAGCCTGTAACAATAATATTAATCATGCAACTTTTCCAGCCATTGCAATAGTCTATGCAGGTGGGTGACTAAAATGATCAAGGGTCTGGAGAACAAGTCCTATGAGAAGCAGCTTAAAGAACTGGGCATGTTTAGCCTGCAGAAGAGAAAGTTAAAAGGAGACACAATGAGGGCCATGGATCAAGATGTGAGGGGAAGTCATAGGGAGGAGGGAACAGGCTTGTTTTCTACTGCCCTGGAGACTAGGACACAATGGAACAATGGCTTCAAGCTACGGGAAAGGGAATTCCACCTGAACATTAGGAAGAACACTAGGAAGAATGTGAGAGCTGTTCAGCAGTGGAACTTTCTGCCTCAGAGTGTGATGGAGGCTTCTTTTTAAAACAGAGGCTGGATGGGCTCTACAGGCCAATGGAAACTACACCTCAGACATCAGAAGAGCTGCAAGACTGAGAACAAGCCACGAGAGTCAAGACAAAGATCCACCCAGAGGAAAAGTGTTCCTGCCATACATCAAGGGAACCACTGACTGCATAGGAAAGCTGATGAGGAAACACAACATACAAACTATCTACAGACCCACCAAGAAACTCCAACAAATGCTGCATTCAGCAAAGGACAAGAGGGATCCTCTCACCTCTGCAGGAGTCTACCGTGTACCATGCAGCTGTGGACAAGTCTACATAGGGACCACCAAACGCAGCAGCATTGCCCAAACATGAATCAAGGAACATGAAAGGCACTGCAGACTACTTCAACCACAGAAGTCAGCCATAGCAGAGCACCTGGTGAACCAGCCTGGACACAGGATATTATTTGAGAACACAGAAATGCTGGACCACTCCAACAACCACCATGTCAGACTACACAGAGAAGCCATTGAAATCCACAAGCATGTGGACAATTTCAACAGAAAAGAGGAAACCATGAAAGTGAACAAAATCTGGCTACGAGTATTAAAAAAAACCTCTAAAATTACAACAGCAAAACAACAGAGAGGAAACAAACAAGGACATGTAATCACCTCTCAACAAAAGATTGCCCCAGGCACTGCCAGGCCATCAAATGCTAATCAATGAGGTTCAGCAGTGGAACTCTCTGCCCCAGTGTGGTGGAGGCTCCTTCTTTGGAGGCTTTTAAACAGAGGCTGGATGGCCATCTGTCGGGTGCTTTGAATGCAATATTCCTGCTTCTTGGCAGGGGGTTGGACTGGATCTCTCAAGAAAAGTTTGCTCTAAGCACTGTCAAACCATTATGTGCTAATCAAGGTGGTCAGTTGAAACATTCACACCTAGCTCCAGCAGACAAGAGTCCTTTGTCCCACACTGGTCATTCCACAATATAAACCCTTTTTCCTAGTTCCAACAGACCTCACTACCTCTGAGGATGCTTGCCATAGATGCAGGCGAAACGTCAGGAGAAATGCCTCTAGAACATGGCCATATAGCCCGAAAAAACCTACAACAACCCAGTGATTCTGGCCATGAAAGCCTTCAACAATACAGAGGCTGGATGGCCATCTGCCAGGGGTGCTTTGAATGCGACTTTCCTGCTTCTTGGCAGGGGGTTGGACTGGATGGCCCATGAGGTCTCTTCCAACTCTAGGAAGATTCTATCACACTTCACAAAGGTGCTGGCTTTGGAATGCCTTGGGGTACATCTACACAATGAAACTGATACAGTTTGACATCACTTTAGCAGGTTATGGAATTCTGGGAGTTGTAGTTTGGCGGGGTACCAGCTCTCTTTGGCAGAGAGGGCTAAAAAGACTTTATGAAACTGCAGCTCCAATAGTTCCCAAGCATTGAGCTATGGCAGTTAAAATTGTGTCGAACGACATTAATTCTGCAATGTAGATGCCCCCGTAGAAACCGTTCCTTTGTAGTTAGATGATATGTCGCTTGGCCTTTGAAAGTGTGGGTACTTTTAGAACAAAAGAATGGATATGTAAAGATCAGAAGAAAGGAAAGTCCATAATCAGGGCTACAGAGAGTGCATTTGGCCATAATCCAACGTGGCCCGTGGTGCGGATGTTTGGTTCATTAAAAGGACCACAATGAAGGGCAGCTGAGACAAAGGGCAGGTTCAACTGGCTGAAGGGATGGGAGCGATCTTTGTTTTCAGGCTTTATTGCTGCATTGCCTTTAACCTCTTTATGCAATCAATAAACCATTATTTTGTTGCATCAGTGACTTCGCCTCATTTTGTGATATCCTTGACCTAGTAGGGCTGAAGCCTGGATGCATAAGGGACCCAGAACTGTTGCTTCTTTCCATTTTTTTTTTCATTTTTTTCACCCTTCTCAACAGTAATTTTAGCCATTTCCTTCATATTGTGAAAAGGTTTTTTAAAACCATGTAGTTTTCAAGACTTGCTTAGAATTTGAGTTTTATTCTGTTCAAAATAAACAATTGTTTCCTGGGTTGTTGTACTTTTTTGGGCTGCAACGCCATGTTCCAGAAGCATTCTCTCCTGACGTTTCGCCTGCATCTATGGCAGGCATCCTCAAAGGTTGCGAGGTCTGTTGGAAAGTAGGAAAATGGGAGAAAGACTTCTTGTCTTATTTCCCCAGACAGTAAGAAGCTAGACATTGAAACTGCTAGGCTATTAAATGCTAATCAAGGTAGCCAATTGCAACATTCACACCTACCTCAAACAGACAAGAGTTCTTTCTCCCACCTCAGACATTCCACAGATATATAAACCCCATTTTTCTGGTTTCCAACAGATCCCTCAACTTCACTCTCACAACCACCGTGTAAGACTACACAGAGAAGCCATAGAAATCCACAAGCATGTGGACAATTTCAACAGAAAGGAGGAAACCATTAAAGTGAACAAAATCTGGCTACCAGTATTAAAAAAAACTCTAAAATTACAACAGCAAAACAACAGAGAGGAAACAAACAAGGACATCTAATCACCTCTCAACAAAAGATTTCCCCAGGCACTGCCAGGCCATGATATGCTAATCAAAGTGGTCAGTTGAAACATTCACACCTAGCTCCAGCAGACAAGAGTCCTTTGTTCCACCCTGGTCATTCCACAGATATATAAACCCCTTTTCCTAGTTCCAACAGACCTCACTACCTCTGAGGATGCCTGCCATAGATGTGGGAGAAACATCAGGAGAGAATGCTTCTGGAACATGGCCCTACAGCCTGGAAAACTCACAACAATCCAGTGATTCTGGCCATGAAAGCATTCAACAATATCATTATTTCCTGCATTTTCATTGCAGGAAAGAGCAATTTTTGGCAAAAAAAAAAGTTCAGAAAATACACTTTTTGGACAAAAATGCTATTTTTTCTATGCAAAATAACATGCAAATTCTATGCAGAATATTTTCCCCCACTAAATCATGTTCTGTTCAGGAAAAGGCATTTTCTGCACAAAAATAGTATTTGCACAAAAAGGTTAGAAATAGCACTTCTGCATAGAAACATTATTTTGTGCCCAGAAAATGCTAGAGTTTGTGCAAAATAACCACAGGTAAACTGAGAAACCTGGTTGCCTTGCATGAATGCCATGTTCCCAAAAGGTTATGACTCTAAGAGGTCATGCTTTCTACCAAGAGGTTATGGCATTATTTTTCAAAAGGTTATGACTTCTAACAAACTCATGCCTTTTCAAAGATCATAAAATCTCCAAAAGGTTATGGAGATTGCCATTTTCCAATAACCACAAACTGTGAAGTTTCTCGTTCATCTACGATCCTTCAAGTAACAGGTTTTTTAATACTTTTGTTCAAGTATTCTTTCCATCCCCACCAGGATACTCAAGATACTCACAATCTGCTTGCTGTGTCGGTCGAAGGTGGCTTTTACGAACAACGATCCCAAGGCAAACCCCAAAGTATCATCCGTGTTGGAGATGCAGGTTTGCCAGCGAGGGGTGCAGGACTCCAGGGAAAGAAAGAGAGAAACAAAGTGAGATGTGAGAACTCTATTCCTCTCAAAAGTATAGTTCACAAGACTATATAGCAGGCATGAGCCAAAGTTCGCCCAGGCCTGCCGTACGGGAAGGAGCTGCTCTAGAACTACAGTAGCTACCTATGGCTCCTTGTTAAATTAATCCGAGTGGGTGGGTCCAAGCCAGATGGACAAGGGCTCATTTTCAGACAGCCCAAGCAGAGGACCTCTCCAAATGGGCAAGGCAATGTGTGCTTTAGGTACAGTTCAGGAAGTGGATCCTCTGCCCTTGCCCTTATTCCAGAACCCACGACTCACCTTCTTGGTTCCATAAAGGGTCTCCAAGAGCTTCTCCTGGGCCGTCTCAAACCGCTGATCCAGGCTGGATGCCATTTTCTGAACCAGGTTCCAAATCATGTAATTGTTCAAGATGCTGCAAAGGAATGGACAGAACCATAGTTGAAAGCCTAGCCTTGGCCATGTCTTCATGGGTGGGCTTTTTGGGAGCACACAAAATAGCCCTGAAGGGCCACCATTCAGCTCATAACCCTCATCCACCCTGTAATATAGTAGAGTCTTGTTGTGTGCAAGTCATTTCCAATTTACAGCAGTCCAAAGGCAAACCTATCATAAGGTTCTCTTGGCAAGGTTTGTTCAGATGGATAGTATTGTGTGCCTTCAAGTCATTTCCAACTGATGGCAGCCCTAAGGCAATCCTATTTTAGGGTTCTCTTGGCAAGGTTTGTTCAGATGGGGTTTTGCCATTGCCTTCCTTTCAGGCTGAGAGAGTGTTACTTGGCCAAGGTCACCCAGTGAATTTCCATGACAGACCAGAGATTCAAACCATGAATCCAGGTCTAAAACTCAAAGCGTGGCACCACATTGACTCTCTCTGCTATTAACCCAGTCGTAGCAGAGTTTGGAGATGTTAATGTTGTTGGCTAGAAGTCCCACAATTCCCAAGCCAGCATGTGAAAGCATATTCTATGCAGAACCTCTAGATCCAACATGTGCAAACTTCGACCTGTCTGGAATTCAGCTTAGGAATTCTGGGAGTTGAAGTCCAAAACACCTGGAGAGCTGAAGTATGCCTATACTTCATCTAAAAAGGTAAAGGTTGTCCCCTGACATGTCAGTCATGTCTGACTCTGGGGTGTGGTGCTCATCTCCATTTCTAAGCCGAAGAGCCAGTGTTGTCCGTAGACACCTCCAAGGTCATGTGGCCAGCATGACCACATGGAGCGCCGTTACCTTCCCGCCGGAGCGGTACCTATAGATCTACTCACATTTGCATGTTTTCGAACTGCTAGGTTGGCAGAAGCTAGGGCTGACAGCGGAAGCTCACGCCGCTCCCTGGAATCGAACCTGCGACCTTTTGGTCAACAAGCTCAGCAGCTCAGTGCTTTAACCCACTGCGCCACCGGGGGCCCCTATACTTGATCTAGATGCATGGAATGACCACAGGTCCAACCATAAATAGGAAAATGTGCAGGTACAACAGCACCAGGAGCTCCAATTTTGTTTGCTTTGCATTTAATGTTTGTTATAGTCCTAAGTTTCAGGGACTCTGCAGATAGGTGGCTTCTTTTGGCTGTAATCATAGGGCAAGCCACCTGTCAATTATAGTTAGGTTCCCTGGTCCACCCCCTTTTGGGTTTTTGGAGGGAATAGGAGCCTTTTTGGGTTCAGTCCACACAGAGAAGCTTTCCATGCAGGACATAATACCAAGAGCTCCTGTAGAAAGCTTCGTCTTCTACGGCTTGGCCAGGGAGATATACAGCCTACAGCTTGGTCGGGGTTATACAGCCAACAGCTTGGGATATACAGCCTTACAGCTCCTTTGCTGAGGGACTTCAGTCAGCCATCACTGAAACCTGAACTCCTTTTCCCTGGAAGTCTACAAAGCTCTGCTTGGTAAGGGTCACTTGCGGAAGCCAGAAGCAGTTGGTACCGGGTGCAGGGGCTCCACGCCAACAGAGGCAAGACAGACTGCCCAGATTAGAAGTTAAGGATTTCCCCATTAATTACAGTTAAGAAGATAGTGCCTGTTCCCAGTGAACAAGATTGCAAGCGCCAATAGACTGTTAAGAAAGCTTGAAAGTACCTGTTTGTTTTCATTAATAAAGAACATTGTTGAACCTTTAAGCAATCTAAAGACTGTTTTAAGGAAATCCAAGGGCCTTTAATCTGAGGCAGCCCCGGAGTCCCGTTGGGCACACAGAATTTATGTCCTGTCTACAGTCTTATGCACAGGCCCAGCGTGCGACAGCACATAAAAGCTCTTCTCAGATAATCATCTGGTACCTTTTGTCTGTATTATTGATGAGCTGGGAGACTTGCTCCAAATATTCTTTGCCATAAACCACCACTGGCTCCGCATCTGTTAGTTCAAGCGGTGAAAGGAAGGAGGAGATGAAGTCCAGCCAGTCAATGCCAGGGGCAAGAACCTGAAAAAGACAGGAATAGATACAGTACTTGGGGGTTTTTTTTATTCACTTTTGTTTTTGCAACAGGAAAATAATGGTGCCTGCCCGAGGGTTGTGGTGCCATGCAGTTTTTCCACAAGTTGAGAAAGCTTTCTTGGCTTGCTAAACTCCATCTGAAGACAGGAGATAGATCTAAACCACTGTTGGAGTCTCAGAAATAGGTTTGTTGCAACGGGAGAGGCGCATCGTGCCAAAAGAGCCCCGAATCCAATTATCCAAAGGACAGCTGCGTTCGTTTGTTCTGGCAAACTAATGAAGCATCTTGTGGCATCTTTATGACCGAGAGATTTATGTTAGCATGAGCTTCTGTAGATTACAAGCCAGTTCAACCCACAAACACTCACGCCAAAATAAATCTGTCACTTTTAAAGATGCTACACAACTCTTGAGTTTCGTTAAAAAACATCCAGCGAATGCAGTCATCTCTTACAGTTACCTTAATAATCTAACTAAATAAATGTATTGTTGTTAGCTTTCATGGCTGGAATCGCTGGGCTGTTGTGAGTTTTTTGGGCTGTATGGCCATGTTCCAGAAGTATACTCTCCTGACATTTCGCCTGCATCTATGGCAGGCATCCTCAAAGGTTGTGAGGTTTGTTGGAAACTAGGAAAATGAGGTTTATATCTCTGTGGAATGTCCAGGGTGGGAGAAAGAACTCTTGTCTGTTTATTGTCGAAGGCTTTCATGGGTGGAATCATTGGTTTGTTGTAGGTTTTTTTGGGCGATGTGGCCATGTTCTAGAGGCATTCTCTCCTGACATTTTGCCTGCATCTATGGCAAGCATCCTCAGAGGTAGTGAGGTCTGTTGGAACTAGGAAAATGGGTTTATATATCTGTGGAAAGACCAGGGTGGGACAAAGGACTCTTGTCTGCTGGAGCTAGGTGTGAGTGTTTCAACTGACCACCTTGATTAGCATTTGATAGCCTGGAAGTGTCTGTTTGACAAAGGATTCCCCCAGGCAGTAAAAAGACAGATCTTGAAGCTGACAGGCCATTAAATGCTAATCAAGGTGGCCAATTGAAACATTCACACATAAAACTGGGCTCTACAGGCCAATGGAGACTCCACCTCAGACATCAGAAGAGCTGCAAGACCGAGAACAAGCCACGAGAGTAAAGATGAAGATCCACCCAGAGGAAAAGTGTTCTTGCCATACATCAAGGGAACCACTGACCGCATAGGGAAGCTGATGAGGAAACACAACATACAAACCACTTACAGACCCACCAAGAAAATCCAACAAATGCTACGTTCAGCAAAGGACAAGAGGGATCCTCTCACTTCTGCAGGAGTCTAGCGAGTACAATGCAGCTGTGGACAAGTCTACACAGGAACCACCAAACGCAGCAGCATTGCCCAGACACGAATCCAGGAACATGAAAGGCACTGCAGACTACTTCAACCAGAGAAGTCAGCCATAGCAGAGCACCTGATGAACCAACCTGGACACAGCATATTATTTGAGAACACAGAAATGCTGGACCACTCTCACAACCACCATGTCAGACTACACAGAGAAGCCATTGAAATCCACAAGCATGTGGACAATTTCAACAGAAAGGAGTAAACCATGAAAATGAACAAAATCTGGCTACCAGTATTTAAAAACTCTAAAATTACAACAACAAAACAACAGAGAGTAAAAAATCAGGCACATCTAATCACCTCTCAACAAAAGATTCCCCCAGGCACTGCCAAGCCATCAAATGCTAATTAAGGTGGTCAGTTGAAACATTCACACCTAACTCCAACAGACAAGAGTTCCTTGTCCCACCCTGGTCTTTCCACAGATATATAAACCCATTGTCCTAATTCCAACAGACCTCACTACCTCTGAGGAAGCTTGCCATAGATGCAGGCGAAACATCAGGAGAGAATGCCTCCAAAACATGGCCATATAGCCCGAAAAAACCTACAACAACCCAGTGATTCCGGCCATGAAAACCTTCGACAAAGCATTTCTTTATTTGGTATTTTTCACTTTCACGGGGCTCCTGTGCCCCGAACCCAAGCAGAAGTGGAGGGATGACTATACTTATTGAGAGGAGCAAACTCTGCACGTGTTTCCCCCCTTTGATACGATTTGTTTATTGCTTTGAGCCAGATGTCCTTGTACGCAAGACAAAGCATGTGGCCACACCACCCTGCATGAGATGCTGCAAGGATGAGTGCTCAGTTTCCCCTCTTTCCAGCTCCAGAAAAAGTGGTGGTTGCAATCTCATTGGACTTTATTGTAAAGGAGTTATACAAGGTGCTCACCCTATTGGGAAATAGCTTCGGATCATTGGATAATGTTTTCAAGTTCGGATGATAATCTAGAGAGGACATGCAGCCTCAGTGAGAATGATAACCCTCCTTGGATTTTTATTGCAAACTTGAAAGGAGCTATACAACGTTCCAAACCTACTGATGGATAGAACTCAGCATCTTGGGAAACCTGTTTAAAGTTTGGACTAAAATCAGGAGTGGCCTTACTGATATGGATGCCACCAATTGCTGCTACCCATAAAACCCCCATATTATAGTAAGAGGATCAATTCACTTTTTCTTTCCCAGATGCTGAATCCATCCCCACCCAGACTCTCCATCCTGCAGCATCACTTTGCACCCAAGATTTCACTTGTCTTCCCGTTACCATGGTGATGTGTCGCTTAGCAACCAGTGAGTGAGGAAGGAAGCAGGTCTTGTTGCCAAGTGAGCTGAGATGATGGATGCTGAGCAAGGAGGGGCTGGATGGGAACATTACACAGACAGAATCTATGTACAGCCAGCCCTCTGTATCCACAGATTCAGCCTCCACTGGGTGGAAATATCAACCCCACCCCCCAAAAAGCAAAGCTTAATATTGCCATATAATGGCGATCAAGTATCCAAGGATTCTGGTACCCAGACTTGGGGAAATCAAGTTTTTGGACTACAAATGCAAGAATCCCTTCCAGACATGTCCATTAGCAAACCCTGAAACAAGCAAGGACTCTTATCCACTTTAGTAGGCAGGGCTCTTAGAAGTTTCTTCCTGTTCCACTGGACTGTTGATGTATGCAAATTCAATTAGGATATTAAATTAAATTCAACAGACATATTTACATTCTAATTGACACATCCCAGACCATTTACAGTGGCTTAGATCTCCCTCCTTTCCTGAGCCTTTCCACACAGCCCTATATCCCAGAATATGAAGGCGAAAAATCCCACAGTATCTGAGTGTGGACTCAGATAACCCAGTTTAAAACAGATATTGTGGGATTTTCTGCCTTGATATTCGGGGTTATAGGGCTGTGTGGAAGGGCCCAAGGAAGGAAGGACCACTGTAAATGGTCTGGGGTGTGTCAACCAACGAGGCAACCAACATCATATGCTTGCCATAGATGCAGGCGAAACGCCAAGAAAGAATGCCTCTAGACCATGGCCATATAGCCCGAAAAAACCTACAACAACTCAACATCATACAGTTTGAATGCCTGCTCCAAAATGCTTGAGATTGGAAGTGTTTTTGGGTTTGGAGGGTTGTTTGTTTTGGATTTTGGAAAGATCTGTATTTGTATACATGGCACAATGTCTTGGAGATAAGACTGAAGCCTAAACATGAAGTTTGTTTATCTTTCATATGCACATAATTTGATACAATACTTTAAATAATTTCATGCCTGAAGCAAAGTTTGTGTGTGCTGAATCATCGCAGAGCAAAGGTGTCCCTATTAAGCCATCTATGTGGACCATTTCAGATTTTGGAGTACAGTAGAGTCTCGCTTATCCGACCTTCGCTTATTCCATCTTATCCGATGTTCTTATCCGTCACCCCCTTTTTCCTCCAGCATTTCCCCTTTGATTAAAGGAGTGCTCTCCAACTCTCTCTCCATTCCCAATATGTGAGAAGGACAAGACAAAGAGAAGGAGAAGGAGGAAGGAAAGGAGGAAATGGGCACGACCAGAAGCAGAAGTGTCCTCCTTCGTTCCTTCCATCTGTGATTTCCATGCTCCTCTTCCACATCCGGGCACTTCCTGCTGGGCCGCCCTAGCCCCATTGCCTTTTTGTTGTTTATTTGTTCAGTCTCTTCCAACTCTTCGTGACCTCCTGGACCAGCCCAGGCCAGGGCTCCCTGTCACCACCCCCAGCTCCTTCAGAGTCAAGCCAGTCACTTCAAGGATACCATCCATCCATCCATCCATCCATCTTGCCCTTGGTCAGCCCTCTTCCTTCTTCCTTCCATTTTCCCCAGCATCGTTATCTTCTCCAAGCTTTCCTGTCTTCTCATTATGTGGCCAAAGTACTTAATCTTTGCCTCTCATATCCTTCCCTCCAATGAGCAATTGGCTTTATTTCCTGAATTATGGACTGGTTGGATCTTCTCGCGGTCCAAGGCACTCTCAGAATTTTCCTCAACACCACAGTTCAAAAGCATCTATCTTCTTTCGCTCAGCCTTCCTTCTGGTCCAGCTCTCACATCCATACGTTACTGTGGAGAAGACCATTGCTTTAACTATGTGGATCTTCGTTGCCAGTGTGAGGTCTCTACTCTTCACTATTTTATCGAGATTGGTCATTGCTCTCCTCCCAAGAAGGAAACGTCTTCTGATTTCCTGGCCACAGTCTGCATCTGCAGTTATCTTTGCGCCTAGAAATACAAAGTCTGTCACGGCCTCCACATTTTCTCCCTCTATTTACCAGTTATCGATCAGTCCGGCTGCCATAATCTTGTTTATTTATGTTTAAAGGCAACCCAGCTTTTGCACTTTCTTCTTTCACCTTGATTAGAAGGCTCCTCAGCTCCTCCTCGCTTTTGGCCATCAAAGTGGTATCATCTACATATCTAAGGTTGTTAATGTTTATTCCAGCAATTTTCACCCCAGCCTTGGATTCCTCAAGCCCCGCACATCACACGATGTGTTCTGCATACATGTTGAATAGGTTGGGTGAGAATATACAACCCTGCTGTACACCTTTCCTAATCTTGAACAAGTCTGTTGTTCCATGATCAGTTCTTACTGTTGCTACTTGGTCATTATGCCTTATCCCTTATAATCCCTGTTGTTAGTATGCTAGGTGTCTAGTCCACATTGGATGGGTTATTTTATTTGTTGTATCAGGGCAACCAGTCAATTGTATTACATTTCTAACAGAACAAAACAAACAGACAGACAAAATACAAAATTTGTGAGTTTGGTAGTTGATTAAATGTCCTTTGACCAGTATCTGGCCACTTGGAGTGCCTCTGGTGTTACTATAAGAAGGTCCTCCATTGTGCATGTGGCAGGGCTCAGGGTGCATTGCAGCAGGTGGTCAGTGGTTTGCTCTTCTCCACACTCGCATGTCGTGGATTCCACTTTGTGGCCCCATTTCTTGAGGTTGGCTCTGCATCTCGTGGTGCCAGAGCGCAGTCTGTTCAGCACCTTCCAAGTCGCCCAGTTTTCTGTGTGCCCAGGGGCCACTGATTGAGGTTCTGGGTTTGAGCCTGCCACTTTTGGACTCTCGCTTGCTGAGGTGTTCCAACGAGTGTCTCTGTAGATCTTAGAAAACTATTTCTAGATTTAAGTCGTTGACGTGCAGGCTGATGCCCAAACAGGAGATGAGCTGGAGATGTCACTGCCTTGGTCCTTTCAGTATTGGCTGCTACTTCCCGGCGGATGTCAGGTGGTGCAATACCGGCTAAGCAGTGTAATTTCTTACACTCATGGGTAACAGTAGGAGACTCCATATTATCCAACGTTTTCATTTATCCGACGTTCTGCTGGCCCGTTTATGTCGGATAAGCGAGACTCTACTGTATTTTGGGCTTCCGGATACAGGATGCTTAAACCTGTATCTCCTACTATTTTGATTTCCCACATTTACATCAGAGCTGTCAACAAGCATGGCTGATTCTTTCTCTACCTTCACGCTCCATTATCATTTCAGCTTCCGCAGAGAAGCCTCATTTGGGGAAAGGGTTCAACAACAAGTTGTGTGAGTCAGCAAGTAAGAAGTCTGCCTTCCTTCAGCGCATAACAGGGGATTCTATTATACGATGACTCATCTTAAGCTCCTTTTTTTCTAGTGCAAATGGGCCATAAAGCTCCTGTTTGCTCCTGCGAAAGCAGTTGTCCTGGCCTGCCCTGCCTGGCCGTGACCTTGATTCTTGGAAAAGGCGGATAAACGTGTAGCCAGAAAGCATAATTATTCCCCAGGTCATCTCCCTCTGTCCTCTCAATGTATTCATTCTGTGTATACCTGCGTATCTTTCCAAGAGGTTGTTGGATGCAGCGTCTTGCTTGTTACACTCGATCCCATAATTGCTGTTATTACTGGGCAATTGTGTAGTCCAGAGTTTCTCATCTGGGGCGAACAAGTGCAAAAGGGAGAGTTTTTCCAGCAAATCCTCTCCAATGGGCCACACTGGTTTGCCTGATATAATTGGAATTGAGGAAGAATCGACTCTGGTTGCATTTTAGGCTGATCCGATGTAGGCTAATAGAATCAGAGAATCATAGAGTTGGAAGAGACCTCATAGGCCATCCAATCTAACCTCCTGCCAAGAAGCAGGAAAACTTCATTCAAAGCACCCCGACAGATGGCCATCCCAGCCTCTGTTTAAAAGCTTTCAAAGAAGGAGCCTCCACCACACTCCGGGGCAGAGAGTTCCAATGTAGTATCAAGTTAGTTAATATATGAGGACAAATGGGTCCATTTTGCCCATCTGGAGTGTTTGTTTAGATCAGGCATGGGCAAATTTCATCCCTCCAAGTGTTTTGGACTCCAACTCCCACCATTCCTAAGCAGCTGAGGGGGGAAAGGAAAGAGCCTGAGGCTGTTAGGAATGGTGGGAGTTGGAGTCCAAAACACCTGGAGGGCCCAAAGTTTGTCCATGCCTGGTGCATACTCATATAAATGTAAAACTTCCATAGTATTCGGCCATGGAAAGGGCCTGAGGATGTTAGGAATTGTGGGAGTTGGAGTCCAAAACACCTAGAGGGCTGAAGTTTGTCCATGCTTGGTGAAGACTTATATATATGTAAAACTTCCATAGTATTCGGCCATGAAAAGGGCCTGAGGCTGTTAGGAATTGTGGGAGTTGGAGTCCAAAACACCTGGAGCGCCCAAGTTTGTCCATGCCTGGTGTAGACTCATAAAAATGAAAAACTTCCATAGTATTCGGCCATGGAAAGGGCCTGAGGGTGTTAGGCATTGTGGGAATTGGAGTCCAAAACACCTGGAGGGCCCAAAGTTTGCCCATGCCAGGTGTAGACTCATATAGATGTAAAACTTCCATAGTATTCGGTCATGGAAAGGGCCTAAGGCTGTTTAATAGTCTAGCTTGCTGTTGACCTATGAAGCCTGAAAGATAGTTGCATCTGTAAAGTAGGAAATTTAGGTACCATTTTATATGGAGAGGCTAATTTAACTAATTTATGCACTATAAATTAGTTAAATTAGTTGGACTGTTTTACATGTTGATAACATTGTACAGTGCTTGTGTGAGGCCGCCCTGAGTTGCCCTTCAGGGGGAGAAGGGTGAGGTAGAAATGTATGAAATAAATACATAAATGGCATTGAATGTTTTCCATGTATTTTTGTTGTTCATTCATTCAGTCGTCTCCGACTCTTTGTGACCTCATGGACCAGCCCACGCCAGAGCTCCCTGTCGGCCGTCACCCCCCCAGCTCCTTCAAGGTCAGTCCAGTCACTTCAAGGATGCCATCCATCCATCTTGCCCTTGGTCGGCCCCTCTTCCTTTTACCTTCCACTTTCCCCAGCATCATTGTCTTCTCTAGGCTTTGCTGTCTCCTCATGATGTGGCCAAAGTACTTCAGCTTTGTCTCTAGTATCCTTCCCTCCAGTGAGCAGCCGGGCTTTATTTCCTGGAGGATGGACTGGTTGGATCTTCTCGCAGTCCAAGGCACTCTCAGCACTTTCCTCCAACACCACAGCTCAAAAGCATCTCTCTTCCTTCGCTCAGCCTTCCCTAAGGTCCAGCTCTCACATCCGTAGGTGACTACAGGGAATACCATGGCTTTGACTAGGCGGATCTTTGTTGCCAGTCTGATGTCTCTACTCTTTACTATTTTATCGAGACTGGACATTGCTCTCCTCCCAAGAAGGAAGCGTCTTCTGATTTCCTGGCCGCAGTCTGCATCTGCATCTACACCATTATAGTGCTATTATTCCACTTTAACTATGTAATTCTGATGCTTGTAGCATCAACTGGTAGACAGAAGGCTTTGCGAAGCCATGATCTCCATGGGGTTTGTGCGTACGTATATACGAGAGAAGGAGAGGAGGGAGGAAGTGAGAGGAAAGCGATTATGCATCACTGCCTCCGAGAGAGTTTGCCTGATGACGGCCTAAAGGCTGGCCTTGGCATCAGAGCCTCAGCTCTAGGCTGGTTGGGATGCAGATCTGCCAGGCTCCTGGGCTGCTGACATTCACAGCCGCTGAACAGCAACACGGATGGAATCCTAATGAAGAGGCAGGAGAAAGGGAGGGCTGCCTTCGGCTTATGCAACCAAAGCAAGCGGGATCTCAATTCAGGGAACAGCACGGACCAGGGATGGGAGTGAGGGAGAGAAAGGTGCCTTGTGCTGACCAGTGCTGGATTTGCAAGCAAGTTTAAGATCTAAGACACCCCTCCTTTGGAAGCCACCTCCCTCTTGGAGATTACTACTATGTTCCATTAGTTGGAGCCACTTCTTTTGCCAGTTCTTCTTTCCTAAGAGGCTTACTTAGGATTATTGCACATACATAGGTGGTCCCTATGGAAAGAGTAGAGCCCTCCTTGAATGCATCAAAAGCTCCTTTAGCTGTAGCACACATTCAAAAGTGAGATATGGTGTGCTACTTTCATTATTTTCAGCAGCCGAAGTGCATTTTCATGCACGTGGACAGCTGGTCCCAAATGCTTCCCTATGGAAAAATTGGACTCCTCTTTGAATGCACACAAAAGCTCTTTTAGCCTTATCACACACTCTAAAGCAGGCATGGGCAAACTTGGGCCCTCCAGGTGTTTTGGACTTCAACTCCCACAATTCCTAACAGCCTACCGGCTGTTAGGAATTGTGGGAGTTGAAGTCCAAAACACCTGGAGGGCTCAAGTTTGCCCATGCCTGCTATAAAGTACTATACAATTACTTATTTACATTTTCAGCAGCCAAAATACATTTGCAAGTCAAAAATAACTCTGGGTTCCACTTTCCAACTGATTCCACTTTCTGACTGCGGTCCCTGCTTACTTGTGGCCCTCCAGTTAGAGCACTCAAGGACCAGAGCTTCCCAGTTCTCAGTGTTTAAGCCACAGTTTTAAGGTTGGTTTTAAGCCCATCTTTAAATCTCTTTTCCTGCCCACCAACATTACGTTTCCCATTCTTGAGTTGGGAGTACACCTTTGCAGAAGCATTTGAGAAACTTAGCCTGTAACTGAAGGATTAGAAGGCATGATCATCAAGTTTGCAGACGACACCAAATTGGGAGGGATAGCCAATACTCCAGAGGACAGGATCAGGATTCAAAACGATCTTGACAGACCAGAGAGATGGGCTAAAACTAACAAAATGAAGTTCAACAGGGACAAATGCAAGGTACTCCACTTAGGCAGAAAAAAAAAACAAAATGCAAAGATACAGAATGGGGAATGACTGGCTCAAGAGAAGTATGTGTGAACAAGATCTTGGAATTCTCATGGAAAGCAAGTTAAACATGAGCCAACAATGTGATGCGGTGGCAAAAAAAGCCAATGGGATTTTGGCCTGCATCAATAGGAGCATAGTGTCTAGATCTAGGGAAGTAATGCTACCCATGCTCTATTCTGCCTTGGTTAGACCACACCTGGAATATTGTGTCCAATTCTGGGCACCACAATTCAAGAGAGATATTGACAAGCTGGAATGTGTCCAGAGGAGGGTGACTAAAATGATCAAGGGTCTGGAGAACAAGCCCTATGAGGAGCGGCTTAAGGAGCTGGCATGTTTAGCCTGAAGAAGAGAAGGCTGAGAGGAGATATGATAGCCATGTATAAATATGTGAGAGGCAGCCACAGGGAGGAGGGAGCAAGCTTGTTATCTGCTTTGCTTGGAGACTAGGATGCGGAACAATGGCTTCGAAGGAGAAGAAGAGGAGATTCCATCTGAACATGAGGAAGAACTTCCTGACTGTGAGAGCCGTTCAGCAGTGGAACTCTCTGCCCCGGAGTGTGGTGGAGGCTCCTTCTTTGGAAGCTTTTAAACAGAGGCTGGATGGCCATCCGTCAGGGGTGATTTGAATGCAATATTCCTGCTTCTTGGCAGAATGGGGTTGGACTGGATGGCCCATGAGGTCTCTTCCAACTCTTTGATTCTATGATTCTATGATCAAGAAAACCATGATGATTCTATCATCAAGAAAAAGTGTTCTTCCCACAGTCACCGGCCAACCTCTCTCCAATCCCAGAAATACAGCTCAATGGTGCAACATTATAAAATGCTGACCATTTCCGCTACCTTGGCAGCCATCTCTCCACAAAAGTCAACACTGACACTGAAATACAACACTGCCTGAGATCTGCGAATGTAGTTTTTTTCCAAATGAAGCAGAGAGTGTTTGAGGACCGGGATATCCATAGGGATACCAAGGTGCTTGCTTATAAAGCCATTGTCCTCCCAACCCTGCTATATGTCTGCAAAACATGGACTGTCTAAAGATGTCAAATGCAACTCCTAGAACAATTCCATCAGTGTTGCCTCCCAAAAATCCTGCAAATGTCTTGGGAAGGCAGGTGGACAAATGTCAGTGTGCTGGAAGAAGCAAAGACCACCTGCATTGAAGTGATGCTCCTACACCATCAACTCCACTGGACTGGCCACATTGTCCAAATGCCCTATCACCATCTCCCAAAGCAGCTACTCTACTCCGAACTCAAGAACAGGAAATGTAATGTTGGTAGACAGGAAAGAGACTTGAAGATGGGCTTAAAACAACCTTAAAAATGGTGGTATAGACACCAAGAACTAGGAAGCCCTGGCACTTGAGCACTCTAACTGGAGGTCAGCTATGACCAGCAGTGCTGCAGAATTCAAAGAGGCATGAATGGAGGGCAAAAGTGAAAAGCATGCCAACCCTGACTGGGACTGCCTCCCACCTGGAAACCAATGTCCTCACTGTGGAAGAACAGGGCTCCACAGCCACTGCGGACCCACTGCCAAGACACTACACTTGGAGGACCACCATCCTTGCCTACAAGGGATTGCCTAAGCAAAGTAAGGCAAACTGTTGAGAGTGCTTTGTTTGTTTGTGTTACTAAATGGCAGAAGAGAGTTGAGCCAGCTGTCCCTTGTGATCCCTTCCAGCTCTACGATTCTATGATCTAAGCAGGCTTTTCTAAAAAATCTTGAAATGTTTGCTTTTTGTGTCTTTTTCTTACCTATTTGTTATTAGAAATAGCGTTGTTCCTGATTAAAGCCCACACTCCCAAGTACACAAAAGCAGGCTTCCTGCTGCACGCTGTATTCTTCTACTGCACAAAGGTGTCCAGTTGCCTATTAGAATAATGCTTGCGCTAACGTGAGGCAGTGAATCTACGGCCTGATGGAAACAAATAACGTTTGCCTCTGCATGATCTACTTCTACATTTGTAAATGAAGCTGGTATTACCATCCCCTCTCTACAAGAGACTAGTTTCCAAAGAAACTAAATGGAAGTGGAATGGCTCTTCAAAATTCTCAAGGCAGCAGGGAACGGCCACAGGAACCCTCTTATCTGAGCTGATTGGAGAAAACTCTCCAAGCGCTCCAAAAAAGAAACCTTTCCAAACTGAAGCCCAAAACAGCCAATGGGGAGGAGGGCCATGTGGACAGTCCTACAGGGAGTTAAATGCAGAAACAAGGACTGAAGCCTGAAAGATGCCACAAATGATGGACCATCAACTGCCCTAGTGTTAATGTTGCAGAAAAGAAACATGGTTAGGGGGTCTTGCAAAATCATGGGGTCCTTGGATATTTTTGCCTCTATAACAGGTATGGGTAAACCCAGGCCCAGGGGCCAGATGCAATCCTATGGGCTCTTTTCCCAGGTCCTCCACTCTCTCACAATCATATCCTTTCTTCCTTCTCTCTCTCTTTCCTTCCTTCTTCCTTCGCTCCCTTCCTTCCTTGCCTCTTCTTTCTCCTTCCTTCCTTCCTTCATTCCTTCCTTCCTTCCTTCCTTCCTTCCTTCCTTCCTTCCTTCCTTCCTTCCTCCTTCCTTCCTTCCTCCCTTTCCTCCCTCCTCCCCTCTCTCCTTCCTTCCTTCCTTTTTTTTCCTTCCTTCTTTTCTCTCCTCCCTCCCTTCTCTTCCTTTCCTCTTTCTCCCTCCCTCCCTCCTTCCTCTTCCTTCATCCCTTGTCTCTTCCTTCTCTTTCCTCTCCCTTCCTTCTCCTTCCCTCCCTCCCCCCCCCCTTTTGTCTTTCCTTCATTTCTCTTTCCTTTATCCTCTTCCCTTCCTTCCTTCTGTTCTCTTCCTCCCTCCCTTCCCTCCTTCTCTTTTTCCTTCCCCCTTCCCTTCCATCCATCCTTCTCTTTCAACTTTCCTTCCTTCCCTTTTGTCTTTCCTTCCTTCTTTCCTCCTTCCTTCCCTCTCTCCCTCTTTTTCCTTCCTGCTTCCCTTCCTCCCTTTTGTCCTTCCTTCCTTCTCTCCTTCTTCTTTCCTTCTTCCTTCTCCCTTCCTTTCTTACCTCCCTCTTTCTCCCTCCTTCCTTCCCTTCCACCATTTCGTCCTTCCTTCCTTCCCTTCCCTTCCTCCCTCTTCCTCCTTCCTTCCTTTCTTTTTTCCTCCCTCCCTCCCTTCCCTCCCCTTCCCTCTTTCTCCCTCCCTTCATTCCCTTCCACCTTTTTCCCTGCTTCTTTCTTTCTTTCCTCCCTTCTTCCCCTCCTTCCTTCTATCCTTCCCTTTCTACCTTCCTTCCTTCTCTTTCTCCTTCCTTCCCTTTTGTCTTTCCTTCATTCTCTCTTTCCTTTATCCTCCCCTTCCTTCCTTCACTGTTCTCTTCCTCCCTCCCTTCCCTCTTTCTCTTTTCCTTCCTCTTTCCCTTCCTTCCATCCTTCCCTTCCACCCTTTCATCCTTTCCTTCCTTTTTTCCTTCCTTCCTCTCTTCTCCTTCCTTCCTCCCTCCTCTTTCTCCTTCCATCCTTCCCTTCCTCCTTTTCTCCTTCTTCTCTCTTTCCTTCCGTCTGTCACCCAGCAGCCAGTCTTCTTAGCAGGGAGTGCTAGCCTGTGGCCCTCAAGTTAGAATGTTTGCCCAAGTCTGCTCTATAAGATTGTATTATGCACCCGAAGAAGCACGTACACAAGGCTGCTCAAAAAGCAAGTGGATAGGGAGAGGGGAAGAAAACCTAGAACGCATGAATCTTCCACTGGCAAGAAAATATCAGAGGTCAAGGAAGAGGGAAACTCAGGGCAGAACCAAGGCTGCAGAGGTAAACACTTCAACAGATGGAAACAAAGGCAGCTGCAGAAGTTACAGAGAAAATGACTGGAGATGGCATGACATGGATATCTTTTTTGCACTGTTGCTAGAGGGGAAATGAGTATCTCATGGAGAAATGGGCAGGCTTCCATGTGACGTGACCTTCTGCTAGCTACCTTTGCCATCTCCTTCTGCGCTCTCTCTTCTATGTCACTCTGCTTCTGACTCCAATGATCCTTTCTCTTCTATTCTCCAACAGGTCCACTTTACTCTCCTCTTCAAATTTCTCCTTAAGGACCTCCACAAAGCCTTTCCAGAACAACTGCCTAATCTCCCCTCATCCATCCTGTGCCTTCTCCCATATCCTGTTATTCCTCTTTTTTGCCTCCTATCTTAAAATCTTCTTCCAATTTTGTTTTTCTAACTGGAAAACATTCCTGGATATCAACAGCATCATATCTATATCTGGTCCAACTAGCTTCTTGATGATGCTCAGGAAGCACAACCTGGGGCTTCTGCTGCCCCAAAAACTGACTATTTCAAACCTACTTGTGGATTTTCCCATATAGGGTTTTGGCTCCCTGCATGCACCTGACCTCTCTATCTATCCTTGTTCATAGTTATCCTTCCCCATTTACTTCTTGACTCATCATTCCTGTAGACTAGGAAATGTGGTTCTCTAGATATGTTTGGAGTACAGCTCTCAGTATTATTATTATTATTATTATTATTATTATTATTATTATTATTTTGCCATTGATAATTCCAGCTAGGACTATTAGGAGTTGCAATCCGGCAACAACAGTAGGGCCGCACAGTTCCCATCCCTGCAGTAACCATAGTGGCTGGGGATCACAGTAGATACAATTCAACACATTGGAAATGTGTCATGCTGCAGAAAGTTGTTCTATATTACTACTTTTCTACTTCACATAATATCTTTTCTTCTCCTTTGCTTGTGGCCCTCTTAGGCATATAATTACTATTTTCCTATCTCCTAGATTCATCTATTCACTCTTTCTTAAGTACCACTGTGGTCTTTGTGACACAATAACAAGTCCAGCCACTCAGTGGCAGAAGCTCCACCACAACCACCACAAAATCCATTTGTGAACTATACTACTCACGGAATGGGATGTTTTTGTGTCTTTTCACCTTCCTTGCAATAGATGGAGGTCCACAGATCATGGAAAGCCTCCTCAATTTAAGGATGTCAAGATCACTTAGGTCACAACTCCCCAAAACCCCAGCTCAATTACTATGTCTGACAGGTCCTGTAGTCTAATGCATGTGGAAAGCTCTAGGTTTAGAGAAGACTTAATAGGATAACTTTGTTTGGGTTCAAGATTCCAAATAATGTTTCATGACTTCCACACAATCTCCAATATGCCAATCCACAAGAACTCAATCCAAACCAAAACAGGTTCTGATCATCCTTATTGGGTACCCAACCCCACTCCCAGGTTCCTCTTCCCCAATCGACCTTGTCCAGTCAGGACCTACCTGTAGATCAGCAATGTTCAGCTTGTGGTAAATCTTCTCATCGTCTCGGCGCTCATCTTGGGGGACGGTGAGGTTGGCCAGCTGGATCTCCAGCTCCAGCACCTGCTGCATCTGTTCTTCTGTGGAAGCTCTGGCTCCACCTAGGAGCATCCCCAGCTCCACCATGTAATCCAGGTAGGCAGCCAGCACCTACCACAGCAAGACAAAACATCTAGGGGATTTCAGGGCATTGGAAAGCATCACAGGACAGCAAACAGTCCCTTTCAACACACACACACAGACACCATGTCCTCCTGACATTTCAGTTCATTATGGTGCCTTCACCCTCGAATCCAGCAATGACATGGATAGTGAGGTCAGAGAACCAATGGTCCCAAGAGAGGAAGAAAATCCCAGCAACTACAACGCCCAAGATCCAGAGAATGAAAATACATCCTGCCTATCAGATATTTGCATGGCAATTCGTAACAGTAGCAAAATTCCAGTTATGAAGTAGCAATGAAAATAATTTTAGGGTTGGGGGTCACCACAACATGAGGAATTGTATTAAGGGGTCACGGCATTAGGAAGGTTGGGAACCACTGGATTAGAGGAAAGATGGGAGTTGGAATCTTGCTTTTCCAGATGCAAAAGCACTGCTGCAGCCTCTCCTAGCTCTTGTTTGCTTTTCAGTACCAACAGCACTTGCCATCTTAACCACATTCTGATTGGCCACATTTCCCTTACTTCTCATCCATGGACGGTTTATGAACAGAACACAGAGAAAACCTGCTTTTCCCAAAGAGAGCCTTAGTACCTTGAAACAAAGGAAAGGCAAAAGCAACCCCAACTGCACTACCATTCTCCATTCATTCTGGCCTATGGCACAGCTGTGCTGGTACGGCTGTACCAAAAGCTCCAACTTCCTTTTCTTGTTTGCATGTATTCCAAAGTTCCATGCATTTTGCAATAAGGTGGCTTCCCTTGGTTTGCAATTATAGGGCCAATGACCCATCAATCATTGTTAAGTTTTGGTTCCACCCCTTTCCCCAGGGCTCTGGGAGGAGAGGGAGCCATTTTAGGTCAGTCTTGCATTGGAAAGCTTAGCTACAGGACGTGGATTAGCTCCACCTAGAATCATAGAATCAAAGAGTTGGAAGAGACCTCATGGGCCATCCAGTCCAATCCCCTGCCAAGAAGCAGGAATATTGCATTCAAATCACCCCTGACAGATGGCCATCCAGCCTCTGTTTAAAAGCTTCCAAAGAAGGAGCCTCCACCACACTCCGGGGCAGAGAGTTCCACTGCTGAACGGCTCTCACAGTCAGGAAGTTCTTCCTCATGTTCAGATGGAATCTCCTTTCTTGTACTTTGAAGCCATTGTTTCGTGTCCTAGTCTCCAGGGAAGCAGAAAACAAGCTTGCTCCCTCCTCCCTGTGGCTTCCTCTCACATATTTATACATGGCTATCATATCTCCTCTCAGCCTTCTCTTCTTCAGGCTAAACATGCCCAGCTCCTTAAGCCGTTCCTCATAGTGCTTGTTCTCCAGACCCTTGATCATTTTAGTCGCCCTCCTCTGGACACATTCCAGCTTGTCAATATCTCTCTTGAATTGTGGTGCCCAGAATTGGACACAATATTCCAGGTGTGGTCTAACCAAAGCGGAAGAGAGGGGTAGCATGACTTCCCTAGATCTAGACACTATGCTCCTATTGATGCAGGCCAAAATCCCATTGGCTTTTTTTGCCGCCGCATCACATTGTTGGCTCATGTTTAACTTGTTGTCCACGAGGACTCCAAGATCTTTTTCACACGTACTGCTCTCGAGCCAGGCATCCCCCATTCTGTATCTTTGCATTTCGTTTTTCCTGCCAAAGTGGAGTATCTTGCATTTGTCACTGTTGAACTTCATTTTGTTAGTTTTGGCCCATCTCTCTAATCTGTCAAGATCGTTTTGAATCCTGCTCCTGTCCTCTGGAGTATTGGCTATCCCTCCCAATTTGGTGTCATCTGCAAACTTGATAAGAGCTTCATTTCTCACAGCATCCGGGGGAAATTCCGGGGGGAAACAGTTCCAAAGGACTCCAGCTGGAGAATCTACAAAGCCTTGACTGGTAGGTCTACTCGGGACCCAAGAAGCAGTTTGGAGCCGGGAGCAGAGCCCACACCAGCAAAGTTTAGAAAGTAGATTGCCCAAGGAGGGGTTTAAAGGGGTTTTCCTCTTAAAGAAAAGAAACAGTTCACAAAGCCAGTTGCCTGTCCCTTGTGGACAAGATTAAGAAAGCCACCAGTTGATTCAAAGCCTTGAAGTATTTGTTTAATTTGTTGAAGATCTAAGACGTATTTGATTGTTTGTTGAAGACTTAAGCAATAATAAAGGACGTTGTTAAACCTTTCAAGCTTCTAAAGACTCTGTATAGGAAAATCCTTTGGGCCTCTCAACCGAGGCACCCTGGCTTCCCAATGGGCACAAAGAGCACGTCCTGTTCAAAAGCCAACTGCTATAGGCCCAGCGCGTGACAGCACAACAGCCATGGCAATAGCAAAGCTATGCGGCTGAAGATCCTATCTCATTGCTTTCATAATCTGCTCATCTTCACCTTAATTTGGGCTCTTTCATAACTCTGCGGTTCTGTGTTTGGCATGGGAGCCAAACACTCCTGAGCATTTCTGCTTTTCATTTCTATATATATTTAAACCGAGGCATTTCTAGCCTCTGGTGACTACTAAGACGAGCTCGAAACCATTTACTTCTTTGTTTAAGGTATTTATATCCCATCTTTCAATTTAACAAACATTCTCAAAGCAGCTTCCATATAATAAAAGCCACACACCATAAAACACACACTAATGAAACAACACAACAATAAAGCACAATAATAAAAACATCAGAAAGCAATGTGAAAATCAAGTAAAAAGCTTATAAAACACAGAAAAAATTGAGCAGCCATGTGAAACATTACTGTCACAGTGAAATTAAAACCTTAACTAAAAGAGACTTGGTTTTGTCTAGTGCCTAAAAGAAAACTTAATTGTAATTAGCCTGATTGACTTCAGTTAACAATAGTTGATACCCCACTCATGGCCTGTGCTGTTTTGTTGGAATCTGCTAGAAGTGCTGCAAATGCAACATAGTGTACCCAGGGCTACCCTGTCTAATGTCACGGCTACAGACCCAGAGAGCATCCTCATAAACAATCTCTGCCTTTACTCTGTGCAGGTCACATAAATAAATATTACAATGTATGCATTAGATAATAGATGTGGCTCATTAGCACTCTGCCTTTTCCTTTATGGCAGTGTTTCTCAACCTTTCTAATGTTGCAACCTCTTAATATGGTTCCCCAACCATAACATTATTTTCGTTGCTACTTCATAACAGTAATTTTGCTACTGTTATGAATTGTAACATAAATATCTGATATGCAGGATGTATTTTCATTCACCGGACCAAATTTGGCAGAAATACCCGATATGCCCAAATCTGAATACTGGTGGGGTTGGGGAGGGATTGATTTTGTCACTTGCTGGGATTTATAGTTAACCTGCAATCAAAGAGCATTCTGAACTCCACCAATGATGGAACTGAACCAAAACTTGGCACACAGAACTCCCATGACCAACAGAAAATACTAGAAGTGTTTGATGGGCACTGGCCTTGAGTTTTGGAGTTGTGGTTCACCTACATTCAGAGAGCACTGTCGTCTCAAACCATGATGGATCTGGCCCAAACTTGGCACAGATACTCAATATGTCCAGTGGTCAACCCTGGTGGAGCTTGGGGAAAATAGACCTTGGCATTTTGGAGTTGTAGTTGCTGGGATTTCTAGTTCACCTACAATCAAAGAGCATTTTGAACCCCACCAACGATAGAATTGGGCCAAACTTCCCACACAGAGACCCCCATGATCAACAGAAAATACTGTGTTTTCTGATGGTCTTTGGCGATCCCTCTGACACCCCCCTCCCAACCCCCCCCCCCAGGGTCCTAACCCCCAGGTTGAGAAATGTCCTAGGAGGAACAGCTTAGGGAGCTAGCTATTTTTCAGCTTGTAGAAGAGAATGTCAAGAGGGGCATGACAGGCATGTTTACATATTTGAAAGGATGTCACATTGAGGTGGGGACATGCTTGTGTCCTCCAGCTCCAGAAACTAGGATATGGATTTAAACAAAACCAACGATAGAATTGGGCCAAACTTCCCACACAGAACCCCCATGATCAACAGAAAATACTGTGTTTTCCGATAGTCTTTGGTGACCCTCTGACACCCCCTTGCAACCCCCATCCCAAGGGTCCTGACCCCCAGGTTGAGAAACACTGCTTTATAGCTTTAAGGGCTGTGGTAGTGCAACAGGTTAAATCGCTGAGCTGCTGAACATGCTAACAGGAAAGTTAGCAGTTCGATTCTGTGAGTTGTGGTGAGATCCCACTTTTAGCCCCAGTTCCTGCCAACCTTGCAGTTCGAATCAATGAAAATGTGAGTAGCTCAATAGGTACCACCTCGGTGGGAAGGTAAACAGCACTCCATGCCGTCATGCCAACCACATGACCTAAGAGGTGTCTATGGACAGCGCAGGCTCTTCAGCTTAGAAATGGGGATGAGTACCACCCTGAGAGCCGGAGATGAGCATCATCCCTCGGAGCCACAAGGGAAAGCCTTTACCTTTATCTGTGTATCTGTGTTTCATTGTTTCTAGTCATTGAATGCTTGCCTTTGTGTCTGCATATGCTGGGACCTGCCCTGAGTCCCCTCAAGGAGATAGGGCAGCATAAAATATTATTATATTATTATTATACTAGCCATCCCATGCAACGCATGGCTGTGGCCCAGTCTGGGGATCTGGAAAATAAAGTAATGGTTTCTAATCTATATAATTTCTTTATGCTTGTGGGTAAACAGTATTTCTTGTTGTTTCTTTGTCGGTGTTGATGTGGAGAGTATCTGGTTTGCCTACTCTGGAATATGCAACATATCATTGTCCTTCTTTAGGGGTTCCTTTCAAATCTATGATATTATTGATGTTTAATCGTTGATGATGCTACTGTTTTTAACTGTCCCATATTCGTTTTGTGATGTTTTTGCATTGAATTTTGCTGTTGTTAACCGCTTTGAGTCACCTGAGGGCTGAGAAAAGTGGTATATAAGTGAAGTAAATAAATAAATATTATATCTCTGTGTGTCTGAATCATATATATCTATCTATATCTATGGCTGGATGGCTCTTTGTCAGGAGGGCTTTGATTAGATTTTCTTGCCTTGGTGAAGAGAGTTGGATTGGGTGGCCTTAAGTATTTTCTGTTGGTCGAGGGGGTTCTGTGTGGGAAGTTTGCCCCAATTCTGTCATTGGTGGGGTTCAGAACGCTCTTTGATTGTAGGTGAACTATAAATCCCAGTAACTACAACTCCCTAATGTCAAGGTCTATTTCCCCCAAACTCCATCTGTGTTCATATTTGGGCATATGGAATATCTCTGCCAAGTTTGGTCCAGATCCATCATTGTTTGAGTCCACAGTGGTCTCTGGATGTAGGTGAACTACAACTCCCAAACTCAAGGTCAATGCCCACCAAACCCTTCTAGTGTTTTCTGTTGGTCATGGGAGCTCTGTGTGGTAAATTAGGTTCAATTCCATCATTGGTGGAGTTCAGAATGCTCGTTGATTGTAGGTGAACTATAAATCCCAAGAACTACAACTTCCCAATGACAAAATCATTTTTTTTATAGTGAAGGACATCCATTGGGTTGTTAGGTGTCTTGTGTCCAAATTTGGTGTCAATTCGTCCAGTGGTTTTTGAGTTCTGTTAATCCCACAAACATTTTTATTTATATAGATAAGCCCTATGACAGTGGTTCTCACCTGTGTGTCCCCAGGTGTTTTGGCCTACAACTCCCAGAAATCCCAGTCAGTTTACCAGTTGTTAGGATTTTTGGGAGTTGAAGGCCAAAACATCTGGGGACCCACAGGTTGAGAAACACTGCCCTATGAAATAGTGATACTCAGAATAAACTTCATCTATCTCAGCCACTGCCTGTAAGTCAAGGATGGGAAGCAGTATTGAATCTTGGTAGACTCTTTGGCCAAAGTTATTGTTTGTTGTCTGTTTGCCTTCCTGCTCATCCCATCTCCGTGTCCTGCCTGGAATGACACAGTGTGGTGATGCTTCAATACATGGCCACCCAAAGATGTTTTCCTTTTTTGTTAAGCACAATTTGATTCAGATTTGTATATAAGTGTGTGGCGGTAGTGGTTACCAGTGGAGAAATGGATTGGTGTCACCATGGGTGGCTTGTTTGTGGCTCCTTACCTTCTCATTGGCAGTCTTGTTCAGGTAGTAATCCCGCGAGGGCAAGAAGAGGCCCGACTGATCCAGCTGCCATACATAAAAGGGAACCAATGAGTACAGGTGCCAGAATGACTTGTCTCTACAGATCTTCCCAGGTATGGGCAAACTTCGGTCCTCCAGGTGTTTTGGACTTCAACTCCCACAATTCCTAACAGCCGATAGGCTGTTAGGAATTGTGGGAGTTGAAGTCCAAAACACCTGGAGGGCCGAAGTTTGCCCATACCTGGGCTATTTCTTTCCTGCCTGCACTTTGAAATAATACATTTCAGACACAGATCTGTCGCCTCGATAAGCATGAAGGCTAAAGGATTTCATTTCTTGAAGAATGACAATAGACTTCCAACAATCATAAGAACAATATGGTGTTCGTGGCTTCATAGCTCTGTTAACTTTCCCATTGGACGTGCTTATTTGCAAGACATGAAAAACCATGGCCAATTTAGCCCTATAGTTTTCTGGTCCTCTCTGTTCCACTCCATGCACATATTCCCTTGTGTTCCTAATTCAACCATGTTGAAAATGTCAGGAGAACAGATTGTATAAGGCTTGTGCTTCCCTGCTATCATTTGAAAGCTTGCACAGCTTTCTAGAAGAGGAAATGGAGAGGAGAATGACCCAGAAATACAAGACACTTCACATTCCCATCAAAATTGACTATGTGTGCACACAATTCTGAATATATTTTAATCAATTTTATGGACTTTAATTGTTAATTTTTTAATACCACCGATGGATGTTTGTGGGTTTTAAATTGTATTGAAATGCTTTTAATGTAAGCCACTATGAATCTCCTTTGTGGCGAGAAAAAATGGGGTAATAATAATAATAATAATAACAACAACAACAATAACAAAGACTCTGGCACAAGCCCAGTGGTAATCGACACACTGGGTGTAGTACCTAAATTATTATTTATTTATTTATTACTGTGCTTGTATACCGCCGTTTCTCAGCCTAAATTGGCGACTCAACGCGGTTTACAACAGTACAAACAACAACAATATTCAGATTAAAACCATAAAAAACAACATACACAATAGACAATATTGGCCCGTCGATAATAATCCAGTGCATCTCTTAACTAAAATCATAATCCAATTTCATCGTCCATATTACCAATCCATTTAGTCATCAGTTCATTGTACCGAATTAGCCAAATGCCTGTTTGAACATCCAGGTCTTCAGTCTTTTTCGAAACACCATCAGCGAGGGGGCTGATCTTACCTCCATGGGAAGGGCGTTCCAAAGCCGAGGGGCCACCACAGAAAAGGCCCTGTCTCTCGTCCCCGCCAGCCGCACCTGTGAAGCAGGCGGGATAGAGAGCAGGGCCTCCCCAGAAGATCTTAGGGTCCTGGTGGGCTGATAGGCCGAGATACGTTCGGATAGGTAAGTTGGACCAGAACCGTTTAGGGCTTTAAAGGCCAACGCCAGCACTTTGAATTGAGCCCGGTAGCAAATCGGCAGCCAGTGGAGCTGGTGCAGCAGAGGAGTTGTATGCTCCCTGCGCTCCGCTCCTGTTAGTATCATGGCTGCCGAGCGTTGGACTAGCTGGAGCTTCCGGGCCGTCTTCAAAGGCAACCCCACGTAGAGAGCGTTGCAGTAGTCTAAACGGGATGTAACCAGAGCGTGGACTACCGTGGCCAAGTCAGACTTCCCAAGGTACGGGCGCAGTTGGCGCACGAGTTTTAACTGTGCGAATGCTCCCTGGTCACCGCCGAAACCTGGGGTTCCAGGCTCAGCGATGAGTCCAGGATCACACCCAAACTGCGAACCTGCGTCTTCAGGGGGAGTGCGACCCCATCCAACACAGGCTGTAACCCTATACCCTGTTTGGCCTTGCGACTGACCAGGAGTACCTCTGTCTTGTCTGGATTCAATTTCAATTTGTTCGCCCCCATCCAGACCGTCACAGCGGCCAAGCACCGGTTCAGGACCTCGACAGCCTCCTTAGTAGCAGGTGGAAAGGAGTGACAGAGTTGGACATCATCTGCGTACAGATGACATCGCACTCCGAAACTCTGGATGATCTCACCCAGCGGCTTCATGTAGATGTTAAACAACATGGGAGACAGTATTGAACCCTGAGGAACCCCACAAGACAAAGGTTGTGGGGTTGAACAGGAGTCTCCCAGTAACACCTTCTGAGACCGACCCTCGAGGAATGAGCGGAGCCACTGCAGAACAGTACCTCCAAGACCCATCCCCGCGAGGCGTCCAGAAGGATACCGTGGTCGACGGTATCGAAGGCCGCTGAGAGGTCCAGCAGCACCAACAGGGACACACTCCCCCTGTCGAGCTCCCGGCGCAGATCATCCACTAAGGCGACCAAGGCTGTCTCGGTACCATGCCCCGGCCTAAAGCCAGACTGTGCCGGATCCAGATAATCCGTGTCTACCAAGAATGCCTGGAGTTGTGAGGCCACCACACGTTCCATGACTTTGCCCAAAAAGGGGAGATTGGAAACAGGCCGATAGTTGACGAATTGAGTGGGATCCAGTGATGGTTTTTTCAACAGCGGTTTTATCACAGCTTGTTTTAAGCTGGCTGGAATTTTGCCTTCCCGAAGGGAGGCATTAACCACCACCTTCACCCACTCGGCCAATCCCCCTCTGGCCTCCTTTAGAAGCCAGGATGGGCAGGGGTCTAGGATGCATGTGGTAGCTCTCATTCCTCCAAGTATCTTGTCCACATCCTTGGGTTGGACCAATTGAAATGAATCCATCAAAACCGGACAAGCAGATGCTCGTGTTACATCCTCAGAGACTGCCGTTAATATGGTATCCAGTCCAGAGCGGATCAAAGCGACTTTGTCTGCAAAGAACTGAGCAAAGGCTTCACAGCGAGCTGCCGAGTCATCAGGGCACCCATCCTGAATGGAGGGTTTTAACAGGCCTCTGACAACTCGGAACAGTTCAGCCGGACGGTTCTTTGCAGACGCAATAGTGGCCGCAAAGAAAGTTTCTTTGCGGCCTTTATTGCCGCGGCATATGCCCTTAAAAAGGACACAAACCGTGTTCGGTTTGGCTCGCTCGGATCCGAACGCCACACGCTCTCTAGTTCCCTCTTCTTTCGCTTCAACGCTGCCAGCTCCTCGGTAAACCAAGGGCTGGTTTAGCTCGGCTACTTGAGAGGGGACGTTCTGGGGCGATCGTGTCTATTGCCCTAGTCATCTCCCCATTCCAGAGAGCGACCAGGGCATCGACAGGATCACCAACCGAGGAGGCGGGAAATTCCCCAAGAGCCGTCAGGAATCCATCCGGATCCATAAGCCTCCTGGGGCGGACCATCTTAATGGGTCCTCCACCTCTGCGGAGGTTAGGGGGTGCAGTGAGTCTAAAGCTGACCAGGTGGTGGTCGGTCCATGGCAACGGAGAGATGGATAACTCCTCAACACCGCCACCTTCCTCCCATCCCTGGCAGAAAACCAAGTCCAATGTGTGTCCAGCACTGTGGGTGGGGCCAGATACCTGTTGGGACAGCCCCATGGTTGCCATGGTAGACATGAAGTCCTGAGCTGCTCCCGATAAGGCGGTCTCGGCGTGGACATTGAAGTCCCCCAGCACAAGCAGCCGTTGGGACTCCAACGCCAGGCTCGAGACCACCCCCGCTAGCTCAGGTAGGGAGACGGTAGTGCAGCGAGGTGGACGGTACACTAGCAGAATCCCTATTCTGTCCCGGTCACCCACCCTCAGGTGGACGCATTCAAAATTTGTGGTCTGCGGGATGGGGCTCCTGGTCAGATGGATGGAATCTCTATAGACCACTGCAACCCGCCTCCCCGCCCTCCGGATCTCGGTTGGTGCTGCACAGAGAAACCTGGTGGGCAAAGCTGGGTTAAATTTACACCTCCCGCTTCGTCCAACCAGGTCTCTGTGGTGCACGCCAGATCTGCCCGTTCATCCAGGATTAGATCCTGGATGAAAGTTGTTTTACCATTGACAGATCTGGCGTTCAACAGCACCACTTTCAATTCGGAGGGACCGCCATCCTGGTTACACCAACTTGCCATATCAGGAGACCGATTTGGAATTACTAATGTTGTTCCACATTCCCTAGGCCGAATTAAGGGTCTCCCTTTCCCGTATCTCCCCCTCCCCACCACGACTTCTATGGGGGCTCCCCGGCTAACGGAACCCCTTCCCTCCTCCATGACGCATTCAGCAACCACAATATCAATATACAGTTCATTATTGACTATTTGATATGTTGCAGCTTCAATTTGCCATAATCCTGCCTTCCGTCCATTTCCCACTCCCGCTTTGTTATACTCGGGCCTCTCTGGTCTACTCCGTTCCCTCTCTCCACCATAAACAATTAGCAGCCAAATTAACAAATACCAGGGAAAGTGTAGTGGCATGAGTGGCGAGAGCCGTTAAGCACTGTCGGAGAGGTTTTCCTAAGGTTCTTAAAGTGCAGATAGATTATATAAGATGGTATAAATAACTAAAGTGCAATGGCTTTATCAATTGGCTCTAAAGTGCTAAAATAAAGTTCGTCATGGAGGACTTAAAGTGCTACGCTAGATGGTTGGTTGAGACAATTAAAGTGCTGAGGTTCAATAAGTTAGTGGTCCAGTTACCACAGAGGTAGTAAATTAAAGTGCTGGTCGGGTAAAGTGCTAGAATCACACCAAATAAGTATACACTTCGCTTGTTGACAAAACAACGATTAGTTCTTAAGTTCTCCGCTGATGGAATGCTCCGCACCAAACACAATGAGGGTGGTCAGCACAATCAACGATGGTTAACAAGGTCAAAGGAGGTCAACACAGACAAGGATGGTCAGCACAATCAAAAGGATGGTCCACACAATTAAAGGAGGTCAACACAGACTAAAGACCTTGGCCTGCACTTAAAAACAATTGACACTGACAAAATTACCATCTGGTAGCTGCAAAAGGCCACCCTACTCAGATCTGCATGGATTATTTGTTGACACATCACATAGTCTTAGACACTTGGGAAGTGTCCAATGTATGATTCAATACAAAAGCCAGCATAGTGATGTTGATTGCAGTGTACTAAATTGGAGGAGGAGGAGGAGGAGGAGGAGGAGGAGGAGGAGGAGGAGGAGGAGGAGAGAGGAGGAGGAGGAGGAGAAGGAGAAGGAGAAGGAGAAGGAGAAGGAGAAGGAGAAGGAGAAGGAGAAGGAGAAGGAGAAGGAGAAGGAGAAGGAGGAGAAGGAGGAGAAGGAGGAGAAGGAGGAGAAGGAGGAGAAGGAGAGGAGAAAGAGGAGAAGGAGAGGAGAAGAGAAGGAGAAGCAGATGGAGAAGGAGATGGAGATGGTGATAGAGAAGGAGATGGAGATGGAGATGGAGATGGAGATGGAGAAGGAGATGGAGAAGGAGATGGAGATGGAGAAGAAGACGACAACAAGACACGGAGTAGTTTCTTGAAATCCATGTTAATATGTGATGTTATGTTAACAGAGCAAAAGCAAGCCATGATTTGCTCACCAGACACAAGCAAGAATTAGAATCCGGGTTTTTTTCTTAGCTTATTAATTCTGGCTTCTTGAAATCATGGTTTGCGGTGTTACCCAAACCTGTGGTTAGTCCTTCATTACAGCAAAGTCTCCATTGGGCACCTCTACTCTTACCTCTTAGTACTGTTTTCCCATTTTCTTATGCTACCATTATTTCTTTGTCATGTTTTTTCTTCATACACCTTCCCTTAGTTTGGAAAAGGTTTATTTGTTGTGGGGGCTAAAACTTCTTTCAATCCCTAAATAGCAGGGCTACTGCCCAAGATAAGAGAATTAGTCCAAAAACAATCTTAGCTTATATTTTACACCTCTGTCCATAACAAACCACCTTCTGCATCCCTTCTGTTGGCTCAATGGCAGATTTGCCTTATCACAGAACTCAGCAAGGCTGGCAATGATGGGAAGTCCCTCCTCGTCTGATCTAAGTTCACTTTACAGAAATGCTACTTGAATGGGATTGCTGGGTAAAATTACCTGGATGATGTTGCTGTTGGAACTCTTGGAATCGGCACCAACAAAGACAGTGAAGAACGGAGAGGCTCGGTAGGTTCCCGACACCAGTTTCAAGACCTCCATGAAGTTCGTCTGGTTCCAAGGGCCAGTGATGTTCCAGCCTCCAATCTAGGGAAAGGCAGGATGCAAGGAATAAGGATCACAGCAGGGAAGCTGACATGACTGGTTTTGTCCCTTGGAAATATAAGCAAAGAGTTGTGCAACAGACTGAAACCCAAAGAACCGAAAATAAAAACAATATCATACACACAGAGAGATTCATACAGATAGATAGATCAAGGAGGGCTCAAGACTTGTTTTCTGCTACTCGAGAGAGTAAGACACAATGGAGCCATGGATTCAAGTTGCAGGAAAACATACTCTATTAAAACATTAGGAAGAACATCCTGATGGTAAGAGCTGTTTAAGAGCTGTTTAGAGCTGCCTTGGAGTCCAGCGGAGTCCCCTTCTCTGAAGGTTTTTATGCAGAAGCTGAATAGCCATCAGTTGGGAGTGTTTTGATTTGGTATTCTTGCATGGCAGAAGGTTGAACTGGATGGCTCTTGAGTCTCTTTCAACTCGATGATTCTCTGATGCAAGATTTTGGGCACCGTAAACAAATAAAAGGAAATAGGGGGGGGGGGGAATATCTGAGATCAACAGCACCCCTTCCCTTAGCCCAATCTGAAGCCTAAAAATGGCTCCTCTGTTTCTCTCCCTCTCTCTTGCCCTCAATTTCCACCTTGTTCTATGTCTTTCATTCTCCTGCCTTTCCCCACAGCTTTCAGGTCATATTGCATCCTGTGAAATATATACAATGACATCTGTGAAATCATACAAAGCATACAGGAAAAGAGATCTAAAGATGGGCTTAAAGCCAACCTTAAAAACTGTGGCATAAACACTGAGAACTGGGAAGCCTTGCCCCTTGAGTGCTCTAACAGGAGGCCAGCTGTGACCAGTAATGCTGCAGAATTAGGAGAGGCACGAATGGAGGACGAAAGGGAGAAATGTGCCAAGAGGAAGGCACATCAAGCCAACCTTGACCGGGACCGCCTTCCACCTGGAAACCGGTGTTCTCACTGCGGGAGAAGATGCAGATCAAGAATAGGGCTCCACAGCCACCTATGGACCCACCACCAAAACGCTACACTTGGAGGACCATTATCCTCAGGCTACGAGGGATCGCCTAATTAAGTAAATGCGTTCAAGTTGTCAGCTTGTGGCAACTCCATCAATTCTTCATAGGATTTTCTTAGGAACTGAATATTTAGAGGTGGTTTTGCCACTTCCTTTTCCTGAAATATAGCCTGCAGCACCGCGTATTTCTTGGTGGTCTTCCATCCAAGTACTAATCCTTCTTAACTTCCAAGATCAGGTGGGATCTGGTGCCTTTAGCATTTAGGCTCCTTTGGCTACCAGAAATTCAGTCTGATCTTTCATGTGTCTACTGTAATTTAACTAAAAATTCCACTACATTTCAAGACTTGGACCCTGTTACAAACCTAAAAACTTGCATCAACTAGGATAGCACAGTAAAAAAAAAAAATGGCGATTCTCAACCTGGGGTCCCCAGATGTTTTTGGCCTTTAATTCCCAGAAATCCTAACAGCTGGTAAACTGGTTGGGATTCTGGGAGTAGTAGGCCAAAACACCTGGGGACCCACAGGTTGAGAACCACTGATTGATATAGAGATTAGGATATTGGCTGATTTGGGAGGGGGGGGGAGAGAACGATAGCTTAAACATACCAGGAGCCAGGATAGTGTAATGGTTTGAGTATTGGACTATAATGCTGTGGACCAGAGTTTGACTCCCATTCAGCCGTGAAACCCATTGGCAAGTCACGCTTTCTCAGCCTCAGAGGAAGCCAAGGGTAAATCTCTTCTGAAGAAGTCTAGCCAAGAAGACCCTGTGATAGGTTCAGCTTAGTATCTCCATAAGTCAAAAATGACTTGAAGATGCACAACAATAAACACACCACACATACACTGGGATACTTTGTAAATAGATTTATTCCTAAAGGGAATTGGGCAGTTCTTTAACTGGGATGCTGTAACTGGGATAGTAAGTAATAGAGTTGCAAAGTGATAAAAACACATCCGTCCAATGCACATCGGGACACCAGCTGGAGAGTGCCAGTGTGCATCATCAGAACCCATTCTGGCGCATTGGGAGAGCCCTTGCCAGTGTCCTGTTACACAACATCCCAATTCATTGACAAGGTTTCTTAGTGCTTCTGTACATAGGTACACATGAAGTTACATAACGTGGACCGTGATAGAGGACTTCGATCATACCCATTACTATACTACATCTATCAATAACTATTAGCCATTGTAACTGGTTTGCTTCCAGCCATTGCTCTTCCATTTACAAACTACCAGGAGAAGTGAAATTGATTTTCCACCTTATGTGGAGCACTATATCTTGCTCACAGAGGCTGGGATAAAACACACAGGGTCATTTGCGATTCAGGAATGCTTTGCATTGTTTTCAATTTTCCCTAATACAGATTGAGTATCTTGTATACAGAATTCCAAAATCAGAAATACCTCAAAGTCCAAAACTACCACTGATCATACACATGGGTGGCTGAGATATTGACATCTTTGTGCTCTGATGGTTCATTGTACACAAATTTAATTTAATGAACACAATTATTTTTTTAAAATGGTGTATAAAAGTATCTTCAGGCTAAGGTTTATAAGATGGTACATGAATTTTGAATGTATCTCCAATATATCACATTTGTTGTTGTTCATTCATTCAGTCGTTTCCGACTCTTTGTGAATTCATGGACCAGTCCACACCAGAGCTCCCTGTCGATCGTCACCACCCCCAGCTCCTTGAAGATCAATCCAGTCACTTCAAGGATACCATCCATCCATCTTGCCCTTGGTCGGCCCCTCTTCCTTTTTCCTTCCATTTCCCCAGCATCATTGTCTTCTCTAAGCTTTCCTTTCTTCTCATGATGTGGCCAAAGTACTTCATCTTGGCCTCTACTATTCTTCCCTCCAATGAGCAGTCGGGCTTTATTTCTTGAAGTATGGACTGGTTGGATCTTCTCGCAGTCCAAGGCACTCTCAGAACTTTCCTCCAACACCACAGTTCAAAAGCATCTATCTTCCTTCGCTCAGCCTTCCCTATGGTCCAGGGAATACCATGGCTTTGACTAGGCAATGGATCTTTGTTGCCAGTCTGATGTCTCTACTCTTTACTATTTTATAGAGACTGGACATTGCTCTCCTCCCAAGAAGTAAGCGTCTTCTGATTTCCTGGCCACAGGCTGCATCTGCAGTAATCTTTGCACCTAGAAATACAAAGTCTGTCACGGCCTCCACGTTTTCTCCCTCTATTTCCCAGTTGTCAATCATTCATTGCCATAATCTTGGTTTTTTTTTAATTTTTGACTGCAACCCAGCTATTGCTCAAAGACTTTGGAATAGTCAATGAAACAGAAATAGATGTTTTTCTGAAACTCCCTGTCTTTTTCCATTATCCAGCAGATATTGGCAATTTGGATATTGGCAGCAGATATTGGCAAATATATCACATTATGTGTATGCAAATATTCCAAAATCTGGGGCGGGGGTGGGGGGGATCAAAATCTACATTATCTACTTTGAACTGGATTATCCGAGTCTACACTGTCATATAATCCAATTCAAAGCAGGTAATCTGGATTTTATAGTGCAGTATAGAAAGGGCCTTAAATAGTCTGATCCAGCAATGTGGTTCTTGCTTTTTGAAAGCTCTTCAGTGTCTTCTCTATTTTGAATGTGACATAGAAACTATTATTTGCTTAACATAGCTATACAGCACAGCTATAACAAGAGAGAACTGCCTAACTCAGATGCAGTCTTAAAAATTAAATGACTTTTTTGTATTTTTTAATGATTCACTGGCCTTGTTGGTTGAGGGGATTCTCAGAGTTTTGATATAAATAATAATACAGGTTGAGTATCACTTATCCAAAATCATGGAATCAAAGAGTTGGAAGAGACCTCATGGGCCATCCAGTCCAACCCCCTGCCAAGAAGCAGGAATATTGCATTCAAAGCACCCCTGACAGATGGCCATCCAGCCTCTGCTTAAAAGCTTCCAAAGAAGGAGCCTCCACCACACTCCGGGGCAGAGAGTTCCGCTGCTGAACGGCTCTCACAGTCAGGAAGTTCTTCCTAATGTCCTTTCTTGTAGTTTGTAGTCCGAAATATTTGGGACCAAAAGTATTTTGGATTTTGGAATACATATACTTGCATATACATACATAATAAATAATCTTGGAGATAAGACCTGAGTCTAAACACGAAATTCAGTTAGTCTTCATATGCTCCTTATACACATAGCCTGAAAGTCATTTTATACCAGGCATGGGCAAACTCGGGCCCTTTAGGTGTTTTGGACTTCAACTCCCACAATTAGGAATTTTGCCCATGCCTGGTATACACAGCTTTTAAAATAATTTAGTGCATGAAACGATGTTTGTGTAGATACAGCCATCACAAAGCAAAGGTGTCCTTGTCTCAATCATTTAGGTGGACATTTTTGGATTTTGGATATTTTGGAATTCCTTTTAAGGGATACTGAACCTGTTGTGGTTCCTTCACTGCTAGTCTTACCTTCTCAATGAGGTCCATCAGGGGTTGGGAGCCCAGCTCTTCAATCTTCTGCTCCTTCAGGCAGGACAAGTAAAAGCGCTGGGTCTTCCTTTCTGCCTCACTGCTGGAGTTGAACGTGGCATTTTCTGGAGAGAAAGGCACACGACATGTCAGGAGACATGTGAAAGTTTGGGGTAGGGGGAAACTGGGGAAACTGGCTGTTGGGCTGGGGATATTTTCCCCCCACCACCACCCCATAACCTCTCCCCCCACAAAAAAGAAGTGGAAAGATGGGATGAGGAAGGATTTTGCAATATTTTATTGATGGCAAAGCATTCCTAGATTTTGTTGTTATGTAGCTTTAAGTCATCTCTGACTTAGGGCAACTCTATAATATCGTTCATAGGAGTCCCTTTGCCCTCTTCTGATGCTGAGAGAGTGACTTGCCCAGTGGCCGTGTTCCATCTTGCAGGAGCATGGTTTACATTGCCTTTTAGCTGCATGGGATAGCATTCCTTTGCATTTCTCCAGGGTTGCTACAGACCCAGCAGCACCCTGGAAGTTAAACAGTATCAGAGCCTGGAAAGCCAGCCTGCAAGCCCTCTGCAGTTATTGGTTTAGAAAAGTATCTCTTTGGGTCTAGAGACCGCCCTTTTTCCTGGGGTTAAGATCTCCATTTTGGAATCTCCCCTGACTCCTTCAGTAGAGAAAAAAAGCCTCAGATGTGCTGTTGGTCAGGCAGGTAGCTCTGAAAAAACCATTGTGAGTAAAATTGAGATATAGAAAGAAATTGAGTAATTAAGACTAGCTGTCCCCTGCCACGCGTTGCTGTGGCCCAGTCTGGTGATCTGGGAAATAAAGTAATGAGAAAGTGTTGGTTTCTAATATATGTAATTTCTTTATGCTTGTGGGTAAACAGTATTTCTTGCTGTTTCTTTGTCATTGTTGATGTGGTTTGCCTACTCTGGAACATGCAACATATAATTGTCCTTCTTTAGGAGTCCCTTTCAAATCTATGATACTATCTCTCTCTCTCTCTCTCTCTCTGTGAATTATATATATGTGTGTGTGTGTGTGTGTGTGTATACATACATATATATATATATATATATATATATATATGGCTGGATGGGTCTTTGTCAGGAGGGCCTTGATTACGTTTTCTTGCCCTGGTGAAGGGAGATGAACTGGATGGCCTTAAGTATGGGGGTTCTGTGTGGGAAGTTTGTCCCAATTCTGTCAGTGTGGTTCAGAATGCTCTTTGATTGTAGGTGAACTATATATCCCAGTAACTACAACTCCCAAATGTTGAAGTCTAAAAAAAAAAAAAAAACAAAACCCGCAAAAAGGATTTCTCCACAAAAAAACAAAAAAAAAAAAAAAAAAAAAAAAAACAAACAAAAAATGTCAAGGTCTATTTTCCCCAAACTCCATCTGTTCATATTTGGGCATATTGAGTATTCGTGCCAAGTTTGGTCCAGATCCATCATTGTTTGAGTCCACAGTGCTCTCTGGATGTAGGTGAACTACAACTCCAAAACTCAAGGTCAATGCCCACCAAACCCTTCCAGTATTTTCTGTTGGTCATGAGAGTTCTGTGTGCCAAGTTTGGTTCAATTCCATCGTTGATGGAGTTCAGAATGCTCTTTGATTGTAGGTGAACTATAAATCCCAGCAACTACAACTCCCAAATGACAAATTCATAATTTTTGAGTGATGGTTACTCCTTGTGTTGTGAGACATTTTGTTGCCAAATTTGGTGTGATTTCGTTCATTGGTTCTTTTGTTTTTAAAGAACTCATTATGCACAGAGCATTTTTGTATATATAGATAGAGAAGCTAAATTGAGCAATTGAGTTATAGATAGAAATTGAGTTACAGATAGAGATTGAGTTATTAAGAAAGACAATTGAGAAATAGAGAGAAATAGTTATTGAGTACTATTGAGCATTACTTCATCTCCAAAGCTAACCTTGAGCTTAGATAGGGGAAGACCTGTTCTTTCTAACCATAGCAGCTCAGGGTTAGGGTGAAAGATCCCAGGATTTTTTCTACCATTTGGAGAAAAGTTACCTCAGTAATTGAAGAAAAAGGAAAGTAAGAATATCTCTATGGTTTCTCAAACTGACTGTTTGCGTTGTAACTTTATCAAGCCGTGCCGAGTCTGCAAAGGACTTTGGAAATAAATATTTTGTTGATATTCATATCTTGACTGGCACATCGCAAGTGTTGAACCTGACTCAGCACATAGAAGATGGCTTTGAAAGGCAGCAGATCACAGGAGCTGTCTTCATAGACTTGTCAGCAGCCTATGATACTGTGAATCACTGCCTCCTCCTGAGAAAAATGTATAATATCACAAAGGACTACCACCTCACCCGCCTCATAGGAAACCTGCTACAAAACAGGAGCTTTTGTTGAGTTCCAGGGCCAGAGAAGCAGATGGCGGAAACAGAAGAATGGCCTGCCTCAGGGGAGCGTGCTCACTCCATCCATGTTCAACATCTACACAAATGACCAGCCACTGCCAGAAGGGACAGAGAGTTTCATCTATGCTGATGACCGTGCCATTACTGCTCAAGCAAGGAGCTTTGAGTTGGTAGAACAGAAGCTTTCCGAAGCTCTAGGTGCTCTTACTGCCTATTACAGGGAAAACCAGCTGATCCCCAACCCATCTAAAACACAGACATGTGCCTTTCATCTCAAGAACAGAGAAGCATCCCGAGCTCTGAAGATCACCTGGGAAGGAATCCCACTGGAGCATTGCAGCGCACCCAAATACCTGGGAGTCACTCTGGACCGTGCTCTGACCTACAAGAAGCACTGCCTGAACATCAAGCAAAAAGTGGGTGCTAGAAACAATATCATACGAAAGCTGACTGGCACAACCTGGGGATCACAACCAGATACAGTGAAGACATCTGCCCTTGCTGCTGAGTATGCATGCCCAGTGTGGAACACATCTCACCACACTAAAACAGTGGATGTGGCTCTTAATGAGACATGCCATATTATCACGGGGTGTCTGCGCCCTACACCCGGTATTGCACCACCCGACATCCGCCGGGAAGTAGCAGCCAATAGTGAAAGGACCAAGGCAGAGACATCTCCAGCTCATCCCCTGTTTGGGTATCAGCCAGCACGTCAACGACTTAAATCTAGAAATAGTTTTCTAAGATCTACAGAGACACTCGCTGGAACACCTCAGCAAGCGAGAGTCCAAAAGTGGCAGGCTCAAACCCAGAACCTCAACCAATGGCTGATACCAAATGAGAGACTCCCCTGGGCACACAGAGGACTGGGCGACTTGGAAGGCGCTGAACAGACTGCGCTCTGGCACCACGAGAGTGCAGAGCCAACCTTAAGAAATGGGGCTACAAAGTGGAATCCACGACATGCGAGTGTGAAGAAGAGCAAACTACAGACCACCCGCTGCAATGCACCCTGAGCCCTGCCACATGCACAATGGAGGACCTTCTTGCAGCAACACAGAAGCACTCCAAGTGGCCAGATACTGGTCAAAGGACATTTAATCAACTACCAAACTCACACGTTTTGTATTCTCTCTGTTTGTTTGCTTTGTTCTGTTAGAAATGTAATATATTTGACTGGCTGCCCTGACACGAGAAATAAATAACTGCCATCAGTTGCTGAAAGTATTGAGTTATTGCTTCAAAGAAAGACCCCCAGCGGTTCACCCAGATAAAGAGAGAAACACATCTTAGTTTTAATTTTACAGTGTCTGGGTGTGACTGCACAGGCCGACAGAGGTTTGGTTTTCCAGAGCCTTAGTCCAACACTCAGGCCCCATCTACACTACCATATAATCCAGTTTCTGAATCCATATTATCTGCTTTGAACTAGATTATATGGCTGTGCAGACTCATATCATACAGTTCAGGTCAGATAATCTAGATTCAGAAACTGGATTATATGGCAGTGTAGATCCAGCCTCAGACTATACTATACTTGCTCTCCTTCATATATTTACTCCTCCAAAAGTATTTTTAAAACTAAATAACAAGAAGAATTTAATATAAATATAAGACTACTAGCCGTCCCCTGCCACGTGCTGCTGTGGCTCATTCTGTGTATATGTGTATATGTTTGTGTATATATTTGTGTATATATGTGTGTTTGCGTATATATGAGGCTTTGTGCATGCATTGTAATGTATTTTTTAGTTTTTTGGCTTTTGAAGTCTCTTCTGCTATGTTTTTCAGTGTTTTTATGAGTGACTGGCCATCCCCTGCCATGTATTGCTGTGGTCCAGTCTGTGCCTATGTGTTTTGTGTGTGTATATGTGTGTATATATTTGTGTACATGTGTATATATGTGGTTTTGCACATTTCCACCCTCCTGGATCTTGGCAGCCCAGTTTCCTGAGTCGCCACCAAATACTGGTTCCAGTTCAAATGGTAAAAAGAGGCTGAGAGGAAGGTTTGGAAGTTGGTCAATGGTCTTTGCGTGTTTATAGTTGGAGGAAGTGAGATCTCACCTAGCAGGTGCTTCATGATGGCCTGGTTCTGATCCCAAATGCTGTTGAAGGTGCTCCACTTGGAGCGGCCATCCGGCAGCGGATTCCGCTTGATCCAGCCCCCACAGGCGAACTGATAGAAATCATCACAGGGATCGGTCTCCCGGTCTAAAGCCTCCAGGATTTTACCAGCAACAATGATGCAAGCTTCAGTTAGGCAAGTGTTGTGCGAGGGGTCTGGAAGAAGAGAATAAACGCACACACACACACACACACATACACATTGAGTCGGAGACATATTCTTCAGGAATTGCAAATAGCATCTCAGGCAGAATTTGGTTCAGATTTTTCTCTCTACTGCTTTTTAAGTGGAAATTGCAGGGAAGTAGATTTGGATGGAAAATAGGAGAAAGGCTATAGCAAGTCAGAAGTATGTGCATCAATAGGAGCATAGTGTCTAGATCTAGGGAAGTAATGCTACTCCTCTAATCCCCTTTGGTTAGACCACACCTGGAATATTGTGTCCAACTCTGGGCACCACAATTCAAGAGAGATATTGACAAGCTGGAATGTGTCCAGAGGAGGGCGACTAAAATGATCAAGGGTCTGGAGAACAAGCCCTATGAGGAGCGGCCTAAGGAGCTGGGCATGTTTAGCCTGAAGAAGAGAAGGCTGAGAGGAGATATGATAGCCATGTATACATATGTGAGAGGAAGCCACAGGGAGGAGGGAGCAAGCTTGTCTTCTGCTTCCCTGGAAACTAGGACGTGAAACAATGGCTTAAAACTACAAGAAAGGAGATTCCATCTGAACATGAGGAAGAACTTCCTGACTGTGAGAGCCATTCAGCAGTGGAACTCTCTGCCCCGGAGTGTGGTGGAGGCTCCGTCTTTGGAAGCTTTTAAACAGAGGCTGGATGGCCATCTGTCAGGGGTGATTTGAGTGCAATATTCCTGCTTCTTGGCAGGGGGTTGGACTGGATGGCCCATGAGGTCTCTTCCAACTCTATGATTCTATGATGGTGGAGCACGCTGCTTCCAGAGATTATGACCTTCTTGTCCCCTCTAAAAAGGTAAAGGTTGTCCCCTGGCATTAACTCTGGGGTGTGGTGCTCACCTCCATTTCTAGGCTGAAGAGCCAGCGTTGTCCATAGAAACCTCCAAGGACATGACTGCATGGAGTGCCGTTACCTTCCCGCTGGATCTACTCACATTTGCATGTTTTCGAACTGCTAGGTTGGCAGAAGCTAGGGCTGACAGCGGAAGCTCACGCCGCTCCCCGGAATCGAACCTGCGACCTTTCAGTCAACAAGCTCAGTAGCTCAGTGCTTTAACCCACTGCACCACCGGGGGCTCCTCCTGTCCCCTCTACAGATGGCCAATTCTCTCACACCAGAAGCGACTTGCAGTTTCTCATGTCAATAAAGAGCTAAGAAGTGACCAAGGTAGGCCTGAAATGTTTGCATGATAACCAGATCCCTTGCCCCCATGTTCACCTACCTCTACTGTACTGAATGCCCATAGCGATGACTGAACTGAGCAGCAGCAGAGCCAGGAAGAGAGAGATGGCACACAGCACTAGCTTCAGTTGGGTTCGAGAGCTCAGGCGGCTCAACAAAGGGGCATCAGTTTTCCTGAAGCCCACCTGGAAAGCAAAGACAGAGACCAGAAATAATGAGAAACACAGGCAAACTCATTGCTAATCGAATCATATAATAATAATAATAATAATAATAATAATAATAATAATAATAATAATATATTATTATTATTATTATTATTATTATTATTTATATTTTACCCTATCTCTCCGAGGTTACAGTACACATATGTGGCAAACATTAAATGCTGTTATACAATTAACAAAGGGAGACAGTACATAAACAAAGGTGAAAGCTTCCCATCTTTTTCCATTTCCGACATCTAGAGACTGTGCTCGACTCCAGAATTGGAAGAGACCACAAGGGACATCTAATTCCCTGCTTTGCAGGAACACACAATTAAAGCACTCCTGACAGGTGGGTATCTAGTCTCTGTTGAAAAGCCTCCAAGGAAGGAGCTTCCACTGGATTGTGAGGCAGAGAGTTCCACTGTTGAACAGCTCTCCTTACAGTTAGGAAGTTCTAATGTTTTATTTTATGTTATTTTATTTAGAATTTTTATATACCGGTCTTCTCGACCTCCGTAGAGGGACTCAGTCTGGTTCACAACAAAAGATCCATAAACAGTAGTTTAAAACATCACATCCCACGATACATTAACACATTAAAATACAGTCATATAATTACATAAGGCCAAGTCGTCAGAATGAAATCACAATTCATCGCCATCCGTCCGTGTGGTCAGGAGTTATTGACTCACTCATCAAATGCTAAATTCCAGAGCCAAGTTTTCACCAGTTTTCTAAAAGTCAGGAGAGAAGGGGCAGTTCTAATCTCCAGTGGGAGAGAGTTCCAGAGTCGAGGGGCCACCACCGAGAAGGCCCTGTCCCTCATCCCCACCAGACGCGATTGCGAAGGAGGTGGGACCGAGAGCAGGGCCCCTCCAGAAGATCTTAACAACCTTGATAGTTCATAGGGGAGAATCTGTTCGGACAGGTAAACTGGGCCGGAGTCGTTTAGGGATTTATAGGACTTTGAATTGTGCTCGGAAGCTAATTGGCAGCCAGTGGAGCTGGCGCAAAAGAGGAGTAGTATGCTCCCTGTACCCCGCTCCTGTTAGTAATCTGGCTGCCGCTCGTTGGACTAATTGCAGCTTCCGGGCAGCCTTCAGAGGCAACCCCACATAGAGAGCGTTGCAGTAGTCTATACGGGATGTAACCAGAGCATGGACCACCGTGGCCAAGTCAGACTTCCCAAGATACGGGCGCAGCTGGCGCACAAGTTTTAATTGTGGAAAAGCTCCCCTGACCACCGCCGAGACCTGTGGTGGAATCTCCTTTCCTGTAATTTAAACCCATCACTCTATATTCTAGTCTCCAGAGCTGTGGAATACAATCTTGTCCCCCCATGAATATGGCAGCCTTTCAAATATCTCATCATTGCTTGCTATCCGGTCTCCTCTCAGCCTTCTTTCCTCCAAGTTAAACGTGCCCATTCCTCATAAACGCTCCCAAGACCTTTTCTCAGTGTGTGGGAGGCTCCAATGAGCAAGGCTAAAGATCTTGTAAAACTAGAAAATCCATGCTTCCCTCAAACTGAGCTATGGTAGTTAAAGTCCTGTCAAATTGCATCAATTCCTGGATCTTTCATGAAAATGGCCACCGGAGTGGCTTAAAAGACATCAGGAGAAAGACGGTTCCTGCCCACAGGCATATTATCTGAAAGACAAGATGTGCAAGAGAAAGGGATCAGAATAGAGGAGCGGGGACGAAATTATGCCAACTCAGGCACCAGGTCTTAGAAGGTACAAGAAGTGCCTTTGGCAAAGGTGCTCATGACTTCTAGGCTGTGAATGGCTGCTCCTCGTGCCCTGGGCAGTTTCCAAAATCCCACCTGCAAGGATCTTCCACAGATAATGAGTAGTTAAGCATTAGTACAACTTCTTTGTTAGACCCCATCGAAGTTCATACTGGGCACAGATGGGATTTTTTTCCCCAGAGTGAATGTTTACAGTCGTTCCTCCACATTTGCTGGTTTAACTTCAGCAGACTGGATTACTTGCGGATTCGATAACTATGCCATCTATAGCACTGCTTCTTAAACTGTGGGTTGTGATCAAAAATGGGTGTCTCAAAATATTTGGCAACAGTAAAAGGTTTCTGAGTGTCAGTACTAACTGTTTTAGATATTTACACAAATCTGTTGTAAACAACATGCAGTGTTTACAGCGGTCTCGGGAGAAAATGCTTCAGCTGTACTTCAGAAAAAGGAAAATTGGCCCATTTAGGAAGCTCTGCAAATGCTGATTTCTGATCAGTAAATGTTTGTTATTCCTATTCAGAACACGTAAATTAGAACAGGTTCTTTTTAAGTGCAACTCCAACCACACACATATACACATATATGGCTTGTTGTGGAAAAAAGGGATTGGTGATAAAGCTTCAGGATGAATCATATCCTTTGTTTAATCTCTGTTTTGGGTAATTTAATATGTATTTTATAGAAATATGATTTAAAATGTATATTTTATAGAAATACATTTTATTATGTGAATTTGTGGTATTTTTTACAATGTTTATGTGTTTAATTAACCTGTCTCGAGCCACAAGTAGAGGTGGGTAAGAAATAATAATAATAATAATAATAATAATAATAATAATAATAATAATTTTATTTCTCATGTCAGGAGAAACTTGAGAAACTGCAAGTCGCTTCTGGTGTGAGAGAATTGGCCGTCTGCAAGGACGTTGCCCAGGGGACGCCGGATGATTTGATGTTTTTATCATCCTTGTGGGAGGCTTCTCTCATGTCCCCGCATGAGGAGCTGGAGCTGATAGAGGGAGCTCATCCGCCTCTCCCCGGATTCGAACCTGCGACCTGTCGGTCTTCAGTCCTGCCGACACAGGGGTTTAACCCACTGCGCCACCAGGGGCTCCTATAATAATAATAATAATAATAATAATAATAATAATAATAAACCAGTCCAGGTGGTCCCAGTAGTCATTGGCGCACTGGGTGCCATGCCAAAAGATCTCAGCCAGCATTTGGAAACAATAAACATCGACAAAATCTCGATCTGTCAACTGCAAAAGGCCACCTTACTTGGATCTGTGTGCATCATTTGAAAATACATCACACAGTCCTAGACACTTGGGAAGTGTCTGACGTGTGATCCAATACAACAGCCAGCAGAGTGATCTTGTCTGCTGTGGACTCATCTTGTTGTGTTTCAAGTTATAATAATTTAGTGGAGACACCTTTTTACCGTGATATCCCTTTCTGGAGTGAATTTTCCTTCCTAGGGGTAGACTGACTCCTTTCACTTCCTGTTGTCTCACTCCCAGTTCTGAACTATGAGTTGTTTGCAAGTTGGATGTTTGTAATTCGGGGACTGCCTGTACAAAGTTTATGGTATTGTATAATATGGGGTATTCGATCTATCTACCAATCCCTAAGGGTGCCAGTTAACTGAGAATCTATTGTTTTTTAAAACTATATCTATTTATATATCTGAATTATATAGTAAAGGAGCCCCCAGTAGTGCAGTGCATTAAACCGCTGAGCTGCTGAACTTGTTGACTGAAAGGTTGCAGATTTGAATCTGGGGAGCAGCATGAGCTCACGCTGTTAACCCCAGCTTCTGCCAACCTAGCAGTTCAAAAACATGTGAATGTGAGTAGATCAATAGGTACCGCTCTGGTGGGAAGATAACAGCGCTCCATGCAGTCATGCCAGCCACATGACCTTGGAGGTGTCTACGGACAACACCACTCTTCGGCTTAGAAATGGAGATGAGAACCAACCTCCAGAGTCAGACACAACTGGTCTTAATGTCAGGGGAAAAGCTTTACCTTTTTTATTATATAGTAAAAATGAAAATATGTATGTATGTTTGTGGGACATTTCCAAGATGGCTCCCACTTCCACAGAGCCCTGTGACTCCCACCGACAATGTATCTGGATCAAACTTAGCACACTGATCCCCCATGGCCAACAGAAAATACTGGAGGCATTTGGGGGAATTGACCCTGGACAATGGGAGTTATAATATGCCCATATCAAGAAAGCACTATGAACTCAATCAATGATGGATCTGGAACAAGTGTGGCACACAGACCCAACATGACCATCTTAAAAGACGGTCATAGTTTCGGAGTGAACTAGCTTGATGGAAGTTGTATTTCACCCTACATGCAGGGTGACTCCCACTGTGACTCCCACTGATGATGGATCTGGACCAAACTTGGCACACAGATCCCCCGAGGCCAAAAGAAAATACTGGAGACATGGGGGGGGGGGGGAATTGACCCTGGACAATGGGAGTTATACTCCACCCACGTCAAGAAAGCACTATGAACTTGATCAATGATGGATCTGGAACAAACGTGGCACACAGACCCTTAAAAGACTGTCATAGTTTCGGAGTGACCTAGCTTGATGGAAGTTGTAATTCACCCTGCATCCAGAGAGACTTGTGACTCCCACTGATTTCATTTTTTTTATTTGTCGTGTCAGAGCAACCAGTCCATTATATTACATTTCTAACAGAACAAAGCAAACAAACAGAAAAATACACAACTTGTGAGTTTGGTAGCTGGTTAAATGTCCTTTGACCAGTATCTGGCCACTTGGAGTGCTTCCGGTGTTGCTGCAAGAAGGTCCTCCATGGTGCATGTGGCAGGGCTCAGGTTGCATTGCAGCAGGTGGTCAGTGGTTTGCTCTTCTCCACACTCGCATGTCGAGGATTCTACTTTGTAGCCCCATTTCTGAAGGTTGGCTCTGCATCTCGTGGTGCCAGAGCGCAGTCTGTTCAATGCCTTCCAAGTCGCCCAGTCTTCTGTGTGCCCAGGAGGGAGTCTCTCATTTGGTATCAGCCATTGGTTGAGGTGCTGGGTTTGAGGCCTGCCACTTTTGGACTCTCGCTTGCTGAGGTGTTCCAGCGAGTGTCTCTGTAGATCTTAGAAAACTATGTCTAGATTTAAGTCGTTGGCATGCTGGCTGATACCCAAACAGGGGATGAGCTGGAGATGTCTCTGCCTTGGTCCTTTCACTATTGGCTGCTACTTCCCGGCGGATGTCAGGTGGTGCAATACTGGCTAAGCAGTGTAATTTCTCCAGTGGTGTAGGGCGCAGACACCCCGTGATAATGCGGCATGTCTCATTAAGAGCCACATCCACTGTTTTAGCGTGGTGAGATGTATTCCATACTGGGCATGCATTCTCAGCAGCAGAGTAGCATAGCGCAAGGGCAGATGTCTTCACTGTATTGGTTGTGATCCCCAGGTTGTGCCGGTCAGCTTTCGTATGATATTGTTTCTAGCACCCACTTTTTGCTTGATGTTCAGGCAGTGCTTCTTGTAGGTCAGAGCACGTCCAGAGTGACTCCCAGGTATTTGGATGCGCTGCAATGCTCCAGTGGGATTCCTTCCCACGTAATCCTCAGAGCTCGGGATGCTCTCTGTTCTTGAGGTGAAAGGCACATGTCTGTGTTTTAGATGGGTTGGGGATCAGCTGGTTTTCCATGTAATAGGCAGTAAGAGCATCTAGAGCTTCGGAGAGCTTCTGTTCTACCATCTCAAAGCTCCCTGCTTGAGCGTTGATGGCACGATCATCACTCCCACTGATGATGGATCTGGAACAAACGTGGCACACAGACCCAACATGACCATCTTAAAAGACGGTCATAGTTTCGGAATGATCTAGCTTGATGGAAGTTGTGATTCACCCTGCATCCAGAGAGCCTTGTGACTCCCACTGATGATGGATCTGGAAAAAACTTGGTACACAGACCCAATATGACCAACTTTAGGTACTGGTGGGGTTTGGGTTGGGGGTAATTGACCTGGAATGATGGGAGTTGTAGTATACCCACATCCTTATACATTTTCTAATGGGATCATTCCAAAAAATCCAAAAGCAAACAATGATTATTTCTCATGTTTACCCTTACAAAATTCCTAACCAGGTACTTAAGCTAATACACACACATTGGGGCTTAAAGTGTGATTGTGTTTGAAATACTCTATTATAATTGGCCCAAGAGAATCTATGTGTAGCAGGGGTTCACAAATTCTTCTCATAGGAATGACACAGTCCTCCCTGAAAGGTTGCATGATTATTATTTGGAAGTGAAAAGGTGTGTGATGTTCTAGTGGAAGAGCAAACCACAGACCACCTGCTGCAATGCAACCTGAGCCCCGCCACATGCACAATGGAGAACCTCCTTGCGGCAACACCAGAGGCACTCCAAGTGGCCAGATACTGGTCAAAGGACATTTAATCAACTACCAAGCTTGCAAACTCTGTTTTGCCTGTTTGTTAAACATTTGTTAAAAATGTAATACAATTGTCTGGTTGATACTGACACGATAAATAAATAAGCGGATGTGGCATTCAGTCCCTACACAACACTGAATTCGATGGGACTTTGCTTGTGTAGAAATCAGCTTCCAATGGGAGGAAAAGAGAGAGAAAAAATGGAAAGGTGCATGAGGAAGAGTGACTAAACAGAACTAATAATAGATCTGGATTTATATGATGTGTTCGAGGGTTCAACGCACTCCATATCTATCCTCTTATTGTAATCCTTGGCAGTATAATACCTTATACAACTATTAGGTATGCCCAGCACTATGATCCCCCCTCCCCACTTCACTGACGGGGAAGCCAATCATGGGGGAAGAAGGAGGGACTTGGATAAAAGCAATTTCATGGATTCATAGCAGAAATGAGGTCCTCCTCCTTCCTCACACCAATCCTTATTAACCTCAATGGAGGAAAAGCTCAAGTGAAAGAAAATGATCTAAAGTAGATTCTCAGTTAACCAAGTTGCTATTTAAAATAGGCCTAATTAATTGTATACTCTTTATAGTTTTCATGACTGAGAAGGGATTTGAACCCTGGTCTTCTAACATCCAAAGTCAATACTCTCAACACATCTTACCACTCAAATAGGTTCAGCACCTTGGACAGCTCATGTAATACAATATACTATATCATGTTTCCACACCTACAGAAGATACCTAGTCTGCCAAATGTTTGTTGTTGTATGTCTTCAATTCATTACACATTTATAGTACCTGTGAGTACATCTACACTGAAGAATTAATGCAGTTTGGCACCCCTTTAACTGCAATGGCTCAAAGGAATGGAACACTGGGATTTGCAGTTTGGTGAAGTACCAGGTCCTTTAGGAGCTCCCAGTGGTGCAGTGGGTCAAATCCATGTGCCGGCAGGACTGAAGACCAACAGGTCAAAGGTTCGAATCCTGGGAGAACATGGATGAGCTCCCTATGTCAGCTCCAGCTCTTTATGCAGAGACATGAGAGAAGCCTCCCACAAGGATGGTTAAAACATCAAAAATTCCAGGCGTCCCCTGCGCAATGTCCTTGCAGACGGCCAATTTTCTCACACCAGAAGCGACTTGCAGTTTCTCAAGTAACTCCTGACACGACAAAAAACAAAACAACCACAAAAAAAACCAGACCCTTTGGCAGAGAAGGCTAAAGACACTCTAAAACTACAACTACCACAATTCCATAGCATTGAACTGGGGTCAAATGACATTGATGATACAGTACAATGTCATATCGTCATCGTAGATGATTCCTCATGGCCGAGTCTGATTGTTTTCCAAGGGCAGAGTCTTGGCGATGGGTCCATAGGTGACTATTCTGGATCCACATGCTCTTTCACAATGTACATGCACTTTGAGCCTGCATTTCAAGTACTGTACAATATCACTCTTTTCTTTCTGTATCGCATTCTCCCTTTCAGCTTGTTTTTAAGGGCATGCTGCTCTTGCTCTTCCCGTTTTGCAGATCTGCAGCTCACAAGGCTGGAAGCAATCAGAAAGGGTTTTCTCTGCCCTTGTGAAGGGGACGTCCTTGCAAAAGAGAGAAGTCTGTGGCAGCTTGCAATCACACTTCTCAAGGAGTGTGCCCAGATTTTGCTTATGTGACAAAATTCCCTAATGCCCTTCCTGTGAAGTTTCTCTCTGCATCTCTGTCCTTCTGCGCCAAATAATAGACCAAGTGGTAAAAGCTCCCTAGTTGTAACTTCAGAGTTGGAGAATCCCTGGATTGAATGTGTTTTCCTGCAGTAAAAGGCTAAAACAAGCATATGCAAACTTGGGCCCTCCAGGTGTTTTGGACTTCAACTCCCACAATTCCTAACAGCCTACCGGCTGTTAGGAATTGTGGGAGTTGAAGTCCAAAACACCTGGAGGGCCCAAGTTTGCCCATGCCTGGGCTAAAACTAGAACCTCTGGTGAAAGGTTCTACCAATTCCTTATTAGTATCCTAGAGTTGGAAGAGACCACAAAGGCCATCCAGTCCAACCCCATTTTGCCATGCAAGAAGACACAATGAAAGCTCTTCAACGATCAATCTCCTAAGGCTATAATATGGATTTAATGCATCTATATTGTAGAATTAAAACAGTTTGACTTCATTTTAGCTACCATAACTCAATTTTATTTGATTTTTTTATGTCAGGAGCAACTTGAAAAACTACAAGTGGCTTCTGGTGTGAGAGCACTGTCTCTCCAAGGTTGTTGCCCAGGGGACACCCAGATGTTTGATGTTTTACCATCTTTGTAGGAGGCTTCTCTCATGTCCTGATATGGGGAGCTGGAGCTGACAGAGGGAGTTCAACCCATTCTCCTTGGATTCAAACCCCTGACCTGTCGGTCTGCAGTCCTGCCTGCACAAGGGTTTAACCCTTTGCCCCACTGGGGGCTCCAACCATGACTCTGGAATGAATATAGTGCTATGGTGCTATGGAATTAATATAGTTTAATGAAGTTTCAGCACTCATTCAGCCATAAATGGGAAATGACTTGAAGACATACAGCAACAATCTTTTGGCAAACTAGGAATCTTCCAGAGGTGTGTAAATTATGGAAGATGTAGTTTTACAACATTTCTTGCTACCTCTACTTCACCAGACTTCCAGGATTCAATAGCATCGAGCCATAGCAGTTAGTCTCAAGCTGCACTGAACCTTAGCAGTTAAAGTGGTGTTGAACTGTATTAATTCTGGAGTGTAGACACACTCACAGTGCATCTGGCCATGGAGGTTTAAGTTGCTAAGATGGCTAGCAATGTCATCATAAGTGTATCCTTCTTGTATAACCTGATTGGTTTAATGGTTAGGTTCAAAAGTATATTATATTATATTATCTTCCTTCTGTAGTCACTTCCCTATTTGAATGAAAGTAACTTAATAATAAAAAAAGTTATATAATAATATAATATTGTAATTATAATAATTATTATATTATTATAATTATTAATATAATAAATGTTCTAAATAAATAAATGTATAAATGTTCTAAATAAATATATAGATTAGAATTATTATGTATAAATGTTCTAAAATGTTCTAAATAAATAAATAAAGGCTAGCAATGTCATCCTTCTTGTATAACCTGGTTTGTTTAATGGTTAGGTTCAAAAGTATATTATATTATCTTCCTTCTGTAGTCACTTCCCTATTTGAATGAAAGTAACTTAATAATAATAATAACTTAATAATAATAATAATGTTGTTATTATTATAAGATCTTCTGGGGAGGCTCTGCTCTCGGCCCCACCTCTATCACAAGTGAGATTGGTGGGGACGAGGAGCAGGGCCTTCTCAATGGTGGCCCCTCACTGTGGAATTCACTTCCCAGGGAAATTAGGTCATCAACATCCCTCCTCTCTTTTAGAAGGAAACTAAAAACATGGATATGGGACCAGGCCTTCAGGTAATCTGGCAGATAGACAAAGGACAATGACGACTAGAATTGATAGGATTTGACAATGTGGAATGAATTTACAGATTCTGAGCTGCCGAACGTTGAGCATTAGATTGGTTTTATTGATTGTGATGTATAATTGACTGTTTTAATTGTTTTATAATTGCTGATGATATATGTTTTTATCTTATTGTTTGTGTTGGCATCGAATTGTGCCTTTTGTAAGCCGCCCTGAGTCCTCCCTCGGGGGTTGAGAAGGGCGGGGTAGAAATGCGCTAAATAAATAAATAAAATAAAATATATAATAATATAATATAATAATTATATTATAATTATTAATATAATAAATGTTCTAAATAAACATATATATTATAATAATAATGCATAAATGTTCTAAAATGTTCTAAATAAATAAATAAATAATTATGGTCTAAATAATTATAAATTAATAAATAATTATATTATAATAATCCCCAGTGAAATTAGATTGGCTCCACCTCTCCTCTGCTTTAGAAAAAAGCTCAAATCATGGCTATAGGACTGGGCATTCAGTTAGTAGGCTTAGCAGTAATTATCGCAATGACTCCTGAGAATTGATAATGGAAAGGCCTTGGAATAGAAGTCTGGACGCTGACTTGGATTTGGATGTGGTTGTATTGTTGTTAATAATGTTTTTAATGGACATTTTCTAATTTAATGTTTGAATTCATATTTAATTTGTGTTTAGATTGCAGGAATTCAGACTGCAGGAATTCAGAAGGAATTCCTTCTTGGGAGGAGAGCAATGCCAATATCCATAAAAGTAGAAACATCACACTGGTGACGAAGGTCCATATAGTGAAAGCAATGGTATTCCCTGTAGTAACCTATGGATACCAGAGCTGGACCATAAGAGAGGCTGAGCGAAGGAAAATAGATGGTTTCGAACTGTGGTGTTGGAGGAAAATTCTGAGAGTGCCTTGGATTGTGAGAAGATCAAACCAGTCCATACTCAAGGAAATATAAATATTTGAAAAATATAATATAATATAATATAATATAATATAATATAATATAATATAGGACCATAAGGAAGGCTGAGCGAAGGAAGAGAGACGCTTTTGAACTGTGATGTTGGAGGAAAATTCTGAGAGTACCTTGGACCGCGAGAAGATCCAACCAGTCCATACTGGAAATAAAGCTCGACTGCTCATTGGAGGGAAGGATACTAGAGACAAAGATGAAGTACTTTGGCCATATAATGGGAAGACAGGAAAGCTTGGAGAAGATTATGAAGCTGGGGAAAATGGAAGGAAAAAGGAAGAGGGGCCGACCAAGGGCAAGATGGATGGATGGCATCCTTGAAGTGACTGGCTTGACCTTGAAGGAGCTGGGGGTGGCCACAGCCGACAGGGAACTCTGGCTTGGGCTGGTCCAGGAGGTCATGAAGAGTTGGAAGTGACTGAACAAATCAACAACAACAAATATAATAAAAAACTTTATTTATAGATATCTTGGGCCCAATCCTATTATATGAGATGTTATGGTTCTCCCTGAAGGTCTGGCTTTAATCCCTAAATAGTGTTTTCCCACAAAATAATGTTTACACTTACCTTGAAAGTATAATCTGCAAGTACTTGTATTCTGAATGGGACTCAGGCTTCCCATTTGATTTTTTAATTAATTCCCACATAAGCACTGTATCATCAAAAATGAAATCTTTCCCTCGGAGAGTATTAAGCGTGTCCCGTAAAACAAATCTCCCCGGATTCCCCTAAGGATTAAAGGCATCATCATAAATCACCAGAACTATGGGTGACTTTGGAGGGCAATGAAGGGTGTTCCAAAGCTATTTTCCGCAGGTTTTGTGCAAACTCTCTCTCTCTCTCTTTTTGTTCATCCCTTCTTTCTCATCCTCTCTTACTCTCAGACATCTCCAGTTAAGCAGCTAGACTCGGCGCAGTAATTGCTCAGGCAGCAGAGACACTCCCGTTATTATTAATTTAATACAATAATTATGTTGCCAAGCAGCAGCCGGGGCAATTCCTCTGGGAAGAGACACGGAGGAAAATTGAGCGCATCATGGACGCAGCATCGCTTCCTGACTGTTCGTGCTAGACGTGAAATCTCCGAAGGCCTGATCCGTCTTACCTCCACGCCATCCGGAGAGGTGTTTCCATCTCCGGCGGATTCTGGCGCTTCCTCGTCCTGGAACATCGCCCTCTTATACTCCGTCATCTGAAAGGAAAAAAGCATACATGTTGAGCATCCTTTATCCAAAGTGCTTGGGATCAGAAGTGTTTTGGATTTCGGAATACCCAGATTGGCATATATGTAGATCATGAGATACCTTGGAGATGGGACCAAAGTCTAAACATGCTAGCTCTCTCTCTCTCTCTATATATATATATATGCGCCATGCGGACACTCCACCCAACTGATACATCACGCAACAAAAATACATTATTGAACACACACACACACACACACATACACATATATATATAAGTTCAATAATGTATTGTCGAAGGCTTTCATGGCCGGAATCACTGGGTTGTTGTAGGTTTTTTCAGGCTGTATGGCCATGGTCTAGAGGCATTCTCTCCTGACGTTTCGCCTGTTCTTCTCCAGTTCATCACCTCCTTCAAGATGAACTGAACCACTTCAACTGGGCTCTACAAGTCAATGGATACTCCACCTCAGACATCAGAAGAGCTGCAAGACCAAGAACAAGCCACGAGAATAAAGACGAAGATCCACCCAGAGGAAAAGTGTTCTTGCCATACATCAAGGGAACCACTAACCACATAGGGAAGATGAGGAAACACAACATACGAACCACCTACAGACCTACTAAGAAAATCCAACAAATGCTACGTTCAGCAAAGGACAAGAGGGATCCTCTCACCTCTGCAGGAGTCTACCGTGTACAATGCAGCTGTGGACAAGTCTACATAGGGACCACCAAACACAGCATTGCCCAAACACGAATCAAGGAACATGAAAGGTACTGCAGACTACTTCAATCAGAGAAGCCAGCCATAGCAGAGCACCTGATGAACCAACCTGGACACAGCATATTATTTGAGAACACCGAAATGCTGGACCACTCTCACAACCACCATGTCAGACTACACAGAGAAGCCATTGAAATCCACAAGCATGTGGACAATTTCAACAGAAAGGAGGAAACCATGAAAATGAACAAAATCTGGCTACCAGTATTAAAAAACTCTAAAATTGCAACAGCACAACAACAGAGAGGAAGCAAGCAGGGACATCTAATTACCTCTCAACAAAAGTTTGCTCCAGGCACAGTCAGCCCATTGTATGCTAATCAAGGTGGTCAGTTGAAACATTCACACCTAGCTCCAACATTCCAAAAGCCTTTGTCTCACCCTGGTCATTCCACAGATATATAAACCCCTTTTTCCTAGTTCCAACAGACCTCACTACCTCTGAGGATGCTTGCCATAGATGCAGGCGAAACGTCAGGAGAGAATGCCTCTAGACCATGGCCATACAGCCCGAAAAAACCTACAACTCAATAATGTATGTTTGTTGTGTGGTGTTTCAGTTGGGTAGAGTGTCCACATGGCACACATATGCTTAATTATCCAACTAATGGAAGTATTCGAACTAATAAAAACACCTCTTTAGGGACCATAGATCATAGAATCATAGAGTTGGAAGAGACCTCATGGGCCATCCAGTCCAACCCCCTGCCAAGAAGCAGGAAAATTGCATTCAAAGCACCCCAGACAGATGGCCATCCAGCCTCTGTTTAAAAGCCTCCAAAGAAGGAGCCTCCACCACACTCTAGGGCAGAGAGTTCCACTGCTGAACAGCTCTCACAGTCAGAAAGTTTTTCCTAATGTTCAGGTGGGATCTCCTTTCCTGTAGTTTGAAGCCATTGATCTGCATCCTAGATCAGACAAAAGGATCAAAATGGATTGCCCGTAGCTTAGTGAAGAATTGGCTGTTGCTGGGTGAAGTGGTCCTCTGTGATGTCTCTGGGAAAGAAAGGTTTTTGAAGCAGCTTGGCTACTGATAGGTGATGTGTGAATGAAGAAGAGGGAGGGAGAAGAAAAAGAAGGGAAGGAAGAGAGAAGAGGGAGAAAGAAAAAGATTGGAAGGAGGAGAAAGGAAAGAGGGGAAAGTATGAGTGGAAGGTAGGAAAGAAAGAGAAAAAAGAAGGGAAGGAAGGAAGGAGGGAAAGAAGGAAGAGAGAAAAGTGGAAGAGAAAGGACAGAAAGAAAGGCAAAGAAGCAGGGAGAAGGTATATGTGGGAAAACAAGGGAAGGGAAGGGAGAGGGAGAAGGTATATGAGGGAAATGGAAGAAGGAAAGAAAGACTCAGAAAGAAACTGTGAGAAAACAAGGGAAGGAACGAAGGAGTGAGGGAGAAGGTATATGAGGGAAACAGAAGAAAGAGAGAAAGAAAGAAGAAAGAAAGAAAGAAAGAAAGAAAGAAAGAAAGAAAGAAAGAAAGAGAAAGAAACTGTGGGAAAACAAGAGAGGGAGGGAGGGAGGGGGGAGAAGGTGTATGAGCGAAATGGAAGAAGGAAAGAAAGAGCCACACAGAGACTGTGGGAAAACAAGGTAAAAAAGAAAGGAGGGAGGGAGGAGAAGTTGTATGAGGAAAACAGATGAAGGAAAGAAAGAGACACACAAAGACTGTGGGAAAACATGGCAAAGAAAGAAGGGAAGGAGGGAAAGAGGGAGGAGCAAGGGAGAAGTTATATGAGGGAAACGGAAGGAAGGAAGGAAGGAAGGAAGGAAGGAAGGAAGGAAGGAAGGAAGGAAGGAAGGAAGGGGGAAGAAGGTGTATGAGGGAAAAGGAAGAATGAAAGAGTCACGCAGAGACTGTGGGAAAACAAAGGAAAGAAAGAAAGAAAGGAGGGAGGGAGGGAGGGAGGAAGGAAGGAAGGAAGGAAGGAAGGAAGGAAGGAAGGAGAGAGAGAGAGGGAGGGAGAAGGTGTATGAGGGAAATAGAAGGAGGAAAGAAAGAGCCACAAAGAGACTATAGGAAGACAAGGGATGGAAGGAAGGATATGAGGGAAACAGAAGAAGGAAAGAAAGAGCCCAAACAGCATTTCCAGAACAGTGCCAAGAAGGCATTGTGAGGTAGGCCTTCTCAGAGCTGGAGAAGGGAGAAAGCAAGGGGGCAGTCAGGCCCTCCGATATCCGGGCCACTATAGGTATTTATCAGGGATGGGCCAACTTTGGTCCCCCAGTGTCTTGGACTTCAACTCCCAGCCAGTAATAGCAAATAAAGAACAACACTCAAACACAGGGGAACTCCAGACAAGAAACAATCAGGGACAGCTAATCACCTTTCAACAAAGGATTCTCCCAGGTAGTAACAAGCCACATCAAAAAAACTGTCAGGCCATCAAATGCTAATCAAGGTAGCCAACTGACACATTCACACCTACCTCTCAACAAACAAGAGTTCTTTCTCCCACCCTGGACGTTTCACAGATATATACATCCAATTTTGCTAGTTTCCAACAGATCTCACAACCTCTGAGGATGCCTACCACAGATGCAGGTGAAACATCAGGAGAGAATGCTTCTAGAACATGGCCATATAGACCGAAAAACCTAAAACATCAGTAGGCTGTTAGAAATTGTGGGAGTTGAAGTCCAAAACGTCTGGAGGACCCAAGTTGGCTCATGCCTGGTATATATCCTAGTAGTGCAGGCGAAACGTCAGGAGAGAATGCCTCTAGACCATGGCCATACAGCCCGGAAAAAACCTACAACAACCCAGTGATTCCAGCCATGAAAGCCTTCGACAATATATCCTAGTACTTTATACTTTTTCTTCTTCCTGATTGTGGGTGCACGTACACTATAGAATCAATAAAGTTTGACATCACTTGAACTCCCATGGCTCTATGCTATAAAACTGTGGGAGTTTTAGTTTTACAAGGTCTTTCGCCTTCTCTGCCAAAGAGTGCCGGTGTTTCACCAAACCACAACCCCCAGAATTCCATAGCATTGGGCCATGACAGTTAGAGTGGTCTTAAACTGCATTAACTCAACAGTGTAGGTGCACCCATTGTCATTTTCCTGCACGTTTCACTTTTTTAACAAGACAAACTCAACCGAGGCTGCAACTCCAAGCAGGAAAATACCGCAATGGAGAAAGAAGCATTGACTGAAAGCTGAAAAGCTTCTATAAAAGGAACTGTGTTGTCACAGCTCCCAGCCACAAGTGGAATTGAATGGAAGCCGGTGTTAGGATGAATCATTTCTCAAAATATTTTCTTTCCCTTCTGGTTGAGGTTCTCTTTTCTTCGCACAAGCACAACATGGGCCTTGAAAGGCTCCTCGAATGCCTCCCCATCGTGGACTCTCCTCCTGCCTTCAGAGAGGCTGGCAAAACAGAGATTAGAGGGGGGCTTTCATCAGAAAACATGTTCAAAAATTAGTCAGGCGCCAATCATTCATATTCTGTGCATTGAAAAGAAATGACCCCAAGCCAACCTCCTTCAGCGTGTGCTTTCTTTTCGCAGGATTTTGGAAAGAAGCTGTTACTAAATCCAGCCTTGAATAAATCGTATTTGAATGACACAGCTCTTCCATTCACTTCGAGGATTGCCAGCTTTCGAATCTGTTCCTGAAGATGCTTATTTAATAACCGATCGGCAAGACTTAGCAGGTGCAAAAAGGATATCTTCCCCCTCTTTATAGTCATGCCGTTATAAAGGCACAAGAACAGAGGAGGCAATTATTTTCCTGATTAGTTGGCAACCCTCTTCACTTCCATTGCATTCAATACACATGTCCCTGGGACCTTCCAGAACTTCTTGCTCCCTATTTGTAGCAGATGCAGTAATAACTCAGGTTGCATCTACATCAGCGTTTCTCAACCTGGAGCTTGGGACCCATGGGGGAGGTCACAAGGGGAGAGTCAGAGGGGTCACCAAAGACCACCAGAAAACACAGTTTTTTGTGTTGGTCATGGGGGTTCTGAATTGTGTCCAATTCTGGGCACCACAATTGAAGAGAGATGTTGACAAGCTGGAATGTGTCCAGAGGAGGGCGACTAAAATGATGAAGGGTCTGGAGAACAAGCCCTATGAGGAGCGGCTTAAGGAGCTGGGCATGTTTAGCCTGAAGAAGAGAAGGCTGAGAGGAGATATTATGGCTACGTGCTAGCAGACTGAAGGTGAACCCAGCGAAGACTGAGATTCTCTGGCATGGCCGCCCGGCAGGTCTGACTCCTCCATTACCCATGGTGCCGCCTTATCTCCATCGACCACTGTTAAGAGCTTAGGTGTCATCCTAGATTCACAGCTGACAATGGAAGCTCAGGTTGCTGCTGCCAGCAAACAGGCCTTTTTCCATCTACGACAAGCGAGGCAACTGGCACCCTACCTATCTGACAAGACTCTGGCAACTGTCATCCATGCCACGGTCATGTCTAGGCTGGACTATTGCAATGCCCTGTATGTGGGCCTTCTGATGTCTACGACCCAAAAGCTTCGTATTGTTCAGAATGCAGCAGCCAGGTTACTCACAAGAACACCCATGAAATGCCATAAAACACCAGTGCTGCAACATTTACATTGGCTTCCAACTGAGTACCGTGGCCTGTATAAGATGCTAGCTCTGACCTTTAAAATTCTTTACGGCCAGGGTCCATCGTACCTTAGGGACCGCCTCTCCTTCTCCCATCATTGGAGGTTGCAACGACCAGCCCAACGTGACTTACTCTATATACCGGGTCCTAGAGAAGTGCACTTGGAAAAAAACAAACGCAGGGCTTTTTCTATTTCTGCCCCTGCCTTGTGGAATTCCTTGCCGCCCTACATGAGAGCCATGCGTGACTTAGGGCCTTTTATTCTCACACTTAAGACCTGGCTTTTTACTAGAGCATTCAATCTCTGTTGATTTTTAATTTTTGTATGTATGTATTTTATCTTTTACTAGCTGTGCCCTGCCACGCGTTGCTGTGGCCTATAGTAAAACTTATCAAAGTTGAGGTAGATATCTGGACTATTATGAAAGAGAGGTACCTACCTATTCCTTCCCCCTTTTCCTCCCCCTTTCTCTCCTTTCTTCCTTCTCTACCTCTTTCTTTCTTTCACTACTTGGTTTCATCCTTCTCTCTTTCCTTCATTCCCTCCCCCTTTCTTCCTTTGCCTTTCTTCCCTCCCTGTTTGCTTCCTTCTTTCACTTTTTATTTCCTTTTATTTCACCACCATCATAACAATAACAATAATGCAATGCATTGCCTCTGGGACCTGACACCTCTCCCATTCCCCCTAAAAGGGTCTCATAGGAACAATAGCATAATAATAATATAGAAATAACAACCTTTACCCGCCACGTGTTGCTGTGGCCAATCTTCCCTCTTTCCCTCCTTCTTTCCCTCCCTCCCTCCCTCCCCTCCCTCCCTCCTTCCTTCCTTCCTTCCTTTCCTTCCTTCCTTCCCATCTTTCCTTCTCCTTCTTCTTCCCCCTTTTTTTTCTCTTCTCTGTCTCTCTTTTCTTTCCTTCCTCTTTCCTTTTCTTTTCTTTCCTTTTTCTCTTCTCTCTTTTCTTCCTTCCCCCTTTTTCTTACCTCCCTTTCTCTTCCTTCCTTCTTTCCTTCCTTCCTGTCTTTCCTGGATTTTGACAGGGCGGGAAGGGGCGGGGTGGGGTTTGGAGGTGGCGTGAAGTAAAAGGAGGTAAGATTGGGGCAGGGGAGTGATGGAGCGTGGGGTTGCGTGTGTGTGTGCGGCAGCGGGGGGAGTGATGGAGCGTGGGGTTGCGTGTGTGTGTGCGGCGGCGGGGGGAGTGGGGTTGTGTGTGTGTGTGCGGCGGCGGGGGGAGTGGGTGCGTGTGTGTGTGCGGCGGGGGGGGGAGTGATGGAGCGTGGGGTTGCGTGTGTGTGTGCGGCGGCGGGGGGGGTGGGGGTGCGTGTGTGTGTGCGGCGGGGGGGAGTGGGGTTGCGTGTGTGTGTGCGGCGGCGGGGGGAGTGATGGAGCGTGGGGTTGCGTGTGTGTGTGCGGGTGTGTGTGTGTGCGGGGAAGCGGCGCGGCGGGGCTTGGAGTGGGCATGGTTTCCGCAGAGGGAACGTTGGCCGGAAGGCCATGTGCGCACACCAGGGAACTTGCGGCTGGGCGCCAATGCGCATGCTCAGTTGTTTTGCCGTTTTGTGAGTGTGTTGTTGTGTTGTTTTTCATTTTGAGTAGATATGTTTGTACCTTGTGGGTTGTGTTATGGGCATGGCAATTTTGGTTAGGTTTCGTTGGTTTTTTTTAGTTTTGTTGTTTTGCCGTTTTGTGAGTGTGTTGTTGTGTTGTTTTTCATTTTGAGTAGATATGTTTGTACCTTGTGGGTTGTGTTATGGGCACGGGGATTTTGGTTAAGTTTTGTTGGGGGATTTTTGAGTTTTGTTGTTTTGCCGTTTTGTGAGTGTGTTGTTGTGTTGTTTTTCATTTTGAGTAGATATGTTTGTACCTTGTGGGTTGTGTTATGGGCATGGGAATTTTGGTTAAGTTTCGTTGGGGTTTTTTGAGTTTTGTTGTTTTGCCGTTTTGTGAGTGTGTTGTTGTGTTGTTTTTCATTTTGAGTAGATATGTTTGTACCTTGTGGGTTGTGTTATGGGCAGGGGATTTTGGTTAAGTTTCGTTGGGGGATTTTTGAGTTTTGTTGTTTTGCCGTTTTGTGAGTGTGTTGTTGTGTTGTTTTTCATTTTGAGTAGATATGTTTGTACCTTGTGGGTTGTGTTATGGGCACGGGGATTTTGGTTGTTTCGTTGGGGGATTTTTGAGTTTTGTTGTTTTGCCGTTTTGTGAGTGTGTTGTTGTGTTGTTTTTCATTTTGAGTAGATATGTTTGTACCTTGTGGGTTGTGTTATGGGCATGGGAATTTTGGTTAAGTTTCGTTGGGGATTTTTGAGTTTTGTTGTTTTGCCGTTTTGTGAGTGTGTTGTTGTGTTGTTTTTCATTTTGAGTAGATATGTTTGTACCTTGTGGGTTGTGTTATGGGCATGGGAATTTTGGTTAAGTTTCGTTGGGTGTTTTTTGAGTTTTGTTTCCTCGTTGGATGCCCCTAACAAATTTATATATATAGATGATAACTAGCTAATATCCTGGATCTATTCTCAGATGGGCATGTTTACTGTAAGATATAATGATGCTGATGAGAGATGATGATGAGCCATGATGATAATGATAATATGTGAGAGGAAGCCACAGGGAAGAGGGAGCAAGCTTGTTTTCTGCTTCCTTGGAGACTAGGATGCAGAACAATGGCTTCAAACTACAAGAAAGGGGATTCCATCCGAACATGAGGAAGAACTTCCTGACTGTGAGAGCTGTTCAGCAGTGGAACTCTCTGCCCCGGAGTGTGGTGGAGGCTCCTTCTTTGGAGGTTTTTAAACAGAGGCTAGATGGCCATCTGTCAGGGGTGCTTTGAATGCAATGTTCCTGCTTCTTGGCAGGGGGTTGGACTGGATGGCCCATGAGATTTCTTCCAACTCTTTGATTCTATGATTCTATCATTTGTGGGGGTCAGAATGCTCTTTGATTGTAGGTGAACTATAAATCCCAGCAACTACAATTCCCAAATGCCAAAGTCTGTATCCACCAGTGTTCACATTTGGGCATATTCAGTATTTATGTCAAGTTTGGTCCAAACCCTTCCAGTATTTACTGTTGGTCTTGAGAGTTGTGTGTGCCAAGTTTGGTTCAATTCCATCTCTGGTGCAGTTCAGAATGCTCTTTGATTGTAGGTGAACTATAAACCCCAAAAACTACAACTCCCAAATGACAAAGTCTATTTTCCCCAAAATCCACCAGTGTTCACATTTGGGCATATTGAGTATTTATGTCAAGTTTGGTCCAAACCCTTCCAGTATTTACTGTTGGTCTTGAGAGTTGTGTGTGCCAAGTTTGGTTCAATTCCATCTCTGGTGCAGTTCAGAATGCTCTTTGATTGTAGGTGAACTATAAACCCCAAAAACTACAACTCCCAAATGACAAAATCAATTCCCCCCACAACCCCACCAGTATTCAAATTTTGGCATTTGGGGTATTTGTGCCAAATTTGGTCCAGTGCATGAAAATACATCCTGCATATCAGATATTTGCATTATGATTCATAACAATAACAAAATTACAGTGATGAAGTAGCAACAAAAATCATTTTATGGTTGGGGGTCACCACAACATGAGGAACTGTATAAGGGGTCGCGGCATTAGGAAGGTTGAGAATTGCTGGTGTAGGCGCAGCTTGATTAGCTATGTCAGGCTTGGTTGGTGTAGGTTTTTTTTTTTTTTTTTGCTATATGGCCATGTTCTAGAGGCATTCTCTCCTGACATTTAGCCTGCACCTTTGGCAAACATCCTCAGAGGTACATCTCACTACCTCTGAGGATGCTTGCCATAGATGCAGGCAAAACGTCAGGAGAGAATGCCTCTAGAACATGGCCATATAGCCCGAAAAAACCTACACCAACCAGTAATTCCAGCCATGAAAGCCTTCGACAATACATATGTCGGGCTGATTTCTCCATATTTTTTAATGTGCTGATGAATTTATGTGAGAAGCAAAGGCACAGTTCAAACTGTTCTGTTTTGTATTTTGAGGTGCTTTTTCATCCAGGCTTGGAGTTTTTGATGGTATCACAGGTTTGTTTAGAAAGCTGCAAGCAGAAAGGTGCAAAAGATCAGAAGGAGTGGTGGCGATGTTGCCGGGGAGAGAGCCGCAGGTTGCCAAGGAACGGCGGCCGCCTCTGGAAAGCAAACGTGATGCTTGTCAGGAATACTGATGATGGTGGTGGTGATGAAACAGCCAGCGAGACAGCCATGGCAACAGGCAGCGCATGAAAGGCCACTTGGCTCTTGAGGACACAGGCCTTGCTTTGACCAAACTGGGAGGATTGAGCCTCTGCCGAAGCTCTTCATTGTGCGTTGTGAGAGGAGCGGGTGACAATTATGCTCCGGGAGCCAGCGTTCCAGCTGGATGAATCCAAAGCTGCTTCTCTGGCAAAGGCCTTCCCTTTCTTGGCTTGGAGAGCCGCAGAGATAATAATTTAGTAGGACCAGCACGATGGAGTGGTCCAAACACTGGATTGTGGGTGCATCTACACCAGGCATGGGCAAACTTCGGCCCTCCGGGTGTTTTGGACTTCAACACCCACAATTCCTAACAGGAGGGCACTTGATCTATCAAACAATGATAGATCAAGACCAAACGTGGCACGAATACTCAATATGTCCAAATGTGAACACTAGTGGAGTTTGGGGAGTTGGAGTTGTAGTTCACCTAAATCCAGAGAGCACTGTGGACAATGATGGATCTGGACCAAACTTGGCACAAATACTCAATACGTCCAAATGTGAACACTAGTGGAGTTTGGGGGAAATAGACCTTGACATTTGGGAGTTGTAGTTGCTGGGATTTAGAGTTCACTTACAATCAAAGAGCATTCTGAACCCCACCAACGATATAATTGGGCCAAACTTCCCACACAGAACTCCGATGACCAACAGAAAATACTGTGTTTCCTGATGGTCTTTGGTGACCTTTTTGACATCCCTTCGTGACCCCCCAGGAGTCCCAACCCCCAGGCTGAGAAATGCTGATCTATACTGTTGAATTAATGCAGTTCAACACCACTTTGACTGCTACAGCTGAATGCTATGGAATCCTGGGAGGCACCCATACTTTGGTAGGGAAGACTAAAGACCTTGTGAAACTACAACTCCGAGGATTATCTAGCATTGAGCTGTAGCAGTTAAAGAGCTGTTAAACTGCATTGATTCTACAATGCATATACACTCAGGGTCCTTCCACACAGCCACATAACCCAGAATATCAAGGCATGATAACACACAATATCTGCTTTGAACTGGGTTATCAGAGTCCACACTGGCATATATCCCAGTTCAAAGCAGATAGTGTGGGATTTTGACTCAGCTGTGTGGAAGGGGCCTCAATCAGGAAGAAGGAAGCTATTTAGCTGCCACTGTTTACTGATATGTACTGACACCAATACAATTGGCAATATCTGAATTAATGAATTATTAATGCAAACTTGCAATATACACAAGTCTACTGTATACAAGCCCACAGTGGCAGGAACCATCCTGACTTTGGGGTTCAATTACATATCTTTTCGCATGAATATTAAGACTAGTTCCTTCCTCCTATTTCTTGTTGTTGTTTGTGTTTTTGCTTGCCAACTTCCTGGGAATCTTCATAACTTAGGATGGGATCTAGCTATCAGAAATAAAATCAAAATACAAATAAATAAAAGGAAAGGAGAATGGAAATGAAAGTCAAAGACAGGCCCAAATGAGGATGAATGAATAAGACAATCATAACAAGAACTAGGGGTGCATCTACACTGCGGAATTAATGCAGTTTGATACCACTTTATATGCCATGGCTCAATGCTATGGGATCCTGGGAGCTGTAGTTTTACAAGGTCTTCCTTCCAACTTCCAAAATTAAAACTGCATTAATGCTACAGTGTTGATACACTCTAGAGCAGGCATAGCCAAACTTCAGCCCTCCAGGTGTTTTGGACTTCAACTCCCACAATTCCTAACAGCCGGTAGGCTGTTAGGAATTGTGGGAGTTGAAGTCCAAAACACCTGGAGGGCTGAAGTTTGCCTATGCCTGCGCTACATAGATCTTACTTAACCCAAGACTGAAGATTTCTAGGATGCTTATCCTATCCATATCCTATAACGTGGGGGCCAATTAGAACTCCGGATCTAGAATCATAGAGTTGGAAGAGACCTCATGGGCCATCCAGTCCAACCCCCTGCCAAGAAGCAGGAAATTGTATTCAAAGCACCCCCAACAGATGGCCATCCAGCCTCTGATTAAAAGCTTCCAAAGAAGGAACCTCCACCACACTCCGGGGCAGAGAGTTCCATTGCTGAATGGCTCTCGCAGTCAGTCTAGACTTTGGATCACCCTCCATTTTAGAAAATTTGTACCTGAATTTGTATTTATAGGAGAGCTACAAAATTCAGAAGTAAAGAGCTTAAGAAAGTTTTCTTTCTAAAGCCTCCCCTTTACTGGGTGTGGGATTCTGGGGTCTGCAGTCCAAGAAAAGTAGCTCTTTCAAGCACTGGAGAGCACTGAAAGCCAACTACCTTGCTTAGGTCCCTTTGCTGGATCCAGTCCAAATGTTTTCTTTTTTTTTTTTCACCCTCTAAAGATGAGGGCTAGCAAAACAAGATGGGCAAAAGCAAATCTGAGGCACTCAAATGAGACATCTTCATAAAGCAGGCTCAACCTTATCTCCAAGGCCTGAATGGAAGCCCATCAGATATCATTGCAGGCTGAGGTGAGTATCCATTGCTCTCCCGCAGTGCTAACCGAAAATGGGAAGATATGGATTAGAAAGCAGTGTTTTTTGGGGGGAGGTAGGGGTAAATCATTATTATTTGGCCCTTGTATAGGAATCTAAATTAGAAATCCATCTACTGCTATAGGAGACACTCAATGAAGATTTATAAGACGGAGAAGCACCCATTGATCTTGAGCTGGAGGAAAATGAGACCTCAGGATGAGTACCATATATTCCGGCATATAAGATGACTGGGCGTATAAGACAACCCCCAACTTTTCCAGTTAAAATATAGAGTTTGGGATGTACTCACCGTATAAGACTACCCCTCTTCCAGCGCACACCAAATAAAATTTTTAAAAGCATCAGATTTGATTTCAATATGGTAATTTTCCTATTACTGTACCTCCTTCTCTGCCTCTCAGATCTCGCATATGCGCACCTGTGCCGCTTCACTGCAGTCTTCAGGAGCGAGATCTGAGAGGCAGAGGAGGAGGTACGGTAATAGGATACAAGGGTGGGCCAGACAGGTAAAAGAGTTGTGTTTTTCTGGGCCCAGAACCACTTTATCTCTTTTTTCCATACCACGGGCGTCCCGGACACCTGCAGCTTGCTCCGCCCGTCACTTACACCTTCCCAGTGAGGCGCCCCTTCACCTCACCATCGGGACCACATTAAGTCCACTAATCCTGATGAATGGATTTTCTTCTACCGTAATTGTACAGCGTCACCCTTAATGCTTTCATACAGTCGATGCATACGGCAGTGACGCGGTCCACTGCCATTTTTGAGCTCCCCCCACCATATGCAGCAACCACAGATTCTCCCATCCGGATTGGAAGTTTCAGCACCTGCTCTATAAGATGACTCCCGGCATATAAAACTACTCCCACATATAAGACGACTCCCATGCATAAGGCTACTCCAGCGTATAAGACAACTTCCACATATAAGACTACTCCCTCATATAAGATGACGACCTGATTTTTGAGAAGATTTTCTTGGATTAAAAAGTAGTCTTATATGCCAGAATATACGATAATCTGAATTCCCACCTGTCCTAGGTAAGGCTTGTTGCTGTGTACCTTCAAGTCAGTAGGTTGTTAGGAATTGTGGGAGTTGGAATCCAAAACACCTGGAGGACCGAAGTTTGCCCATGACTGATTTAGAGTTTTATCACTGCTCAGGAAGTGATAGTTATTTGCATGTGCAGATACAACAGTATTAAGATTCAGGGTTGGATCTCTGCCGAGAGGGATAACAACTGCTTCCTCTGCGTGCTGAGTTTTCAAGTTTGCCACACCCTCAGATTGCAATGAAAACAGAAAAAAACCTACGCTGCCTCCTTCCCCACCATCAAAAGCCTTTGGATGACATTTTGCTTTTTTCATTCTTGTTTTCCCGCAGCATCCCAGTGGCAAGGTGCCAAGACCTGGGAAGGTGTCACCTTCACCGGATCCTGTACACCGTGCTTTGCAAATAAACAAGCGCCTCGCTGAATCAGGAGACACGCTCTCTCTTTTTTGCAGTGAAGAAACATTTGGCAGCAAAAGGAAAACAAGAGTCACCGAGGAAAGTTGCTAGGAACCATCAGCAGCATCTGTGCATATGCTTCCACCAACATGCTGGCAGTTGGGAGCCAGGATGCCCGGCCCACCTCCCACAGACCAGCTTGAGGAATACCCTTCCTTCCTTCCTTCCTTCCTTCCTTCCTTCCTTCCTTCCTTCCTTCCTTCCTTCCTTCCTTCCTTCCTTCCTTCCTTCCTTCTCTTGGGAAAAGAAACTCACCCACTCCTCCTTTTAACTGTAAAGGGCTGTCAATTTCCACTCTCTCTTTGGGCTGAAACTCACAAAGTTATCACTGGCTATGCTGGCTAGGGGATGCTGGGGGCTGTAGTGAGTGAAATAACTGCTTTATGCTCAGTCTCCATCACATCATAGAATCACAGAATCATAGAATCAAAAAGTTGGAAGAGACCTCATGGGCCATCCAGTCCAACCCCCTGCCAAGAAGCAGGAATATTGCATTCAAATCACCCCTGACAGATGGCCATCCAGCCCCTGTTTAAAAGCTTCCAAAGAAGGAGGCTCCACCACACTCCGGGACAGAGAGTTCCACTGCTGAACGGCTCTCACAGTCAGGAAGTTCTTCCTCATGTTCAGATGGAATCTCCTCTCTTGTAGTTTGAATCCATTGTTCCGCGTCCCTAGTCCTTTTTCTCCCCTGTGGAGTTCATTGGCCTCTTTTGTTTGCCCATAAGTTGTCAAGAAAAGTGATACTCTGCAAGAATCATAAAGACATACACTGGGTGGTTGTAGGTTTCTTCGGGCTATGTGGCCATGTTCTAGAGGCATTCTCTCCTGACATTTTGCCTGTATCTATGGCAAGCATCCTCAGAGGTAGTGACGTCTGACATACAGTTGGAAGACATCTTAAGGCAGAGTTTCTCAACCTAAGGGTCAGGACTCCTGGGGGAGGGGGGGGTGTCACAAGGGGGTGTCATAGGGGTCACCAAAGATCATCAGAAAACACAATTTTTTTCTGTTGGTCCTGGGGGTTCTGTGTGGGAAGTTTGGCCTAATTCCTCTTTGTATTCAAGCCATCATAAAGGCACAAGAACGGAGCAGACAATTATTTTCCTGAATAGTTGGTAACCCTCTTCACTTGCATTATAATCAATACACATGTCGCTGGGACCTTCCAGAACTTCTTGCTCCCTATTTGTAAGAGATGTAGCAATAACCCAGGTTGCATCTACATCAGCGTTTCTCAACCTGGGGGTCGGGAGCCCTGGGGAGGGGGCGCGAGGGGGGTGTCAGAGGGATCGCCAAACACCATCACAAAACACAGTATTTTCTGTTGGTCATGGAGGTTCTGTGTGGGAAGTTTGGCCCAATTCTATTGTTGGTGGGGTTCAGAATGCTCTTTGAGTGTAGGTGAACTATAAATCCCAGCAACTGCAACTCACAAATGGCAAGGTCTATTTCCCCCAAACTCCACTGGTGTTCACATTTAGGCATATTGAGTATATGTGTCAAGTTTAGTCCATATCCATCATTGTTTGAGTCCACAGTGCTCTCTGGATTTAGGTGAACTGCAACTCCAAAATTCATGGTCAGTGTCCCCCAAACCCTTCCAGTATTTTCTGTTGGTCATGTGTGGCAAGTTTGGCCCAATTCTATCATTGGTGGGATTCAGAATGCTCTTGATTGTAGGTGAACTATAAATCCCAGCAACTATAACTCCCAAATGTCAAGGTCTATTTTCCCCAAACTCCACCAGTGTTCACATTTGGGCACACTGAGTATTTGTGCCAAGTTTGGTCCAGATCCATCATTGTTTGAGTCCACAGTGCTCTCTGGATATAGGTGAACTACAACTCCCAAACTCAATGCCCACCAAACCCTTCCAGTATTTTCTGTTGGTCATGGGAGTTCTGTGTGCCAATTTTGTTTTAATTCTATCGTTGGTGGAGTTCAGAATGCTTTTTGATTATAGGTGAACTATAAATCCCAGCAACTACAATTCCCAAATGACAAAATCAATCCCGTCTCCAACCCCACCAGTATTCAAATTTGGCGTATCAGGTATCTGTGCCAAATTTGGTCCAGTGGATGAAAATACTTCCTGCATATCAGCTATTTACATTACAATTAATAACAGTAGCAAAATTACAGTTATGAAGTAGCAATGAAAATAATGTTATGTTTGGGGGTCTCCACAACATGAGGAACTGGATTAAGGGGTTGCGCCATTAGCAAGGTTGAGAAACACTGCCTTAAGGGCTGCCCAAGCCAAGTAGAAGACACAATCAAAGCACTTTCAACAGAAGACCATCCAGCCTCTGCTAAAAATAAAGACCTCACCACACTCTCAGGAAGCTTTTCCACTCTCAAACAGTCCTTACTCTCAGAAAGATCTTCCTAATGTTTAGTTGGGATTTATTCTCCTCTAATTTGCATTTGTTGCTCTGTGTCTTACAATTCGGAGCGGCAAGAGTTCCATCTTAAGAAGTCTGAAAAATTCCTCCAAAATGTGGCACTTCTCTTGAATCCATGACAAGATCTTGCAACAGGGGCATTAAGATCACCATTGACCAAAAGATCATGAGTTCGAAGCCAGCCCGAGTTGAAGTGAGCTTCCAACCAATTTGTGTAGCTTGTTGTAGACCTTTGCAGCCTGAAAGACAGCTGCATTTGTCAAGTAGGAAATGTAGGTACTGCTTATGTGGGGAAGCTAATTTACGACACCATAACAATCGCCAGCAAGCATGCAAAGAATGAGGAAGTGTCACAGATGGACGGTGAAGCCACAGGTTCCCCGGTGGCCAGAATACCTTCATGAAAAAGCTGGAATATTAAATAGCCTCTGACTGTCTGTCTATATATGTTGTGTGTCTATGGCATTGAATGTTTGCCATGTATATGTACATTGTAATCTGCCGAGTCCCCTGCGGGGTGAGAAGGGCGGAATATAAATACTGGAAATAAATAAATAAATAAATAGCTGTGAAATGTGAAGGGCTGCCTTCTGCAGAGCAGTATCTATCACTGTAGCTACTCTTATGTGCTTTCCATATGAAACCTGAATGCCGTTGCTTAGCTATTACAGTGACATTGTTTGTGATGAGTCAAAATGTCTCAAAGTGCCACGAAATGGGGTCGGTGTGCTGGTGTTGCATGTCTTCTACTTAGAATAATAGAATCATAGAATTGGAAGAGACCTCGCGGGTCATCCAGTCCAACCCCATTCTGCCAAGAAGCAGGAAAATCACCTTCAAGGCATCCCTAACAGATGGCCATCCAGCCTCTGTTTCAAAGCCTCCAAAGAAGGGGCCTCCACCACACTCCAAGGCAGAGAGTTCCACTGCTGAACAGTTCTCACACTTAAGAAGTTCTTCCTCGTGTTCAGGTGAAATCTCCTTTCCTGTAGTTTGAAGCCATTGTTCCATTGCATCCTAGTCCGCAGTGCAGTAGAAAACAAGCCTGTTTCCTCCTGTCTATGACTTCCACTCACATATTTATCATGGCCATCATCATTTCTCCTCTCAGCCTTCTCTTCTGCAGGTTAAACATGCCCTAAAACAAAACTGCCATGAGGTTTTCTTGGCTACATTCATTCATTACATTCCTCTGATTTATCCAAGTCAAGCAAGGGGCTGAACCCTGGCCACACCAAGTCTTAACCCAACACTCAAGACACATAACAAGCTGACACTGTGCTCAATGGTGGTGCCCCACGAGCAGGATGCAATCTATTAGTTTGGAGTTACAGGAAGGTACGACATGTGAGTGTGGAGAAGAGCAAACTACAGACCACTTGCTGCAATGCAACCTGAGCCCTGCTTCATGCACAATGGAGGACCTTCTTATAGCAACACCAGAGGCACTCCAAGTGGCCAGACACTGGTCAAAGGACAAGTGGCCAGACACTGGTCAAAGGAGCTGGGCATGTTTAGCCTGAAGAAGAGAAGGCTGAGAGGAGATATGATAGCCATGTATAAATATGTGAGAGGAAGCCACAGGGAGGAGGGAGCAAGCTTGTTTTCTGCTTCCTTGGAGACTAGGACGCGGAACAATGCCTTCAAACTACAAGAAAGGAGATTCCATCTGAACATGAGGAAGAACTTCCTGACCGTGAGAGCCGTTCAGTAGTGGAACTCTCTGCCCTGAAGTGTGGTGGAGGCTCCTTCTTTGGAAGCTTTTAAACAGAGGCTGGATGGCCATCTTTTGGGGGTGCTTTGAATGCAATATTCCTGCTTCTTGGCAGAATGGGGTTGGACTGGATGGCCCATGAGGTCTCTTCCAACTCTTTGATTCTATGATTCTATGACATCTAATCAACTACCAAGTTTGCAAACTTTGTGTTTTGTTTGTTTGTTTGTTTGTTGAAAAATGCAATACAACTGTTTGGTTTGCTCCTGACATGATAAATAAATAAATACAGAAAGGTAGATTTCAATTGATTATGAGAAGGGCCTTCTTTACAGCAAGCACACTTCAGCAATGAAGCCAATTGCCTGGAGAAGTGGTGAGTCTCCTCTGGAATGTCTTCAGAAGGAGGTTGGACAGCTCCATAATGAGAATGTTTTAGTTCAGGTATGGTAAATCCAGGCCTGGGGGCTGGCTGGGTGCACCCCCTTGGGTTCTTTGCTCTCTCACACTTTCCTATCCTTCCTTCCTTCTCTCTTTCCTTCCTTCCTCCTTCCCTCCTTCCCTCCCTCATCTCCTTTTTTCTCCCTCCTTCTCTCCTTCCCTTCCATCCTTTTGTCCTTCCTTCCTTCACTCTTTCATTCCTCCTTCTCTCTCTGTCTTTTTCCTTCCTTCCTTCCTTCCTTCCTTCCTTCCTTCCTTCCTTCCATCCATCCTTCCATCCATCCATCCATCCATCCATCCATCCTTCTCTTTTCCCCTCCTTCCCTTCCTTCTGTTTTTCCTTCCTCTTTTCCTCCTGGGGGATGTTTAGCTAGGAGAAGAGAAGATAGAGAGGAGAACCATATTTTGGGATTGAAAAGGGTGCCCCATTGAGGAGGAGGGGCGGAACTGACTTTCTGCTGCTCTTTGCCTTAGGCAATCCCTCGTAGTCCGAGGATGATGGTCCTCCAAGAGTACTATCCTGGGGGTGGGTCCGTAGGTGACTGTGGAGCCCTATTCTTGATCTACATCTTCTCCCACAGTGAGGGCATTGGTTTCCAGGTAGAAGGCAGTCCCGGTCGGGGTTGGCTTGATACGCCTTCCTCTTGGAACATTTCTCTCTTTCACCCTCCATTCATACCTCTTCAAATTCTACAGCACTGCTGGTCACAGCTGACCTCCAGCTGGAGCGCTCAAGGGCCAGGGCTTCCCAGTTATCAGTGTCTATGCCAGAGTTTTTAAGGTTGGCTTTGAGCCCATCTTTAAATCTCTTTTCCCGTCCTCCAACATTCTGTTTTCTGTTCTTCAGTTCGGAGCAGAACAACTGCTTTGGGAAACGGTGGTCAGGCATCCGTGGCCGGTCCAGCAGAGTTGATGCTTCTTTGCTTCTTCCAGCATGCTGACATTTGTCCGCTTGTCTTACCAAGAGATTTGCAGGATTTTCCACAGGCAGCGCTGATGGAATCATTCCAGGAATTGCATGTGACGTCTGTAGACTGTCCACGTCTTGCAGGCGTATAGCAGGGTTGGGAGGACAATAGCTTTATAAACAAGCACCTTGGATGTCTCGGTCCTCAAACACTCTTTGCTTCATTCTGAAAAATGTTGCACTCGCACAGCTCAGGTGGTGTTGAATTTCCATGTCAATGTTGACTTTGGTGGAGAGGTGGCTGCCAAGGTAGTGGAAATGGTCAACATTTTCTAATGTTACACCATTAAGCTGTATCTCTGGCATTGGAGAGGGATTGGCCAGTGACTGCTGGAGGAGCACTTTGGTTTTCTTGATGTTTAATGACAGGCCAAGCTTCCCATATGCTTCTGCAAAGGTGTTTAGAGTGGCTTGTAGATCTTCTTCTGAATGTGCACAGATAACATTTTCATCAGCATACTAGAGACCAGAGCACAAGGGAGCAATATTTTCAAATGACAGAGAAAGAGATTTGATTGGAAAGATGGGGAAGAACCACCTCAAGAGTGTCGTAGGCTTCCTCGGAGTGTGGTGGAGTCTCCTCCTCTGGAGGCTTTTCCACAGAGGCTGCCTATCTGGAGTGCTTTAATTGTGCCTTCTTGCATGGCAGGGGGTTGGACTAGGTGGCCCTTGGGAGCCTCTTCCAGCGCTAGGATTATAGGATTATATATCAGGAGTAGGCAATGCGCGGTCTCATGGATACACTTTTTCTCTCCCATCCACCATCTCATCCTGAGCAAGGCCAACCCTTTTGTGAGCCAAACACTTCCCATTGTCCCTTCACTTTCTGCCTCCAAAAGAGAAGAGGAAGGGGAGGAAAGGGCAGGGAGGGGGCTTGGGGAGAACCCCCTTGTTCCCAGCCCACTCTGGCCTGCCACACGGCCCTCCCTCACGTTAGAAAGTTTGCCCATGCCTGCTTTAGCTGGAGATCTTGCATTGAGCAGAGAGTGGGACTTCATGGCCTATGAAGTCCTTTCCAACTATGATTCTATGAAATCATTTTTTCCTCACAGGAGAAGCATCAAAATACAGGCATCAAGGGCTTTTTTCCATATTGCACCACAACTGCATCATTTAAACTGTCATAGCAACATCCAGTGCCATCCTGAGATTTGCAGTAACTACAATAAAACTAACAAGCCTTTAGTGTGCAGAGGTGGTCACACTTTGAGGGCCATTTCACACGACACAATTACAACATGACAACTCCATTTTTATGGCAACATCCTATAAAATCCTAGGGCCTTATTCACACTACATGTTTATAGTGAAATATTCTCACTTAGTGTCCCTTACAACATCCCAGCTTAAGGAAGGACATTTCAAATTCTCAGTGACCAAACTTTAAGCCCCAGGATTGCAAAAAAAAAAAAAAGGTGTCATAATAGTTAAAGTAGAATATAACAGGCATGGGCAAAATTTCTAACTTGGGGGGCTGCATGGCGGGCCGGAGCAGGGTGGGCGGAACGGGAAGAAGGGGGTTCTCCCCAAGCCCCTCCCTGCCCTTTCCTCCCCTTACTCTTCTCTTATGGAGGCAGAAAGTGAATGAAAGATGGGACATGTTTGTATCCCACACGGGTTGGCCTTGGTCAGGATGAGATGGTGGATGGGAAAGAAAAAGTGTATCCTTTAGACCCCATATTGCCTACTCCTGATCTAGAATCCTAGAGCAGCACAACAACAGAGAGGAAACGAACAAGGACATCTAATCACCTCTCAACAAAAGATTGCTCCAGGTACCGCCAGGCAATCAAATGCTAATCAAGGTGGTCAGTTGAAACATTCACACCTAGCTCCAGCAGACAAGAGTCATTTGTCTCACCCTGGTCATTCCACAGATATATAAACCCTTTTTCCTAGTTCCAGCATTCCCAATAGACAGCCTCTGCGGAAAAGCTTCCAGAGAAAGAGATCCCACCACACTCCCAGGCAGACTATGACACTCTCCAGGAAGTTCTTCCTAATCTTTTCAGTCAAATATTTTCCCCTGCCATTTGAACCCATTGCTCCCTTGTGCCCTGGTGTCTAGAGCAGCAGAACGTCAGTCGTCCCCCCCCCCCCCTACACCTCAATGGGACACCCTTTCAAATCTTGAATCATAGTTCTCATGTTCCCTCTCAACCTTCTCTTCTTCCAGCTAAACATCCCCCAGGAGGAAAGGAGGAAGGAAAAAGAGATGGGAGGCAGGGAGTGAGGAAGGATGGAAGGAAGGAACTGTGGAAGGGAATGAAGGGAGGGAGAGAAAGGGGGGGGGGGGAGAGAAAGAAGAAAAGACAAAAGGGAAGGGCGGAAGGAAGGAAGGCAGGAAGGAAGGAAGGAAGGAAGGAAGGAAGGAAGGAAGGAAGGAAGGAAGGAGGGAAGGAAGGAAGGAGAAAGAGAGAAAGGAGAGAGGAAAGAGGAAAGAGGGAAGGAAGGAAACAAGGAAGGAAGGAGAAAGAGAGGGAAGAAGGGAGGGAAGAGGGAGGAAAGGATGAAAAAGTGGAAGGGAAGGAGGGAGGGAAGGAAGGAAGGATGGGAAGAAGGAAGGAAGGAAGGAAGGAAGGAAGGAAGGAAGGAAGGAAGGAGAAAGAGAGGAGGGAGGGAGTAAAGAGAGAAGGAAGGAAGGAAGGAAGAACGAAAGGGTGGAAGGGAAGGAAGGAGGGAGGTAGAGAGAAAGAGCGAGGTAAGGAAAGAGGGAAGAAGGAAGGAAAGAGAGAAGGAAGGAAGGAAGGAAGGAAGGAAGGAAGGAAGGAAGGAAGGAAGGAAGGAAGGAAGGAAGGAAAGGATGGTGAGAGAGGAGGGCCTGAGAAAAGAGCCCAAGGGGCTGCATCCGGCCCCCGTGCCTGGGTTTGCCCATACCTGATGTAACACTATTTGCAGAGTGTGAGAGGAGTATGTACAGGTTGGGTGTCCTGCATGCTTGGGATCAGAAGTATTTTGGATTTCAGGTTATGAAGTACCTATATTTTGGACATAATGAGATGTCTTGGGGCTGGGAACCAATTCTAAATGAGAAATCCATATAATGTTTCATATATGTCCCTAGCCTACAACTAATCTTGCACCTATTTTTCAGGATTTTTTGTAATGACATAAAGTCTGTATACATCAAAGCATCAGAATGCAAAGACATGTAGATGATTTGGGATTTTGGAGTATTTTGGAATTCTGGAAAAAGAATGCTCCAGCTAGTCTCCGACTCAGAATTCCAGATGCCTCTCCCTACACTGAAAATCTTACAATTCTATAGGATGGAGCCATAGCTGGCTAAAATGAACTCATTGTGCTCGAATTGTGTAGTATGGACTCTGGCTGCACCTCTGAAAAATATCTTTGAGAAGGAATCTCCCTGCACAATATGAATCCGGTCTACTCCTCGTGCAAGGCCACACCCCTGAACTCCTCTGTTTGTTATTCTCAAATGACAACTAATAGCTGCCCCCATTCTCCTCATCCCCAGTGCCCTAGATTAGATTATGAATAAGGAAAAAACAAAACCCACTTGCTTTTATCATTACTGCATGGACAGAATGGTTAAAAAACTTTACAAGGTAGTCTTCTGGAGCTCTGCAACCTAGAATGTGTTTTCCAAGTAAATCCAGTATCCCCAGAGCAAGAGCGACATGGACAATATGATCTATCCTCCCCAGACAGATCCCTTCACTTGACATCAGCTCTGGCATATTTGCAAGGTAAGTAATGTGTCGTACTACTCCAGATGTTGTTGAGATGCCACTCCCATTAGTCCTGGCCAGAAAGGGACTCATGGGAGCTGCAGTCCAGCAGCATCCCCAGGAGAACATATTCCCCCCCGTCCTTAGTGTCACACAACACCAAAACCCACATGGTTTTATCATTACTGTATGGACAGAGTGGTTACAAAGCTTTACAGAGTAATCTTCTGGAGCTCTGCTACCTAGAACGTGTTCTCCAAGTAAATCCAGTATCCCCAGAGCAAGAGCGACATGGACACTATGATATATCATCCCCAGAGAGAGCCCTTCATTTGGCATCAGCTCTGGCATATTTACAAGGTAAGTAATGTGTCGTACTACTCCAGATGTTGTTGAGATGCCACTCCCATTAGTCCTGGCCAGAAAGGGACTTGTGGGAGCTGCAGTCCAGCAGCATAGAATCATAAAATCATGGAATCAAAGAGTTGGAAGAGACCTCATGGGCCATCCAGTCCAGCCCCATTCTGCCAAGAAGCAGGAATGTTGCATTCAAAGCACCCCTGACAGATGGCCATCCAGCCTCTGTTTAAAAGCTTCCAAAGAAGGAGCCTCCACTACACTCCGGGGCAGAGAGTTCCACTGCTGAACGGCTCTCACAGTCAGGAAGTTCTTCCTCATGTTCAGATGGAATCTCCTTTCTTGTCGTTTGAAGCCATTATTACGTTTCCTAGTCTCCAGGGAAGCAGAAAACAAGCTTGCTCCCTCCTCCCTGTGGTTTCCTCTCACATATTTATACATGGCTATCATATCTCCTCTCAGCCTTCTCTTCTTCAGGCTAAACATGCCCAGCTCCTTAAGCCGCTCCTCATAGGGCTTGTTCTCCAGACCCTTGATCATTTTAGTCGCCCTCCTCTGGACACATTCCAGCTTGTCAATATCTCTCTTTAATTGTGGTGCCCAGAATTGGACACAATATTCCAGGTGTGGTCTAACCAAAGCGGAATAGAGGGGTAGCATGACTTCCCTAGATCTAGACACTATGCTCCTATTGATGTAGGCCAAAATCCCATTGGCTTTTTTTGCCGCCACATCACATTGTTGGCTCATGTTTAACTTGTTGTCCACGAGGATCCCAAGATCTTTTTCACACGTACTGCTCTCGAGCCAGGCATTGTCCCCCATTCTGTATCTTTGCATTTTGTTTTTCCTGCCAAAGTGGAGTAGCTTGCATTTGTTGAACTTCAACATCCCCAAGAGTAGATGTTCTCCCCATCCTCAGTGTCACACATCACCAAGTCTTTCCTATGAAAGCCTTGTGATGCCACTGGGCTCTCCAGGCACAGTGCCTTTGAGGAATCACAAGGGTCCTTCATGAGCGCTGGCCAGGGTTGCTTCCAGGTGCCCAGTGGCAACAGGGAAGGACAAAGACTCTGATATCTGAGGCTCCCCAATGCTGTTTGGAGGAACAGAGATCTGCAAACACACTGGATGGCTGCATTTTTTTTGGAATTGGCAAGAGAAGAACACAGATGTGGCCTGTGGATGGCTCAGCCAAAGACGGAGTTGCCAGTTGGAATGGCATCCTATAATGTTGGCAGAGGCTGAAGTTGGATGAGGGGTGCCATCCTGTATACCAGGACTTCATGGATGCTTTAAGGGTCCATTGATGGGCTTTAGAGACTTCACAAGTAGACTTTTCTCTCCCATTTATTTCCTTCTTGTTACTTTAAATATCAGACCAAATTTTAACCTTTTTAACAGAGCTTCTTTTCCCCTGCACAAAGGAGAACAACTTGGAATAAAACAATTGCATGCAATTAAGTGCCATTATTTTTCCTGGCTCCATGGCTCTCCAAGAGGTCCCTGACCCAGACCAAGAACCACAGAGTTTGGATTGTCGAAGGCTTTCATGGCCAGAATCACTGGCTTGCTGTGAGTTTTCTGGGCTGTATGGCCATGTTCCAGAAGCATTATCTCCTGATTTTTCGTTGTCGAAGGCTTTAATGACCAGAATCACTGGCTTGCTGTGAGTTTTCTGGGCTGTATGGCCATGTTCCAGAAGCATTATCTCCTGATGTTTTGCCTACACCTATGGCAGACATCCTCAGAGGTTGACAGAACTGTTGGAAACGAAGCAAGTGAGGTTTATACATCTGTGGAATGTCCAGGGTGGGAGAAATAACTCTTGTCTGTTTGAGAAAAGTGTGAATGTTGCAATTGGCCACCTTGATTAGCACTGAATGGCCTTGCAGCTTCAAAGCCTGGCCGGTTGTTGCCTGGGGGAATCCTTTGTTGGGAGGTGTGTGGGCCATCAGGGCCAGCTAACACCTCCCAATTTATTTATTTATTTATTTTGATTACTTCTACCCCGCCCTTCTCAACCCCCCGGAGGAAGACTCAGGGCGGCTTACAAAAGGCACAATTCGATGCCTACACAATAATACAAATAACGTATAAAACAGCAATTAAAACAGTTATAACAGTTAAAACAATCAATATATAACATAATCAATAACACTAATCTCATGCTCAGCGTTCGCCATTCAGAGTCCATAACTTCATTCCACTTTGTCCATTCTTACCAACAAAGGATCCCTCCAGGCAGGAAGGAGCCAGGCTTTGAAGCTGCAAGGCCATTCAATGCTAAACAAGTTGGCCAATTGCAATATTCACACTTGCCTCAAGCACCCCACCCCGGACATTATTCCACATATATATAAACCTCACTTGCCTAATTTCAACAGACTTGTCAACCTCTATAACTGCCATAGATGTGGGCAAAATAAAAGGAGAGAATTTTGGCCTGCATCAATAGGAGCATAGTGTCTAGATCCAGGGATATCTTGCTACCACCCTATTCTGCTTTGGCCAAACCACACCTGGAATCACATTGAGTCCAATTCTGGGCACTAAAATAGAAGGGAGATATTGAAAAGCTATGTGTTCAGAGGAGGGTGTCTTAAATAATCAAGGGTCTGGAGAACAAGCCCTATGAGGAGCGGCTTAATGAGTTGGGCATGTTTAGCCTGCAGAAGAGAAGCCTGGGAGGAGACACTATGAGGGCCATGTATAAATATGTGAGGGGAAGTCATAGGGAGGAGGGAGCAGGCTTGTTTTCCGCTACCCTGCAGACTAGGACGCAATGGAGCAATGGCTTCAAACAACAGAAAAGGAGATTCCACCTGAACATGAGGAAGAACTTCCTGAGTGTGTGAGAGAGCTGTTCAGCAGTGGAACTCTCTGCCCCAGAGTGTGGTGGAGGCTTTTAAACAGAGGCTGGGTAGCCATCTGTTGGGGGTGCTTTGAATGTGATTTTCCTGCTTCTTGGCAGAATGGGGTGGGACTGCAAAGATACAGAATGTGGGATGCCTGGCTTGATTGCATGTGTGAAAAAGATCTTGGAGTCCTTGTGGACATGAAGATGAACATGAGGCAACAAAGCCATGCAGCAGCTAAAAAAGCTAATGGGATTTTAGCCTGCATCAATAGGAGTCGATTGTCTAGATCCAGAGAAGTCATGCTACCCCTTTATTCTGCCATGATCAGACCACACCTGGAATCACACTGTGTCCATTCTGGGCACCACAATTGAAGGGAGATATTGACAAACTGAATGTGTCCAGAGAAGGGTGACTAAAATGATCAAGGGTCTGGAGAACAAGCCCTATGAGGAGCGGCTTAAAGAGCTGGGCATGTTTAGCCTGCAGAAGAGAAGGCTGAGAGGAGACATGATGATAGCCATGTATAAATATGTGAGAGGAAGCCGCAGGGAGGAGAGAGCAAGCTTGTTTTCTGCTTCCCTGGAGACTAGGACGTGGAACAATGGCTTCAAACTACAAGAAAGGAGATTCCATCTGAACATTAGGAAGAACTTCCTAATGGTGAGAGCTGTTCAGCAGTGGAACTCCCTGCCCTGGAGTGTGGTGGAGTCTCCTTCTTTGGAGGCTTTGAAACAGAGGCTGGATGGCCATCTGTCAGGGATGGCTGGAGGTGATTTTCCTGCTTCTTGGCAGCAGGTTGGACTGGATGGTTCATGAGGTCTCTTCCAACTCTAGGATTCTATGATTCTATGATCTGTCAGGGATGGTTGAAGGTGATTTTCCTGCTTCTTGGCAGGGGGTTGGACTGAATGGCCCAAAAAGTCTCTTCCAAATCCTGACTGTGTGAGAGAGCTGTTCAGCAGTGGAACTCTCTGCCCCAGTGTGTGGTGGAGGCTTTTAAACAGAGGCTGGATGGCCATCTGTTGGGGGTGCTTTGAATGTGATTTTCCTGCTTCTTGGCAGAATGGGGTTGGACTGGACGGCACAGGAGGTCTCTTCCAACACTATGATTGTATGATTGCTTCTGGAACATGGCCATGCAGCCTGGAAAACTCACAGCAAACCACAGATCTTGTTTACATAGAATCCTAGAGTTGGAAGAGACCTCGTGGGCCATCCAGTCCAACCCCATTCTGCCAAGAAGCAGGAAAATCACATTCATATCTCTAAGAAGTGGCCTTAAACACCAAGGATGGGGTCCTAGTCCTGCAGGAGGAGATCCTCCCCTAACTCAGAGAGAGAGGGAGGATGGAAGGAAGGAAGGAAGTGTGGAAGGGAATGGAAGGAGGGAGAAAAGAGAGAAGGAAGGAAAGACAAAGGGTAAAGAAGGAAGGAAGGAAAGGGAAAGAGTGAGGAAGGGTTTATAGAATCATAGAATCAAAGAGTTGGAAGAGACCTCGTGGTCCATCCAGTCCAACCCCATTCTGCCAAAAAATTACATTCAAATCACATTCAAATCACCCCCGGCAGATGGCCATCCAGCCTCTTTTTCAAAGCCTCCAAAGAAGGAGCCTCCACCACACTCCAAGGCAGAGAGTTCCACTGCTGAACATCTCTCACTGTTAAGTTCTTCCTAATGTTCAGGTGGAATCTCCTTTCCTATAGTTTGAAGTCATTGCTCCCTGTTGTAGTCTCCAGGGCAGCTTGCTCCCTCCTCCCTATGGCTTCCTCTCACAGATTTATCCAGGGCCCTCATCACGTCTCCTTTCAGCCTTCTCTTCTTCAGGCTAAACATGCCCAGCTCTTTAAACCGCTCCTCATAGGGCTTGTTCCCCAGTCCTAGTCTCCAGGGCTGCAGAAAACAAGCTTGCTCCCTCCTCCCTATGGGTTCCTCTCACATATTTGCCCATGGCCTTCATCATGTCTCCTCTCGGCCATCTCTTCTTCAGGCTAAACATGCCCAGCTCTTTAAACCGCTCCTCATAGGGCTTGTTCTCCAGTCCTAGTCTCCAAGGTTGCTCCCTCCTCCCTATGGATTCCTCTCACATATTTGCCCATGGCCCTCATCATGTCTCCTTTCAGCCTTCTCTTCTTCAGGCTAAACATGCCCTGCTCTTTAAACCGCTCCTCATAGGGCTTGTTCTCCAGGGTTTGCTTGAAGGCAAGACATAGGGGTCAGGAGCAGCAGGAAAGAGGAGGAGGAGGGCAGAGGTGTAAACATGGCCCTCCTCCATAGGGTCCCGAATGAAGGAAACAGCTCAATGGAGAGCCTGGGGGACTGAAGTATCTCCATCTCTGCAGGTCCTAGAGATGCATGGAGGAAGAGGCGAGGCTGGGGGGTGATGCTGAAGGGTCGTGGGAATGGGGTGGAAGTTGAGGTGCACGCCTTTCTCTCTCTCTCTCTCTCTCTCTCCCCCCCCCCCCCCCCCCCCTTTCTCAGCCCCACATCCCGTTCTCCGGCGGCGCTTCTTGACAGGGAGGAGAAGAGGAGGGGGAGGAATGGAGGGGACCCACCCGACCCCAGGGAGAAGGGGGAGGTCCCAGACTCACGTTGCTGCCCAGCTCCTGAAGCGCAACGTTCATCCTGGCGATCATGGAGGAGGAGGAGGAGGAGGTGGAAGAAGAGGAGGAGGAAGAAGAAGAGGAAGCGAGCCTCGCCGCTGTGATGCGGCCGCCTCCTCCTAGCTCCGCAGCCGAGAGGAGGAGGAGGAGGAGGAAGAGGAGGAGGAGGAGGAGGAAGCTCCCTCTGTGTGGGCCATGCTGAGCTGCCCCTGTGAGTGAATGAGTGTGTAGATGGGTGGGATCCGTCCTCCTCTCTCCATCCCTCCTTCCTTCCCGCCTCCAAAGATGATGTGTATCTCTCCCTCTCCCTCTCTCTCTGAGTGAGGCTCTCCTCTCAGTTCCCCTACCTGCCAGCTTCCTTCTTATGATGATGGGGAGCACGAAAGCCTCTCTTTCCCCCTCCCTCGGGCTCTGAATCCCTCCCCTTGCTTTACACGCACTGGATGGCGACGCACGCAAGTTGCTAGTCCTCATGACGGGCTCAAGCCAATCCCCGACTCACTCCAAAAGGGATGGAGCTCTTCGGGTTCTCCTAATGACGCTCTCCTCGAAGCCCTAAGCCTGGCAAGGAACTCACCCCTGTTCCTATTTGTTGTGAACGTGCTGTTTCAAGGCTTTTCGGACTTGTACCAACCCACAGAATCACAAAGTTAGAAGAGACAAGCTGGAATGTGTCCAGAAGAGGATGACTAAAATGATCAAAGGTCTGGAGAACAAGCCCTATGAGGAGCGGCTTAAAGAGCTGGGCATGTTTAGCCTGAAGAATCCTAGAGTTGGAAGAGACAAGCTGGAATGTGTCCAAAGGAGGGCGACTAAAATGATCATGGGTCTGGAGGACAAGACCTATGAGGAGCGGCTTAAAGAGCTGAACATGTTTAGCCTTAAGAATAATAGAATCATAGAATTAAACAGTTGGAAGAGACCTAATGGGCCATCCAGTCCAACCCCCTGCCAAGAAGCAGGAAAATCACCTTCAACCATCCCTGAGAGATCATAGAATCATAGAATCATAGAGTTGGAAGAGACCTCATGGGCCATCCAGTCCAACCCCATTCTGCCAAGAAGCAGGAATATTGCATTCAAATCACCCCTGACAGATGGCCATCCAGCCTCTATTTAAAAGCTTCCAAAGAAGGAGCCTCCGGGACAGAGAGTTCCACTGCTGAACGGCTCTCACAGTCAGGAAGTTCTTCCTCATGTTCAGATGGAATCTCCTCTCTTGTAGTTTGAAGCCATTGTTTCACATCCTAGTCTCCAGGGAAGAAGAAAACAAGCTTGCTCCCTCCTCCCTGTGGCTTCCTCTCACATATTTATACATGGCTACCATATCTTCTCCCATCCTTCTCTTCTTCAGGCTAAACATGACCAGCGGCTTAATCCTCATAGGGCTTGTTCTCCAGACCCTTGATCATTTTAGTTGCCCTCCTCTGGACACATTCCAGCTTGTCAATATCTCTTTAATTGTGGTGCCCAGAATTGGACACAATATTCCAGGCGTGGTCTAACCAAAGCAGAATAGAGCATGGGTAGCATTACTTCCCTAGATCTAGACACTATGCTCCTATTGATGCAGGCCAAAATCCCATTGGCTTTTTTTGCCACCACATCACATTGTTGGCTCAAGTTTAACTTCTTGTCCACGAGGACTCCAAGATCTTTTTCACACGTACTGCTCTCAAGCCAGGCATTGTCCCCCATTTTGTATCTTTGCATTTTGTAGAATCATAGAGTTGGAAGACACAAGCTGGAATGTGTCCAAAGGAGGGCGACTGAAATGATCAAGCATCTGGAGAACAAGCCCTATGAGGAGAGGCTTAAAGAGTTGGGCATGTTTAGCCTGAATCATCCTAGAGTTGGAAGAGACAAGCTGGAATGTATCCATAGGAGGGTGACTAAAATGATCATGACTCTGGAGAACAAGCCCTATGAGGAGCGGCTTAAAGAACTGGGCATGTTTAGCCTGAAGAATCCTAGAGTTGGAAGACACAAGCTGGAATGTGTCCATAGGAGGGAGACTGAAAGGATCAAGCATCTGGAGAACAAGCCCTATGAGGAGCGGCTTAAAGAGCTGGGCATGTTTAGCCTGAAGAATCCTAGAGTTGGAAGAGACAAGCTGGAATGTGTCCAAAGGAGGGTGACTAAAATGATCAAGGGTCTGGAGAACAAGCCCTATGAGGAGCGGCTTAAAGAGCCGGGCATGTTTAGCCTGAAGAATCCTAGAGTTGGAAGAGACAAGCTGGAATGTGTCCAGAGGAGGGTGACTAAAATGATCAAGGGTCTGGAGAACAAGCCCTATGAGGAGCGGCTTAAAGAGCTGGGTATGTTTAGCCTGAAGAAGAGAAGGCTGAGAAGAGACATGAGGGCCATGGATAAATATGTGAGAGGAAGTCATAGGGAGGAGGGAGCAAGCTTGTTTTCTGCTGCCCTGGAGACTACAATGCAATGGGAATTGAAGTCCAAAACACCTGGAAGGCCCAAGTTTGCCCATTCCTGATGCAGACTCATATAAATGTAAAACTTCCGTAGCATTGGGCCATGGCAATTAAAGTTGTGCAACAAGCTCATTGCCTCACCGCAGAATTATAGCAGTTTGACACTTACTTAAGCGATCCTTCATAGATCGAGGATGATGGTCTTCCAGATGCATTGTCTTAACAGTGGGTCTGTAGGTGGCTGTGCAGCCCTATTCTGGATCCACATGTTCTCCCGCAGTGAGGACATCGGTTTCCAAATGGAAGGCAGTCCCGATCAGGGTTGGCTTGACGTGCCTTCCTCTTGCCACATTTCTCCCTTTTGCCCTCCATTCGTGCCACTTTGATTTCTGCAGCACTGCTGGTCACAGCCGACCTCCTTTTGGAGCGCTCAAGAGCCAGGGCTTCCCAGTTCTCAGTGTCTATGCCACAGTTTTTAAGGTTGGCTTTAAGCCCATCTTTAAATCTCTTTTCCTGTGTGCTTTGTATGTTTTCACAGATGTCATTTTATATATTTCACAGGACACAAAATGACCTGAATGCTGTGGAGGAAGTCAGGAGAGAAAATGAAAGACAGACAGAACAAGGTCGCAATTGCAGGCAAGAGAGAGAGGGAGGAACAGAGGAGCCATTTTTAGGCTTCTGATTGGGCTATGGGAAGGGGTTCTGTTGTCCTGAGATATTTCCTATTTCCTTTTATTTGTTTACGATGCCCAACGTCTTGCCATCAGAGAATCATAGAGTTGAAAGAGACTCAAATGCCATCTGCAGCACTGCTGATCACAGCTGACCTCCAGTTAGAGCACTCAAGAGTCTGGGCTTCCCAGGTTTTGGTGTCTATGAGGTTGGCTTTAAGCCCATCTGGCACTACATTCTCTGCTGTAGCCTAATGCTTTGGAATGTTGGGATTTGCAGTGTGGTGAGATATGTAGCCCTATGAAGAGCGGCTTAAGGAGCTGGGCATGTTTACCTTGAAGAAGAGAAGGCTGAGAGGAGATATGATAGCCATGTATAAATATGTGAGAGGAAGCCACAGGGAGGAGGGAGCAAGCTTGTTTTCTGCTTCCTTGGAGACTAGGACGTGGAACAATGGCTTCAAACTACAAGAGAGGAGATTCCATCTGAACATGAGGAAGAACTTCCTGACTGTGAGAGCTGTTCAGCAGTGGAACTCTCTGCCCCAGAGTGTGGTGGAGGCTCCTTCTTTGGAAGCTTTTAAACTGAGGCTGGATGGCCATCTGTCAGGGGTGATTTGAGTGCAATGTTCCTGCTTCTTGGCAGAATGGGGTTGGACTGGATGGCCCATGAGGTCTCTTCCAACTCTTTGATTCTATGATTCTATGATTCTTCTGCGAAGATAGATGCACCCTTAGTCCAACACGCAAACTATTCAATGCATAGGTAGGCAAAAGAAGTGGTTCCTGCACTTGTTCAGAGGCACTCCTGAATTATTCATCAGCTCCTGCTCTCACTCACAATGCAAATTATAGTGTAAGACTGCATAGTGGGCTTGTGTGGGACAATTACCAGTATGTATTTCATTTGCTTAATCAGATACCATGGGCGTTTTGCTCCCAAAATAAAAACTGAAGCTCAGTATTAACTACCGGTAATACTGGACTCAGAGCCTCCTGACAAACACTGACCTTTCCTTTGTCCTGACCCTCTGTACTCACTTTGGTTGCTTTGTACCTCATTAGTTGCTAAGGAAATTATTTATCCCCCTGGACATTCAAGGTCTAGGTGAAGCAACAAGCTTTTCCCATCCTGAAAGAGGGGTCAGGGCAGGAGAAAGTCCCCCCAAGACTAAACCAGCCCTGAACTGAGCTTGATCTGGCCATATTGGACTTTCAGGATTCTTCTGCAGTTGAGCATCCTCTGGCATTATCAGACAGAAGGGTATTAAATGATGAAGCCCTAAGAAAGATTAAGGCAGAGATTGTCCTTGAGCTCTCCTAGGAATAACTAATCCTATACACATTTACTTGGGAGTAAGCTACACCGAGCACAATATGTATTGAACTTGGAAGACTCTAAGGCAGGCATGGGGAAACTTCGGCCCTCCAGGTGTTTTGGACTCCAACTCACACAATTCCTAGCAGCCTACCTGTGCTGGTACGTCTGTACCAGGAGCTCAAACTTCATTTTCTTTCTATTTTAATGTTTGCATGCATTCCAAGGTTTCAGGGATTTTGTACAAGGTGACTTCCCTTGGTTTGCAGTCATAGGGCTAGCCACCTGTCTATCATTGTTAAGTTTGGATCCGCCCCTTCTCCCAGGGAGATGGGAAGGGAAGAGGGGGCCATTTTTAGTTAGTCTTAGTGAGGAAAACTAAGTTAGAGGACATAGACAAGCTTCACCTGCAGAAAAGCTTCATTTCTCAAGACATTCCGGGGGGAAATTCCCAAAGCTCTGGCTGGGAGCTTGCAGCCTCTCAGCCTTACAGCATCTGAGGGAAACAGCCCTAAAGTCTTAAGAAATTCCGGAGGGAAAACAGCTTTACAGACCCAAAGAACTCCAGCTGGAGAATCTGCAAGCCTTTACTGGTAGGTCTACTCGGCACCAAGACGCAGTTTGGATCCGGTAGTAGAACCCACATCAGCAAAACTTAGATAATAGACAGCCTGGGAGAGGTTAAAAAAGGATTTTCCTCTCAAAGTATAAGAACAGTTAATGAAGACAGTTGCCTGTCCCTTTTAGACAAGATTAAGGAAGCCACCAGTTGATTTAAAGCCTTGAAGCATTTGTTTGACTCATTGAAGATTTGAGAAATATCTGTTTAATTTGTTCAGTAATAAAGGACTTTGTTAAACATTTCAAGCTATCTAAAGACCATTTCTTCAGGAAAATCCTTGAGGGCAGTTGGCTGGTCCAACAGCAGCTATGTTGTTGGCTGGAGTGGCATGCAGGGAGCATACTGCTCCTCTGTTGCACCAGCTCTGCTGGCTGCTGATGGGCTTCCGAGCACGGTTCAGGGTGCTGGTTTTGACCTTCGGGCCCCCGGAACGGTTCTGGCCTGGTTTGCCTGTCTGAGGATGTCTCCTGCTATGAACCATCACACAGCTTGGAATCATTGGGAGGGGGCCTGCTCTCGATCCCACCATTTTCACAAACCTTTGAAAGAGTATTCTACCATGGTCCTTCAAAAATAAAAATAAATTAATCCAATAATAATAATAATAATCTTGATTTATATTCTGCCTGGAGAGATTCAGGGTGGATTCCAAACATAAAAGGCAAACATTAAATGCCCGAATACAACAACAATACATCAATAGTAACGAAACTTGTCAACCCAACAAATAAAAACAAATTATGACTTAACAACTAAAATTAAATTAAAAACGCAGACATAAGACCAAACATCAAACATCGAATAGAAGCATCAATTTCCCAGTTCCTTGGGGGCAAATAAATTGATCATTGCTCAAGGTATCTATTGAGCAGGTGGGCCGAACAGGGCACGGATATAGATGGTAGCTATTAATTAGAGGTATAATGGTAGTATTACCAACTCCTCCTTCTCCTCCTTGTAAGCCAGTGAGCAAAGGTATGTCTTCAGCTGTTTCTTGAAGGCAGGGAGGGAGGGGGCCATCTTTAACTCTTTAGGAAGGGAGTTCCAGAGGTGGAGGTGGTGGTGGTAGTGGCGGCAGCCACAGAGAAGGGCCTTTTTCTCATTCCCACCAGCCACACTTGGGACAGGAATGGGACCGAGAGGAGGGCCTCCTCCAATGACCACAGTGTCCGAGTTGGTCTATAGTGGGAGATGCGGTTCGTCAAATCCAAGGGCAAATCAAACCTGATCTCTCCATACAAGACAAAATGACTACACTGAGACTATTGTACTTTTGTCATGTCATGAAATAAAACGACTCACTGAAAAAAAAACCCCAATAATGCTTGATAAATGGGAAGCAGTGGGAAATGCGGAAGATCACATTACAGATTCATTGACTCCATAAATGAAGCCATTGCTCTGAGGTTGCAAGAACTGAGCAGAGCTCTTGCTGATCTTAGAGGCCTTTCATTCATACTGTTGTGTTGTTATTCCCTTAAGTGGTTTCCAGCTTAAGCAACCCTAAGACAAACAGCTTCACCAGGTTGTATTGGCAAGATTTATACAGAGAGAGTTTGCTGCTGCTTTCCTCTGAGAATGAGAAAAGGGGATTTGAAGCACGGTCTCCTGGAGTCTTCATTCCATGCTTGGACCACTACACCTTCCTGGTTTGTATCTCATTCAGATGGCCATCATAAGCTGAAACTGTGACTTGATAGCAAATAACAACTAAAGTAAGCTAGTTGTTAGACATTTTACATGGTATTGCAGTAACCGCCTCTTTGGTGTGCATATGCACAATTCTAAAGGGCTTCTATGGGCTTCCATACATTAGATTTCCTTGAAATTTCTGCCCCTACCATTGCTTCCTGTTGTGCTTGGAAGAAAGTGGCATCACCAATGAGCTGACCTTAGTTGCTCCTTTATTATTTCCTGTTCCTTTTAATCCATCAATTTCTCTCCAGTCTGTTTGTGTCACTTCTATTATTCATTTCCATCATCCCTCCTTCTGAGTGGTATTTTGCATTGAATAGTTTAGATAAAGCTATTTTGCAACTCAATTTTTTTAACAATACTGTTTTGCAGAGGGAGGGAGAGAAGGGGGGAGAGAAAGCCAACAATTACAGCAAGTATTTTATGCTCTCTTCCTAAATGCAAAATGGAAGGTGAGAATTGTCCCTGCGTCACAGCGAGTTGTGTGCCAGGGAAGAATCGGCTGCCACTTATTAAGAAGTGTCTGCGGGTAATAACTGGGCACAATGTGCATCACCGAGAGCCAAATTACACATTTCTAATGCTTTTATTTTCAGTTTTTGAAATACTAAATACTGAACACTGCAGCAACTAATGATTTCACAACAAAATTCAAAAATTAATAAAGGCAAACAATTAACAATGACCAAAAACGTACAGCATAGCAATGGAAACAACAAATAAAACCAGTAGTATTGTCGAAGGCTTTCATGGCCGGAATCACTGGGTTGTTGTAAATTTTTTTGGGCTATATGGCCATGTTCTAGAGGGGTCACCACAACGTGAGGAACTGTACTAAGGGGTCGCGGCATTAGTAAGGTTGATAACTACTGCCTTTCAGCATGAGAGGCACAAGGCTCAGGAAATATGGAGGAATTGCTGGGGCCTACGAATAGTTTTTCAGAACCTGTGCTGTCCAGAATGATCTCCAGTTCATCCTGATATTCATTTACTCTCCAAGCTATCTAGCAAATAGGCTGCTTATGAGAGCAGGGAAGTGAACTGGGGGCAAAACTATATGCAAGAAGGGGATGACATGCAGAGACGGCTGGTTATTTCCACCTCAAATGGGGACAGTGAATGTTTTCTGGCTTTTGGGTTGAATTTTAAGGAGCTATCCAGGGTGCTGAACTCTACCCTCAAAATAGACCCGGTGATGTGGACAGCTCCTTTAACATTCAAACACACACTTAGAATTGATTAACTGCATCATTGTCATGGAAGCCAACAGCCTCCACTGGATTGCCCTTCCTTCTTTCCTTGGAAAATGGGGGTGGGCTGGACACATACACACAAAGCATGTTGTAATAAAATGGTTTAGCATATTGAAAAAGGGAATCAGGAAGCAAGAAGAGCAGGGGAGGAGGATGAAGCACTTCACTGGCCTTAGTTTAGGGACCTTTTGAGCAACGTGGCTACTCAAATTCTGCAATAAACTCATGTAAAAAAGCAACAGCAAACAAATGGCAGGGTGGAAGTGTAAGGCAACAGCAGTGATTCTCAAAGACTCTGAATAGGCAGCTTCATTGTCTTTGGTTACTGTTCCATAGTTGAAGGGGACAGGGGCAAGGGACACCTTTTTAATTTGATTTAACTTGATTAATAAATGACCTTAGTCTTTAGCATTAGAAAGAAATCTGCCTTAGTCTTATTTATTTATTTACTGTATTTGTATACCGCCTTTCTCAGCCAATTGGCGACTCAAGGCAGTTTCCAACAAATCAGTATACATAAAACATAATAGATAAAAAACATTAAACAGTATAAGACATCACAAAGGCAATAAAAGCAACATCATCAGCGCGTCATTATTCTCAAGCATTGTCCAATTCCATTGTCAGGTCATTCGATTTCCTATATTAGCTACTCTGTATTTGTAAACGCTTGCTCGAATTGCCATGTTTTAACTTGCCTCCAAAATGTCAAAAGGGAGGGAGCAGGTCTGATCTCCATAGGGAGGACATTCCATAGCCGAGGGGCCACCACTGAGAAGGTCCTGTCTCTCGTCCCCGCCAAATGTGCTTGTGATGAAGGCAGGACCGAGAGCAGGGTCTCCCCAGATGATCTTAAAGTCCTCAGTGGTTCGTAAGGGGAGATACGTTCAGACAGGTAAGTTGGGCCAGAACCGTTTAGAACTTTATAGGCCAAAGCCAGCACTTTGAATTGGGCCTGGTAGCAAACTGGCAGCCAGTGGAGCTGGCGCAACAAGTGGGTTGTATGCTCCCTGAGCGCTGCTCCTGTTAACAACCTGGCTGCCTGTTGGGGTTCAGCCTGTGTGTGAACCTGTACCTGACTCTCTGATTGTATTTCCAGATGTCAATGAAGATGTCAATGATTCTGAGGTCAATGTAGAAGATGACGGTTTGTGTAGTGAAAATCCTGCTGCTTTGGAAAGTGAAAGTCCAAATTCCCATGAGAATGATTCAGAGCCAAGCCCTGAACTTTCACTTCCTTTTAGCTCTTCAGATAATCTGACACCTGGTTCCTCTAACGAGGATAGATGGGGGCAGATTTGGCAAAGCAGAGGCGAAGCGCAGAGTTTACGGAGGTCAGCTAGATTAAGAGAAACACAAACACGGCCTTCAGGCACATCACGAAATAGATTTCTATGATTTAAAAATGCTTGGCCTGGATGCCCATTCAGTCCAGGCATCGTTTCAGATTCATGTGCAGACTCTTGCAGTTCTCCTGCTTTCAGTGGCTTTGTTCCAAGGAGTTTTTTCTAGTGCTTCAAGTACCGTTAGTGGATTGCTAACAGGTTCCAGGATTTAGCAGTGTTACTGTGGGTTTTTGATCTTGTTCATGGACATTTCTTGTTGCTGATTTTTACTGTGGCTTTTTACCTTGCATATTTTCCTCTATTTTTGTACTTATCTTTCATCAATAAAAAGGATTGTTTTTTCCTGAAGTCAAGTGTGGTGGATTGTTGTCTTAGTGTCCAGTTTCCTGCTCTGGGTTGCAACACTGCCATTCATTGGACTAGTTGAAGCTTCTGGACCATCTTCAAAGGCAACCCCACGTAGAGAGCGTTGCAGTAGTCTATGCAGGATGTAACTAGAGCGTGGACTACCGTGGGCAAGTCAGACTTCCCAAGGTATGGGCGCAGCTGGCACACAAGTTTTAACTGTGCAAATGCTCCCCTGGTCACCGCCGAGACCTGAGGTTCCAGGCTCAGCAATGAGTCCAGGATCACGCCCAAGCTGAGAACCTGAGTCTTCAGGGGGAGTGTAACCCCATCCAACACCGGCTGTAACCCTATGCCCTGTTCGGCCTTGCGACTGACCAGGAGTACCTATGTCTTGTCTGGATTCAATTTCAATTTGTTCGCTCTCATCCAGACCATCACAGCGGCCAAGCACCAGTTCAGGACCTGGACAGCCTCCTTAGTAGCGTTTGGGAAAGAGTGACAGAGTTGGACATCATCTGCATAGAGATGACACTGCACCCCGAAACTCTGGATGATCTCCCCCAGCGGCTTCATGTATATGTTGAACAACATGGGAGACAGTATTGAACCCTGAGGAACCCCACAAGACAACGGATGTGGGGTTGAACAGGTGTCTCCCAACAACATCTTCTGGATGCGACCCTCCAGAAAGGACTGGAGCCACTGTAAAACAGTGCCCCCCAGGCCCATTCCAGCAAGGTGTCCCAGAAGGATACCGTGGTCGATGATATCAAAGGCTGCTGAGACGTCCAGCAGCACCAACAGGGACACACTCCCCCCGTCTAGCTCCCGGCGCAGATCATCCACTAAGGCGACCAAGGCTGTCTCGGTTCCATGTCCTGGTCTAAAGCCAGACTGTGCCAGACCCAGATAATCCGCGTCTTCCAAGAATACCTGGAGTTGTGAGGCCACCACAAGTTCCAGGACTTTGCCCAAAAAGGAGAGATTGGAAACAGGCTGATAGCTGATGAATTGAGTGGGGTCCAGTGATGGTTTTTTCAACAGAGGTTTTATGATAGCTTGTTTTAAGTTCACTGGAATGTTGCCTTCTCGAAGGGAGGCATTAACCACCACCGTTACCCACTCAGCCAATCTCCCTCTGGCCTCCTTTAGAAGCCAGGATGGGCAGGGGTCTAGGATGCATGTGGTCGCTCCCATTCCTCCAAGTATCTTGTCCACATCCTCAGGTTTCACCAATTGAAATGAATCCATCAAAACCGGACAAGCAGATGCTCGTGTTACATTCTCAGAGACTGTAGTTAACATGGTGTCCAGGTCAGAACGGATCAAACCAAAGTGTTAAGCCATGAGAAAACACACACAGGAAATGGCTCACATAAACAGAACAAAGAAAACATGCACCAAATGGGACAATAAACAGGCCATCACCTGCTTTCGAGATGCAAAGAACTCTGTGTGACCCAGGGAAGTCATACAAGCAGGCAATGGCAATCAAACCTTTGAAACAGCAGCCTTAGATGTAGGAATTAGAAATTGCATGTTGATTTATTTATTTAAAAGTTTTATATAGCGGCCTTCTCACCTCTCTTGAGGGACTCAGACCGGTTTCCAACCATAATATCACATACAATCAATAAAACATCATAATACATATTACAGTAAAACATTAAAACAGCAATTACAATCAATAACTACAATAGTCAGTTGTCAGACTAAAATTGTTGCTCATCATCCTCCATCCATATCTCAGGGTGTTGACTCACTCGTCGAATGCCTGTCTCCATAGCCAAGTCTTCACCTGTTTCCTAAATGTCAGGATAGAAGGGGCGGTTCTGGTCTCCAGTGGGAGAGAGTTCCAGAGCCGAGGGGCCACCACCGAGAAGGCCCTGTCCCTCGTCCCCACCAGACGCGCTTGCGAGGCCAGTGGGACTGAGAGCAGGGCCTCTCCAGAGATCTTAATAATCTTGATGGTTCATAGGGGAGAATACGTTCGGAGAGGTAAACAGGGCCGGAGTCATTTAGGGCTTTATAGGTTAACACCAGCACTTTGAATTGTGCTTGGAAGCTAATTGGCAGCCAGTGGAGCTGGCGTAACAGCGGAGTGGTGTGCTCCCTGTACCCAGCACCCGTTAGTAGTCTGGCTGCTGAGCGTTGGACTAGCTGCAGTTTCCGGGAAGTCTTCAGAGGCAACCCCACGTAGAGAGCGTTGCAGTAGTCTAAACAGGATGTAACCAAAGTGTGGACCACCGTGGCCAAGTCAGACTTCCCAAGGTACGGGCGCAGCTGGCGCACAAGTTTTAATTGTGCAAAAGCTCCCCTGACCACCGCCGAAACCTGGGGCTCCAGGCTCAGCGATGAATCTAGGAGAACTCCCAAACTGTTGTATTTTTATGTTGATAAATTTAATTTGCTTGCCTGAACTGTTTTGATAAGCGTCTGACCAAATGGTGCCAAGATGAAAGGGAGAAGGGGCGTGAGAACAAAGATAGCGTTGTAATGTGAACTGTACCTGCAAAAACTATAAGAAACCTATGCAAAATGTCAGTCAGTGTGCCGTCTTCCTTTCAGGACGGTCATCCACAGCTTATTTGCAAATAACTCTGTCTTTTTTTCTCTGCCTCCTAGTTCCTTATTGAAAAACCGTGACTAGGGGGTTCCACAAGGTTTGCCTTCGTACAAAAGGGGCATCGCATCTGAGCCTCTTCAAGTTTCCAGTTGTGGTAAATGGATAACAATATGGCACTGATTTCTGTTACACTAAGTTGGAAAAATGCCAGTATCCCACATCAGGTAGCATTGGAACCGAGGGCTGTTTCCCTGTCTGTGTTATGAAGCTTGATGAGCACCATCTGCTGGAGCACTGGATGAATAAAACTCTTTCAGTGGCAGTGGCCATAGCGAGGAAGCCAAGCTTCCCATCCCAGTTAGCACTGGCATTGCTAGGAGAAAAGCAGATTTCTCCATTCTGTTACCTTCCAATACATGTTAATAATAATAATAATAATCACCATCACCATCATCATTACCATCATCATCCGACAACAGATCCCAAATGTAGACTCTGCAAGGAAGCAGATGAAACAATAGATCACATCCTCAGTTGCTGCAAGAAGATCGTGCAGACAGACTACAAGCAAAGGCACAACACTGTTGCTCAGATGATTCATTAGAACTTGTGCAACAAATACCATCTGCCTGCAACAAATAACTGGTGGGATCACAAGCGGGAAAAAATTACAGAGAATGAACACGCCAAACTCCTCTGGGACTTCCGAATTCAGACAGACAGAGTTCTGGAGCACAACACTCCTGACCTCACAACCGTGTTAAATAACAAAGTATGGATCGTCGATGTCGCTGTGACGGTGCGAGTGGCGCCACCTATGTATAGAACTGTTAGTTGTAAGACTTAAACTGTTGTATCGTGCTTAATCCTGCCCCCTTTTACACTGCTTATGTATAGTTGTATGGATTGGTTGCTTGTAGCTGTCAATCAGTACTGCTTGGCTCCACCTCTTCCTGCAAGAGGGGAGAACTTCCTTTTTCCTTTCATTCTGCCATCAGAGGTCCTGCCAGATGGATGTGAGTAAGAGACTTGATTCTAAAAGACCCTGATTTAAGTTACCTCTTAGCACCAGTTCTGAGGTTTTTTACCCCTGGAACTTATGCTTTATGTCCAGATCGTCCTGGGCAATTATTGAGGAGACCCAGGCGCCTTCAAGCCAGTTCTTTTCGCACCAGAGGAAGATCCTGAATCTTCAAGACATAGGCCATCTGAACTGGGGTTGTGGTTTGCTCCGGCATTCACAGCCATTGAGGAAAGAGGAAACTTGGTGAAGCTTCTCAGCTTCAAACCCCTTGGACCCAGGACTAATTGAGACTGTAACGTATGTTTTTCTTCACCCCTCTAAAGTTTTCCAGCTCATAGCTTTGAAGAAATGACGTTGTGATAAATAAAATTTATTTTGAGCTATTTACAGCGTTTTGGGTTTTTGGGAGTTCCAGTTTCCTATAGGTGGGCAAGAAGCAATCCCCTGGGGGAAAGATGCCATGTCCATCCCTCCTTTATTGAGCCCCTAGGCGGGACAGCACAGTCGCAATCCCAGCTGACAGCAGGATTGCAGAGAAACAACAGGAAAAGCTGACGTGATATGAGGATTTAAAGATCGAACTGCAAAGACTCTGGCACAAACCAGTCAAGGTGGTCCCAGTGGTGATCGGCACACTGGGTGCAGTGCCTAAAGACCTTGGCATGGACTTAAACACAATTGGCACTGACAAAATTACCATCTGCCAGTTGCAGAAGGCCACCTTACTGGGATCTGCATGCATTATTTGCCGATACATCACACAGTCCTAGACACTTAGGAACTGTCCAACTTGTAATCCAATTCAATAGCCAGCAGAGTGTCTGCTGTGGACTCATCTTGTGCTTCAAATAATAATAATAATAATAATAATAATAATAATAATAATAATAATAATAATGTGGTTTTCTGGCATTGCATATTTCTGCTGCTTCTAGAATCATAGAATCAAAGAGTTGGAAGAGACCTCATGGGCCATCCAGTCCAACCCCCTGCCAAGAAGCAGGAATATTGCATTCAAATCACTCCTGACAGATGGCCATCCAGCCTCTATTTAAAAGCTTCCAAAGAAGAAGCCTCCACCACACTCCAGGACAGAGAGTTCCACTGCTGAACGGCTCTCACAGCCGAACAGTGCCTGTTCATTTGTATTTTGGTTCTGTAACCCACTTGTCTATGGATGTTCAGAATCAGCAGCATCCACCGTGGTCCTTTTTATCCTGGTCTTTGACCAAGCCAGTATAGACTTCATTTTGGTTTGCTTCTCCATAGTGCTAACGGGTTAGGTGCTCTTAGTTCCACTCCTCAGCTGAGACCTCTCTGGCTTTGTTGGACGTGCTGGGAGTTACACTACCACCAGCACAGCTCTCAGCATCCTTGGAGCAGTTAAGCCCCTCATTATGACAAGATGGCACCCATCAGGGGTGACAAAATCATGATCTGTCAACTGCAAAAGGCCACCTGACTTGGATCTGCACGCATCATTTGAAAATACATCAGAAAGTCCTAGACGCTTGGGAAGTGTTCGACTTGTGATTTTGTGATACGAAATCCAGCATATAGATCTCGTTTGCTGTGACATACTGTGTTCTTGTGTCAGTAAAATAATGATGATAATGATAATAATAATAATAATAATAATAATAATTTTATTTCTTCCCTGTGTTTCGTCATGGCTCGAAGCAGATTACGACATTGCCAAGTAGTTCTACTTAAGAGGTAGCCTAGTTATGACTCATTGCTCGTTATAGAACTCCACCAGAACAGAGCCTGTACTACTGAAGAGAGTGTAAGTAGAGTAGCGTGTTTCTTTACTGTTATTATAAAATGTTTCTCTAGCTATGTGATTTTGGGAGTTTCATGTATCTATTATGTATGTTATTTTTAGTCTTGTATTTAGTGCATTAAGTATAATGTGATAACAGACTACATCCTGAAGAAGATAATTATTCGAAACAAGGAGAACATACCGGGAGACCTTGTAGAAATTTTGTTACCTAAGGAAGACTCTGTTGCCTAAGAAGTATTCCTTAAGACTGTGTTGCCAAAAGAAGAATTCTTTTGAGGATAAAGACAGAGACTTTTGAATTCCTCCACTGAAATCCGACTCCAGGAAAGGATGGACTTTATTTTCTGTAGTCTACTGTTTATTTCTCTATGTTGACAAGATAATCTACGTTTACTTATAATGTGCTGATAACATTCCTGTTAAATACTATAAAGTCTCAGACAATTTACTCCATTAGAGAGCATATAATCTTGATTTATATTACTTTCTTGAGAGTCTTATAAAATACACATACATACTTTCTTGTTTCTATACGACATTGCCAAAACACATAATAATTTAAAAACACTCTGTAGAACACACATATTACTTCCACCTATTTCTAACTGTTCTGATTAATGCGCTGTCTCACTTTTGAAGCCCCCAGTGGCAAAATGGGTTAAACCCTTGTGCTGGCAGAACTGAAGATTGACAAGTCAGAGGTTCGAATCCGGGGAGAGCATGGATGAGCTCCCTCTATCAGCTCCAGCTCCTCATACGGGGGCATGAGAGAAGCCTCCCATAATTATGATAAAAACATCAAATCATCCGGGCGTCCCCTGGGCAACGTCCTTGCAGACGGCCAATTCTCTCACACCAGAAGCAACTTGCAGTTTCTCAAGTCGCTCCTGACACGACAAAAACAAAACAAAACAAAAACAGGAAAAATAAAATTAATAATAAGATAATAATAAGAAAAAATCAAATCAAATCAAAAATTGTCTACAACTTGAAGAGGAAAATCTACTTGACAGACTATCTCTCTGCGGATCAACCTACCTCACTCCCCAACTACCCCTAATTACAACCCTCTCTCTCTTTTTCTCTTTCTTTCTTTTTTTCTTCAATTTGATTGTTCCCCCTCTTTCATTATAATTTGAAAATGGTAGAAATAAAGATGATTAATCAAAAAACATCTCTCTTCAATTGCGTTGCCCAGAACTGGACACAAGGTGATTCCAGATGTGGTCTGACCAAGGCAGAATAGAGCATGGGGAGGATGACTTCCCTGGATCTAGACACTAGACTCCTATTGATGCCGGCCAAAATCCCATTGACCCCAAGATTTTTGTCACATGTAGTGCTCTCATTGATGGAGCAAAAACACATCTGCTTCTCTGACCCTGGAACTCAACAAAATTCCAAATAAAATAATAACAAATAATAAAGAGCCAGCATGGTCAAAGGCCTTATAAATCAGGCATGGGCCAACTTGGGCCCTCCCTCCAGGTGTTTTGGACTTCAGCTTCCACAATTCCTAACAGCTGGAACATAAAGAACTTGCTGACTGTATGAGCTGTTCAACAGTGGAACTCTCTGCCTCGGAGTCCGGTGGAGTTTCCTTCCTTAGAAGCTTTTAAGCAGAATCTGGGTGGCCATCTGTCAGGAGAACTTCTTTAACTTCTTATAACTCAATGGGAGATCTATCTGAACATAAAGAACTTGCTGACTGTACGAGCTGTTCAACAGTGGAACTCTCTGCCTCGGAGTCCGCTGGAGTTTCCTTTCTTAGAAGCTTTCAAGCAGAATTTCCCATTCTTTGCTTTTGCCAGGTTAGGGGGCTCCAATTCCCAGAAGTCTTTCCCAGCTAGGGCAACTGTAAGGAATTCTGGGAGTTGGAGTTCAGTAGCCTGGCGGAGGCGGGCCTTTCTCTAATTGGACGGCGACGACTCTTTAAGCCCCGCCCCTTTGGCGCGTAGAACGTCTCTCGCGTGCTCTCCTCGTGGATTGGTCCGATTAGGCCCCGCCTCCGATCTCGCGCCTGCGCAGATCAGAGCCGTGTCATTCTCTGAGAGGAAGCGATGGAGGACGGCGGCAGTCAGAGGCGGGCTCAGCCGAGCGGTTCAGGGCCGGGGCCTGGAGACGAGAAGACGCCGGGGCCGTGGAGTCGGGACAAGAAGGACCCCAATGCGATCGTGGCGGACAAGGAGCAGGAGCTGGTGAGGAGCCCGAGGGAGAAAGAGAGGGAGGCAGGCAGGCGAGCTGAGTCACTACTAGGCCGCAGGGGGAGGGCCGCCGTCGCCATGGCAACGCCCCCCCTTGATTGGGGGAACTCAGGGTTCCTCACCTGTCAATCACACCCCATGCAGAAATGGGGCCCTGTCAAACCACAGTGAGCCCTCCATATCCCTTCCACGGATGTATTTAGAATTTAAGCAGACTCTATCTCAGGCATGGGCTAACTTGGGCCTTCCAGGGGTTTTGGACTCCAACTCCCACAATTCCTAACAGCCTACCGGCTGTTAGGAATTGTGGGAGTTGGAGTCCAAAACCCCTGGAAGGCCCAAATTAGCCCATGCCTGAGATAGAGTCTGTGGATAGGGGTGGCCCACTGTCTTGCCAGGATAACCCAGTGATACCGTAAGTTACCAAAGATGTGAAGGTACACAACAGTAACAGCAAACAGCAAACAGTAACAGCAAAGCTCTAAGGTGCTGAAAAGCTACTCCTTGATGACAAGGAGTAGCTTCATAGCGTACTGCTGGGAGCAAGAACATAACGGGAAGTTAAATATGATTTCCAATGCCCTAAATACAATATAATACTACTAATAATATGATATTATAATTATATATTTTATATTACATGTAATATTACTAATAATATTACAGTGTAATGTTATAGTACAATATAATAATATATGATACTAATATTTTTTTCTTTTTTTGTTGTGTCAGGAGCGACTTGAGAAACTGCAAGTCGCTTCTGGTGTGACAGAATTGGCCGTCCGCAAGGACGTTGCCCAGGGGATTCCTGGATGGTTGGTTTTTTTAAATGTTTTACCATCCTTGTGAGTGGCTTCTCTCATGTCCCCGCATGAGGAGCTGGAGCTGATAGAGGGAGATCATCCACGCTCTCCCTGGATTCGAACCTGCGACCTGTCAGTCTTCAGTCCTGCCGGCACAGGGGTTTAACCCACTGCGCCACCGGGGGCTCCATTTACTAATAATATTACAGTATAATAGTACAGTATAATGACATAGTACAATATAGTAATATATAATACTAATATACTAATATTATGCTATGGTAATAATATGTTATATTTATATATTACTTGTAAGCCACTCTGAGTCCCCTTCAGGGTGAGAAGGGCGGCATATAAATGTTGTAAATAAATAAATAAATAAAAATTAGTCCCAGGTTGAGTCTCCCATTGAGTTAATAAGTTAAGGAAATTTCTATTAATTCATTTAGGCTCCCAATTTGTTGCAGGCCAATGTCTGCTAATTTCTTGGTTGTTCATCATAGGAGTAAAGTGAAAATTGTTCTAGCATTGCTTCCTTTTTGTGGAAAAAAGGGATGGGTAAAGAATGAGAACTGGTGCTTTGTCTGCCTTAGATGGAATCCTCTCCATCTGAAAATCAGCACAGATCACTTAAAAATACATAGAATTTTCAGTGCAATCCTCTGTGAAAAGTACGTCTCCGATCTCTGCTTCCTGAATAGATACAGAAGTGTTTGTGAAATGAGGGCCTTGTTTAAATTTCCTCTGAAATAACACCTATCTACCCACGAGCCTAAGTATTTAGGACAGTAGGAGACAACTACAAAGGTGCAAAGTGTGTCTGGATTTTGATTCTGACATTTTGAGTAAAGCTTTCACAAAATCATAAAATTGGAAGACGCTTCAAGAGCAAAAAGTGTCAAGTTTGCAAATGAAATTAAAAAGTCACTGTAACTCTTAAACTAGATTTCCTCTGTGTTCTTGTCTTGATTCATTTACTGGATGTATTTGAATTTGCTATGGATGTCTGGTGCATTTTGACATTGAAAATCTACTGCTATCCTCTTTGGCTCAGTAAAGAGATGTGCATGATTTCCAGTTAATACTTGTTTTTCTGAAGAAAGTGATTTCTTGGTTGGGTTGTTGTAGGTTTTTTCAGGCTATATGGCCATGTTCTAGAGGTATTCTCTCCTCTAGAATGCCTCTAGAACATGGCCATAGAGCCCGAAAAAACCTACAACAACCCAGTGATTCCGGCCATGAAAGCCTTCGATAATACGATCTCTTGGTTCTCTATAACTCTTAATATTTTACTGCTGCTGCAATTCAGAACAGTGAAGAGATGAAGCTGGAGAAATGTGGCTTTTTGGGTAATTAAATTTTCTAGCAGCTTGCATTTTCATCTCTCTTCTCTTCATTCCATATAGTCCGAAGAAGATAAGCAACTACAGGATGAGTTGGAAATGCTTGTGGAGCGCTTGGGGGTAAGTTTCAAGTTCCACCAGGAGTCTATAGACATCTTATCAGCAGAGTATGATGTTTTCTATAGTTTTTCCAAGGATGAAGCTATAGATCTGGGATGGGTGAGATTGTGCCCTCCACATGTTGTTGTAGTTTCCATTAACACCCTTTGTCTGTTGTAGCCAAGATAGAATGGAAGATCATGGTAGTGATAGTTTCCCCATGCGTAGAGGGTCACAGGTTTCACAATTCTAAAATGCTTCTCTGCCTTCGTAGAACAGACATGAATGTGCAGATTCTTAAATTTTATTCTGATGTTTGCTTTATGCCTTTCATGTTACTGTATTGTAATGCACTTCTGGGTTTGGCCTCATGTAAGCTGCCTTGAGTCCCCCTTGGGGAGATGGTGGCCGAGTATAAATAAAGATTATTATTATTATTATTATTATTATTATTATTATTAAATATCTGGGTGCATATGGAATGTTGTGGCTGTGCTGATAACAGGAAAAGGATGTCTTGTAGTCATAAGTGTTTGGGTAGGTGTGTTTGGGTAGGTTCATGATGTACAATGTACAATCAGGTCAACAAGAAATTCTTTTTTTGACACTCTCTAAGCCCAGGTTTCTAATCGCAGAGGTGTGCATTACCTAACACGCTATAGAGTAACTTTGCTGTAGTTGGTGGGGGATTTGAAAGCAGGAGTTGTTTCCCCTGACGGCAGCTAATGTGCTTGCAGGAGCAGGATACCTCTCTCTATCGGCCTGCCCTGGAGGAGCTGCGCAGGCAGATTCGCTCTTCCACAACTTCCATGACCTCTGTGCCCAAGCCCCTGAAGTTTCTACGACCACATTATGGCAAATTGAAAGAGATCTACGAAAACATGGCTGCAGGGGAAAATAAGGTATGTATTCTGATCTAGCCACAGAAAGCAATAGGTGTTGTTTTCTTGGTCTGGTTGTCATCTATCTTAGGTGCACTGGAGGAAATATAGGTTGCAAGTGGGTCAAATTCTACTGATCAGAGAAATGGGAATTCTTCTATTATTATTATTATTATTATTATTATTATTATTATTATTGCTGCTAGCCATCGCCTGCCACGCTTTGCTGTGGCCCAGTTTGGTGATCTGGAAAATAAAGTAATGAGAAAGTGTAAGTTATTAATATATGTAATTTCTTTATGCTTGTGGGTAAACCGTACTTCTTGTTTGTTTGTCAGTGTTGATGTGGAGAGTGTCTGGTTTGCCTACTCTGGAACATGCAATATATAATTGTCCTTTAGGGGTCCCTTTCAAATCTATGATACTATATTTCTCGGTGTGTGAATCATTCATATATATGGCTGGATGGCTCTTTGTCAGGAAGGCTTTGATTACTTTTTCTTGCCCTGATGAAGGGAGTTGGACTGGATGGCTTTAAGTATTTTCTGTTGGTCATGGGGATTCTGTGTGGGAAGTTTGCCCTGATTCTGTCATTCATGGGTTCAGAATGCTCTTTGATTGTAGGTGAACTATAAATCCCAGTAACGACAACTCCCAATTGTCAAGGTCTATTTCCCCTAAACTTCATCTTTGTTCATATTTGGGCATATGGAATATACGTGCCAAGTTTGGTCCAGATCCATCATTGTTTGAGTCCACAGTGCTCTCTGGGTGTAGGTGAACTACAACTCCCAAACTCAAGATCAATGCCCACCAAACCCTTCCAGTATTTTATGTTGGTCAAGGGAGTCCTGTGTGCCACATTTGGTTCAATTCCATCATTGGTGGAGTTCAGAATGCTCTTTGATTGTAGGTGAACTATAAATCCCAACAACTACACCTCCCAAATGGCAAAATCAATTTTTTTGAGTGATGGTCACTCCTTGGGTTAGTAGGTGCCTTGTGGCCAAATTTTGCGGCAATTCGTCCAGTGGTTTTTGAGTTATGTTAATCCCACAAACGAACATTACATTTTTATTTTTATAGATTAATTATCTCTGTCTTGCTTTATATCTCTAAAAAGAGACCCAAAATGTCTAGCTCTGAAAACAGTACAGTATATAAATTAGAACCTAAAAACATACAACCATTAAAATAGGATTAAACATTGAAACTTTTAAAATAAACAGTAGAATACATTCAAATTCTATTTGCATCCCTAAAATACATACCTGATGTGGATTGCAAAGCTAGGAACCAATAGAGTGCTTGGTTGTTTGTTTAGTGCAGGGCATTTTTATCTTGGTTCCGTGGAAAGAGATAACCTATCTTGATGAACAAGCCATGTCTTTCCCTTTTCATCGTAAAGGAGTGCTAATTCTGAATGGTTAGGAGAGTGCAATGCTACATACCAGAACACTGTGTGGCTTCGCACTTGCATTCAGATATGTGAAAGACACTACTCAAGCTGTCTTTCATTTGCAATAGTTTCATATGAGGTGTGCATCTCTAACCATTCCTTTTCTGCTTGCAGCGATTTTCAGCTGACATAATCTCTGTTCTGGCCATGACGATGAGTGGAGAGCGGGAGTGTCTGAAATACCGGCTGGTGGGATCCCAGGAGCCCTTGGCCTCATGGGGCCATGAATATGTTAGGTAAGTAGGGAATGAAGAGGCAAGAGCAGCTAAAACTCTGGAGTGCATTTCTTTTACATTGCTTTTTTAAAAAAAAGTAACTTCAATTATATGTTTCTCTGAGGAAGTCAAGGCAGCATGCATAGCGCTCCCAAGTTTATTACTGTTATTCTATCATTGGTTATTATATTTTTGTTATATTTTAGTTGAGGTGCAATCGAGCTATCAGGTTATAATTCTGTCCAGTAAAATAATAAGCAAAACGTTGTTTGATGGCCTTCTGCTGAGGGTTCTTGAGATGAGAACCATCTAGCAGGTTGGATTTAATTATACTCAGGATCCCTTCTAGCACTTTCATTCTCTGATTCTTTGAAGTCTTCCTTCTTTTTCAATGCACCTTTCTTTCTCTGTCTCCACAGGCATCTAGCTGGTGAAGTTGCCAAGGAGTGGCAGGAAATTGACGAGGCTGACAAGACCCAGAAGGACACACTGCTAACCCTTGTAAAGGAGATCGTGCCGTACAACATGGCCCACAATGCCGAACATGAAGCCTGTGATTTGCTCATGGAGATTGAACAGATGGACATGCTGGAGGAATATATTGATGACAATGCCTATGCGAAAGTCTGCCTCTACCTGACTAGGTGGGTCAGTTATGATAAGACAGATTGTGTGTCTGTGTGTAAGAACTGAATAGCTTTTGAGAGCAGGGCATGGCCTTGGGCTTTTTTTTGTAGTGTCAGGAGTGACTTGAGAAACTGCAAATCGCTTCTGGTGTGAGAGAATTTGCCGTCTGCAAGGACGTTGCCCAGGGGACGCCCAGATGATTTGATGTTTTTATCATCCTTGTGGGGGGCTTCTCTCATGTCCCCGCATGAGGAGCTGGAGCTGATAGAGGGAGATCATCCGCCTCTCCCCGGATTCGAACCTGCGACCTGTCGGTCTTCAGTCCTGCTGGCACAAGAGTTTAACCCACTGCACCCATGGGCTTGGGCTGAAAATAAGAGAATCCAGAACCAGTTTCTTCTGACTGCTTTCAGATGTACAAAACACAACAAATAGCACTTGGAATAACTTCATTTGGGGAGGTGGATAACAGTTTGTTCTATTGTCAGTCCTCCACATTTGTGGGTTTAAGTTTTGTGGATTTGATTATAACGTTATCTCTAGTTCCTCTAGCGTAACTATGACCAATTTATTCTGGAAGCTGGGTTTTTTTTTGGGGGGGGGTTGTTTTGTTTTGTTATTGTTATTGTTGTTTTTTTTTGCTTTTTTCTCACAATCATCCAGAGCTTTTCACCCCAGTGAATGTGGACGAATGACTGTGTTAATTTTTTAAAACAGCAAATCATATAATTCAAAGTGTTTTCTTATGGAGAGTTTCTTATACCAGATATTAGAGAGCATTGTTCAGTTATTCTTTTTTAAAAAATCTTAGAAAGCTTAAGGCAGTGCTTCTCTAACTGTGCTCCTTCGGATGTTTTGGACTTCAGCTCCCTCAATTCCTAACAACTGGTAAACTGACTGGGATTTTGGTAGCTGAAGTAAAAAAATAAAAAAGAGTGAAGGAAAATAAATACCTGGCTTTGGGATTATGCTTTCGAATAATAGAGCAGTGCAATAACAGATTTGGAATATGCACAATAACTACGAAATGTCTTTAGACTACAAGAATGACTAGTGTGATTATAGAATGTCATATTTTTAAACGTTTAAATGCTTAATCTGTATTAATTTAAATTTAATTTTAATGTTACAGGAATTGTATGTGTTTTAAGGCATTGAATTATTGCCTATATGTAAGCCACCTTGAGTCCCCTTCGGGGTAGAGAAAGGCGGAATATAAATAGGGTAAATTGATAAAAAATAAAATAAATACAGCTTGAAAAACTCTCACAACCCAGTGTAGTGCTTGCCTCCTTTTTTCTTTCTTTTGTTAAATAATCTTTATTGTGAGTTTTTTTTCCTTTTAACAATTGTGAAAAGTAGTAGAAGAGAAAAGGGGGGAAAAGAAGGAAAAGAAAAAGAGGAAAAGAGTGGAGTTGAGGGGGAAGTACAAATATTCAGTGGGATAGGGTGGTGATGTATTTATCAATTCGCAGGGGTAAATTTAAAAAAGTGTTTCTTTATATTTTTTTGTTTTGTAATCACCTTCCTTCTATTTCCTCCTTTTTTTTCTTTTACTCCATCTGTGTTATTTTCTTTTCCTTAAGATATATTCTCGGTGGTTGCCAATCAGTCTTATTCTTTCTATTTTGGTCATACAGCATATTCGCCAGGGAGTCCATGTCCATAAACTCCCTTATTTTAGCGATCCATGTTTCAAAGGTCGGGGGCTCTTTGTCTTTCCATCTGCTTGCCAGGATTGTTCTTGTGGCCGTCGTCATGTAATATAATAGCTTGTCGTTATTTTTCCCTAAATCAATTTCCATTAAATTTAATAGATAGTATTCAGGTTTTAAGTCAAATTTGATCTGCAGTATTTTTTGTATATGAACTTGTACATATGCTTGCCTCCTTTCTTGTCACACGCTAAGTTACCACCACTGGATACCCTCAGCTTTGGTAGCTATTGACCTTCATTTTCTTCCATCTTTCTTCCTCTTTCCCTGAAGCTGTGTCAGCTATGTTCCTGAACCTGAGAATTCAGCCCTCCTCCGCTGTGCTCTCAGCATCTTCCGCAAGTTCAACCGCTACCCAGAAGCTCTACGCCTAGCTCTTATGCTGAATGACATGGAATTGGCTGAGAACATCTTCATCTCCTGCAAAGATGTGTATGTATCAGTCTTGTTTACTGTACTGTAGAAAGTCCTGAACACAGAATTATGGATGGGTGGGGACATGCAACTGGARAAGAGAAGTTTTCAGTGATTAGAAAGATGTAGTGAAGGGGTTTTTTGTATTTTTAATTCACTTCATCTGCCAGRGAGAGGAATCCTCTTAAGACCTGTCTGCTGGTCTTAACTTGATCACTGCCCACACTTCATATTTGTTTGGTGTTGTTCCACATCTCAAAGTGTGTGAGCAGAGACAGGARAAATTGTTTAATAGAAATAGAAAAAGAAAAAAAAAGTTAAGAGAGCTCAAGACTTATTTATTTATTGTGTCAGAAGCGAGTTGAGYATACAGTTAAAATGCATTTAAAAACACAAACAAAGTTAAAAAGAACTTGGCAGTATGCTCAATGCCCTTTAGCCAGAAGTTGGCCACTTAGAGTGCCTCTGGTGTCGCTGTGAGAAGGTCCTCCATTGTGCATGTGGCAGGGCTCAGACCGCATTGTAGTAAGTGGTCTGTGGTTTGCTCTTCTCCGYACTCGCATGRCGTGGACTCCACTTTGTGGCCCCATTTCTTAAAGTTAACTCTGCATCTTGTGGTGCCAGAGTGCAGCATGCTCAGCACCTTCCAGGTCATCCACTCTTCTCTGTGACTAGGAGGGAGTTTCTCATTTAGTCTCAGCCACTGATTGAGGTTCCGGGTTTTAGCCTGCCACTTTTAGAATCTTGCTTGATGAGGTGTTCCTGCGAGTATCTCTGTAGATCAGGGGTCGTCAGACTTTTTAAGCAGAGGGCCAGGTCACAGTCTCTCAAACTGTTCGAGGGCTGGATTATAATTTGAAAAAAAAAAACATGAATGAATTCCTATGCACACTGCACATATCTTATTTGTAGTGCAAAAAACACTTAAAAGCAATACAACAATTAAAATGAAGAACAACTTTAACAAATATAAACTTACTAGTATTTTAATAGGAAGTGTTGTCCTGCTTTTGGCTGATGAGATAGGATTGTTGTTGTTGTTGTTGTTGTTATGTGCTCTCAAGTCATTTCAGACTTAGGTTGACCCTGAGCGAGGGGCGGTTAAATGACCTAGGAGGGCCGTATCCGGCCCCCGGGCTGTAGTTTGAAGACTCCTGCTGTAGATCTTAGGAAGCTGTTTCTTGATTTAAGGCATTGGCATGCTGGCTGATATCTGAACAGAGGATGGGCTGGAGATGTCAATGCCTTGTTCCTTTCATTGCTGGCTGCTACTTCCCAGTGGATTTCAGGTGGTGCATTACCAGCTAAACAGTGTAATTTTTCCAGACTAAAGAGGCCCAGGTTCACACTTCTGCTGAGCCACAAAGCTCACTGAATGACCTTTCTTTGGGTCAAACTAGAGGGAGGTGGGAGAATTTAAAAAACTGAGCCCAGTATCTGCTGTTGGGAGTCTTCTAGAGTTAAAAGTCTGCTCAGAAACAGTTCTAAATGCCTTTTAGTGGCCAAAAGCTTACTCTTCTTCTGGCCTGCAGGATTTTTGAAGTCTTGAGGAAAGCATTCCAGTTAGGAAAACATTAGTTGCCTGTAAGCCTTGTTACTTCAGGCTGTGAAATATTACATGTCCACTTTCTGGTACTGGGGTCTAGCTAATGTTAGTTCTGCTTGGAATGGACCCACTAGGATTAGTAGGATGTAGTTGTAATTTACATATCCACATATCCCATTCATTTAACTGGTCCTTGATATTAACTTTGAATTAAGTTAACTAATGCATCTGCCTTGTTCTAATTCTTGTTTGTTTATTAAAAAAAACAATTTTTGTTCAAAGAAAAAACCTACAATCAAGTTGCAATACTCCTCTTAGGCAGATAAAATAAAATGCAGAGATACAGAATGTGGGATGTCTTGCTTGATAGTATGTGTGAAAAAGATCTAGGAGTCCTCATGGACAGAAAGATGAACATGAGCCTGGAATGAGATGCGGCAGCTAAAAAAGCCAATGGGATTTTGGCCTACATCAATAGGATTATAGTGTCTAGATCCTGGGAAGTTATGCTCCCCCTCTATTCACACCTGGAATCACACTGTGTCCCATTCTGGGCAGTGCAATAAAATGATCAAGGGTCTGGAGAATAAGCCCTATGAGGAGTGGCTTAAAGAGCTGGGCATGTTTAGCCTGCAGAAGAGAAGGCTGAGAGGAGACATGATAAGGGCCTTGTATCAAGACGTGAGGGAAAGTCATAGAGAGGAGGGAACAAGCTTGTTTTCTTCTGCTCTGGACACTAGGATACAGAACAATAGCTTCAACCTACAGGAAAGAAGATTCCACCTGAACATTAGAAAGAACTTCCTAACTATGAGAGCTGTTCAGCAGTGGAACTCTCTTTCTGCCCCGGAGTGTGGTGGAGGCTCCTTCTTTGGAGGCTCTTAAACACAGGCTGGATGGCCATCTGTTGGGGATGCTTTGAATGTGATTTTCCTGCTTCTTGGAAGTATAGGGTTGGACTGGATGGCCCACAAAGTCTCTTCCAACTCTAAATAGTAAAAAAAAAAAAACACAGACATATACACAAAACAAAAAGACAATACTTCCGCAAGAATAAAAAATACACTTAGAGCAACTAACAAACATGATTTAAAACAATCATCCCAACCACTACAACCTCACATAACCCTATTAATCCTGCCCTACACAAACAGCAATGCAACTTAATTATTAATCTCACACTCTGATTCTTGTTTGGATTTTTACAGGGTTGTTCAGAAGCAAATGGCCTTCATGCTGGGTCGCCACGGAGTCTTTCTGGAGCTGAGTGAGGACGTTGAGGAATATGAAGATCTCACAGAAATCATGTCCAACGTACAGCTCAATAGCAACTTTCTGGCTTTGGCCAGAGAGGTGAATATACTTTATTTTGACGTTGAGGTTTTTCCACTTTTCCCTTAGGCAGTTCAACAGTCTCCATCATCCAATCTTCCTTGAACCATTCCCTTAAAAAATCATGAGACAACAGTGTTGGGTAGGACATGAAGGTGAATTGGTCATTGTCAGAGTTTCTGGTGTTTTCAATATTATAGCCTCCCTCATCTCTTTGGTCCTTTTGCAGGCCCTGTACTCTGGATTTGTAGTGAATATTGTTATTATGACCAGGAGGAAGAAACCCAAATCTAGCAGTGGCGTGCAGAGAGTTCAGTTTTGCAATAAAATTCCTGGTTTGGCCTCTTGACACCTTGGGAAATAAATAGGAATTCTCTTGTATGCATTTTTCGGGAGTGCGGGGAGCTGATCTGAAGCACTTGTGTTAAAAGGGTCACGGTTCTGTCTTGGTATCTGATCACTCACTCATAGAAAAGAACTGGCTTAGAGATTAATGGGGTATTGTTTTTGGATGTTCAAAAATGGGGGTATTGTTTTTGGATGTTGGCTGCGACCGTACCTCATGAAGTCGGATCTGGCCATAGTGGTCCATGCCTTAGTCACCTCCAGGTTGGACTACTGCAATGCACTCTACGTGGGGCTGCCTTTGAAGACAGCTCGGAAATTTCAGTGGGTCCAACAGGCGGCAGACAGATTACTAACTGGAGTGACTTACCGAGGGCGGTCAACCCGCCTGTTTAAGGAGCTCCATTGGCTGCTGTTCCTTTTCCGGTCCCAATTCAAGATGTAGGTTCTTAACTACAAAGCCCTGTACGGTTTGGGACCCGCCTACCTGCATGACCACATTTCTGTGTACGAACCCACGCGATATCTTTGTTCATCTGGAGAGGTCCTACTCTCGCTCCTGCCCCCTTCGCATGTGCGATTGGTGGGGACAAGGTGCCCCCCCATCTCTGGACATCACTCCCCAAGGATATCAGACAAGCCCCCACATTGGCAGACTTGAGGAGGAGCTTGAAAACGTGTCTGTTCCAGTGTGCCTTCCCTGAATAATGGAAACAATGCCCTGATCTGACCAATTTTCTGCAGTATGTCCTCTGAAGCACTTTATCTACCCGCTGAATTGATTTCCCTACATTATCCTTTAAACCCCCCCTTCTTCTGTTCACACCCAGTATTTTAAATTTTTAATCTTCTACATCCGGCCCTGCCCACAGTGTTTTAAATCTATTGTGTGTTATTGCTTATGTTATGTTATTTATGATATTGTATTGTGTTTAATTTGCTTGCTTGCTTGCTTTGTTGTTTTTTACTAATGTATTTTGTTGGGCTTGGCCTCATGCAAGCCGCTCCAAGTCCCCTTGGGGAGATGGTGGTGGGATATAAATAAAGTATTGTTATTGTTATTATTATTATTATTATTATTATTATTATTATTATTATTATTCATTAGGATGCATTGGCATTGTCCCAAGCTTACCACTTGACTAGTGCTGGGGGCACTTGGAAGTCCAACACCATCTGAAGGCTTGCACTTTACATGCCCCTGAGCTAGATATGTATTTGTTCTCTCAACCAAAACTAGTACCTTGTATGCCTGGAAATCCTTGGTATAATAATTCTCATCTACCGGACAAGATACATTAATATCTTCTTTTTCTTTCAGTTGGACATCATGGAGCCCAAGGTGCCAGATGATATTTACAAAACACATCTAGAAAACAATCGTAAGTTCTCAAGCAGTGGAGTTTGAGGTCTGTGTATGCTGGTTTTGGGTGACTGTCTCCATTCTGGGTTATACTCAAATCAAAACTTGTGGTGGACATAAATGCTGATTCTCAGTACTCTCCTTTGATGCTTCATCATACAAAATGGTCCATCTTTAGTGAGCTGTTTTTCTGTATGCCTATGTGAGTTCTGGGAGTCCCCAGTGGCATAGCAGATTAAACTGTTGAGTTGCTGAACTTGCTGACAGAAAGGTCGGCGGTTTGAATCTGGGGAGCAGAGTAAGCTCCCATTGTTAGCTCCAGCTTCTGCCAACTTAGCAGTTTGAAAACATGGAAATGTGAGTAGAGCAATAGTTATCACCTCAGCAGTAGAGTAAATGGCACTCCACAAGGCCACATGACCTTGAAGGTGTCTGTGGATAACACCAGCTCTTCGGCTTAGAAATGAAGATGAACACCACCCTCTAAAGTCGGTCACAACTAGACTTAATATCAGGGGAAACCTTTACCTTTTTATGTGAGTTCTAGAAAGTTCCTTGCCCAAAAAGGTCACTCATTCTGCACTGGAAACTGCTTTTGAGTCTCCACTCACCCCTCTGGCCAATCTCAGTTTGGAAGCTTCTCTTGCTGTAAGATGGGAGAAGGATTTAAATAAGCAGTTACATCACTACATAATTTATCTTTGATAATGTGAGACCAGGGTGTTTAATGCAGTATTGAACATAATGAATTGAATCCAGAATCACTTCCACTTATCAATGGCTTCCCTTATTCAGTTGAAGCCTCCTGTACAAGTGACACCCACTTCACAGAACCTCTGTGCCATTGAAAATAATGGGGTTCACTATTATCTATGGATTGATGTATCCATGTGAAATTTGGGATAATGCGTGGGGGTTATACTATATTATTAGCTACTGTCAAAGATTTCCTGCTTGTGTTAATAAACTAGTAGGACTTCATATAGAAAACTGTTCAGTTTTAATGGCTGCAGACTCTGGCTGCAGTATAAACACTTTTCTTGTGCCGGCAGGATTGCTGACTGAAAAATAAGCAGTTTGAATCTTGGGAGCAGGGTGAGCTCCTGTCTGTCAGCTCCAGCTTTTCATGCAGGGACATGAGAGAAGCCTCCCACAGGATAGTAAAACATGCAGGCTTCCCCTGGGCAACGCCTTTGCAGATGGCCAACTGTCTCACACCAGAAGCGACTTACAGTTTCTCAAGTCACTCCTGACACGAAAAAAAATGTTCTGGTAGTCTCAGTGTGAGTCCTGAGTGTCCTTCCCCTTTGCATCAGCAGTGATGCACTCACCACCCAAGCCCAGCAGTCACCAGCCAATCCCACTCCAATGCCAGAAATACAGCTTAATGGTGTAACATTGGAAAACGTTGACCATTTCTGCTCCCTTGGCAGCCACCTCTCCACAAAAGTCAACATTGATACTGAAATACAACACTGCCTGAGCTGCACGAGTGCAGCTTTTTTCCGAATGAAGCATAGAATGTTTGAGGACCGGGACATCCGTAGGGAGACCAAGGTGCTTGTTTATAAAGCTATTGTCCTCCCAACCCTGCTTTATGCCTGCGAGATGTGGACAGTTTAGAGACGTCACATGCAACTCCTGGAACGATTCCATCAGCGCTGCCTCTGAAAAATCCTGCAAATCTCTTGGGAAGGTAAGCGGACAAATGTCAGCGTGCGGGAAGAAGCAAAGACCACCAGCATTGAAGCAATGGTCCTCCGCCATCAACTCCGCTGGACCGGCCACGTTGTCTGGATGCCTGACCACTGTCTCCCAAAGCAATTGCTCTATTCTGAACTCAAGAACAGAAAACAGAATGTTGGAGAACAGGAAAAGAGATTTAAAGATGGGCTCAAAGCCAACCTTAAAAACTCTGGCATAGACACTGAGAACTGGGAAGCCCTGGCCCTTGAGCGCTCCAGCTGGAGGTCAGCTGTGACCAGCAGTGCTGTAGAATTTGAAGAGGCAGGAATGAAGGGCAAAAGAGAGAAATGTGCCAAGAGGAAGTTGCGTCAAGCCAACCCTGACCGAGACCGCCTTCCTCCTGGAAACCAATGCCCTCACTGTGGGAGAAGATGTAGATCAAGAATAGGGCTCCACAGTCACCTACAGACCCACCAGCACACTGATCCTGGAAGACTATCCTAGTCGGACAACAAGGGATTGCCTAAGTAAGTACGTAAGTAAGTAAGATGCACTCACCTTGCTTTTTCTGCCTTCCTTCTCAGGGTTTGGTGGCAGTGGCTCCCAGGTGGATTCTGCCCGCATGAACTTGGCCTCCTCCTTTGTGAATGGTTTCGTGAATGCTGCCTTTGGGCAGGACAAGCTGCTAACAGACGATGGCAACAAATGGTTGTACAAGAACAAGGACCATGGTGAGAACTCTTTCCCTCCCGAAACTCAGTATATACATTCCAGGGTTTCTCTGCATACAATAATAGTTTGTGTGTGTGTGTTTCTTTATTGATTATTTTTGCCTCTTGATGCCTGGACGGAACTTCAGATCAAGTTTCTGACTTGCCAAATGCCCCTTGTGGCAGCCATTTTGTGAGTCACGATGCCCCACATGGCAGCCATTTTGTAAGGGTGCTCCTGGGATATTCTCAACATTCAAAAATGTTCTCATGGTCTAGAAAAGGTTGGAGACCTGCGGTATCACAAGTAGCTCAAGTCAGAGGGCCCCAAGTTGTTTTTTTTTCCCCAGCTGTAGCAAAAAAATGCCATTTTTTCCTTTGTAGTAGCCCTTAGTCACTTGGGATGCCCTCTGCCATCAATGCTTCCAAGTTTCAAATCCATTCAAAACCATTTAAAGGTCTGAGCTATTGACAGAGTTTCCCTAGACACCTGCACCTCCTACATCTACAATATCCAGTGACCATGAATCATCAGGCCCTGTATTAGTAAATGCTGACAATGTGACTGCAGACACATTAAGGGAGGCATGGTCATGCCACGGCCCTTTAATAATATAGGGTGTGATTGTATTTCTAAAGTCAAAGGTCCGCAGTCTGGGTGTCCTCCTGGACTCATCACTCACGCTTGAAGCTCAGGCGTCGGCGGTGGCCGGGAGGGCTTTCGCACAATTAAGACTCGTGCGCCAGCTGCGACTGTACCTCATGAAGTCGGATCTGGCCAGGGTGGTCCATGCCTTAGTCACCTCCAGATTGGATTACTGTAATGCACTCTATGTGGGGCTGCCCTTGAAAACGGCCCGGAAATTTCAATTGGTACAATGGGCGGCAGCCAGGTTACTAACCGGTACTTCTTATAGGGAGCAGTCAACCCTCCTGTTTAAGGAGCTCCACTGGTTGCCGTTCATTTCCGGTCCCTATTCAAGGTGCAGGTTGCTTACTTACAAAGCCCTGAACACGGTTTGGGACCCGCCTACCTGCGTGACCGCATTTCTGTGTATGAACCCACACGATCTCTTCGATCATCTGGAGAGGCCCTGCTCGCGCTCCTGCCCCCCTCGCAGGCGCAATTGGTGGGGACGAGGGAGAGGGCCTTCTCGGTGGTGGCCCCTCCCCCGACTCTGGAACTCACTTCCCAAGGACATCAGACATGCCCCAACTCTGGCAGTCTTTAGGAGGAGCCTGAAAACATGGTTGTTCCAGTGTGCCTTCCCAGAATAAGGAAATTCTTTGCAATATTCCCTCAAAATGCACTTTATCACTTAATCAATGCACTTAAGGGATTGACTGCATTCCCTCATCTCTCTTCAAAAACCCTGTTCATGCCCAGCGTAATTTTTTTTAAAATTTTAATCTATTACATTTGGCCCGGCCATAGGTTTTTTAAATGCTTGTATGTAACTGTTTATGGTTTATGGTTATGTGATTTATATCAATTGTATTGTATTGATTGTTTTGTTATTGCTTTTGTTTATTGATGTACTGTGAGCTTGGCCTCATGTAAGTCGCACCGAGTCCCTTGGGGAGGTGGTAGCGGGGTATAAATAAAGTATTATTATTATTATTATTATTATTATTATTATTATTATGTCTAGGGTGGGTCTCAGAACTAAACCTTCAGGATAAGCTGGACCCACAGTTGCTGCTTTCTCAATGCCAGTCAGCAATCAGAGATGCTCTTATAAACTGGAAGTGATGTTGTTGCCTTTAACAGGAAGGCAAGTTCCTTGGAACTCCTATATAGATCAGAATGGGATTTTTTAACTTGTGGGTTGCATGTGGTCACTTCAGAGCTATATATGATGGACCCCTTTTATTTATTGTATCTGGAGTGAACAAAGGGTACAGTTGTATTTGAAAAACAAACAAAAAACCCCCACAAAGTTTAAAAATCTTGGCATTATATTAAATGTCCTTTGGCCAAAAGCTGACCACTTAGAGTGCCTCTGGTGTTGCTATAAGAAGGTCCTCCATTGTGTACGTGGCAGGGCTCAGACTGCATTGTAATAGGTAATCTGTGGTTTGGACTTTTCCACATTCGCATGTCATGGACTCCACTTTGTGGCCCAATTTCTTAAGGTTGGCTCTGCATCTCATGGTGCCAGAGCACAATCTGTTCAACACCTTCCAAGTCACTCAGTTTTCTGTGTGCCCAAGAGGGAGTCTCTCATTTGCTATTAGCCATGGATTGAGGTTTTGGGTTTTAGCCTGCCACTTTTGGACTCTTGCTTGCTGATGGTACCCCTGATTGCCATAAAGTCACTGCTACCAGATTTTAGTGGCAAATTGCAAATACAATCTTTGCATTAAAATGGAGTTGCTCCCATATTTCAGTGGCCCTCTTGTGAATATTAATTGTCCCAGATGTGCTAAATTTGCTCACTCTCTGTAGAGATAGCATGCAACACAAGTGTGACCCTTGGTACCCCATCCCTCCACTGACAGTGGGTATTGCACCACAGACAAAAAACATCCAACCTAATCTTGGACTGAGGCATAATTTTTTTAAAAGTCTTACTGTGGAGCAAATAATAATTTAGCATATATTTGTGTAATATAATAAGGCTGGGTGGTTTTGAGTTATAAATATAACAGCGGCATGGCTGCAGAGTGCTATCCACCAGTATTTTTTAAGATGTACTGATCCTGCATCTGGTCCCATTTCAAGATGCTTTTACATCTGTTCTGCAGGAATGCTGAGTGCTGCAGCCTCGCTTGGGATGATTCTGTTGTGGGATGTGGATGGAGGGCTTACACAGATTGACAAATACCTGTATTCCTCAGAAGACTACATCAAGGTGGGTGAATCCCCCTCTTGCTCAAAACTGGGAAAAGTTCCTTTTGCACTACAGCTTCTAAAATTCCTTAGGCAGTAGAGCTAGTCATCCAGAAAAGGAACGTTTCCACCCTGTTTTCCTGGCCTGCTTGCACAGGTTGGTCCATCCCCAAAGAAAGTAACTTATTCTTGCAGTCAGAATTGTGGCCCACCAGGTGTTTTGGACTTCAGCTCCCAGAATTCCTGGCCATTGGACAAGCTAGCTGGGGCTTCTGGGAGTTGGAGGAACAAACATCTGAAGGACCACAAGTTTGATACCTCTGACTTAGGTTATTGGCTGTTTTCTAGCAATTTTCCAGGGCCTAAACAAGAATTGTCCCCACTCCTTTCTAGAGATGGCAAGGGCTAAACATGGGAATTTCCATGTATAAAGTATGCTCTCTGTCACTGAAATTTGTAAAATTTATTTATTTATTTATTTGCGACATTTATATGCCACTCTTCTCACCCTGTGGGTGAGCAATTTACAAGGTATATATACATACACTTTATTATTAGCATAGGACAATATCAGTTTTAAATATTGCAATAATGTACTATATCAATTATACTGTAGTATTATTAGTAATACTAGAGCCCCCGGTGGTGCAGTGGGTTAAACCCCTGTGCCAGCAGGACTGAAGACCGAGAGGTCGCAGGTTCGAATCTGGGGAGAGGCGGATGAGCTCCTTCTATCAGCTCCAGCTCCTCATGCAGGGACATGAGAGAAGCCTCCCACAAGGATGATAAAAACATCAAATCATCTGGCCGTTCCCTGGGCAACGTCCTTGCAGACAGCCAATTCTCTCACACCAGAAGCGACTTGCAGTATCTTGAGTTGCTCCTGACATGACAAAAAAATATATAGTAATACTACATGTAATATAAATATATAATTATAATATGTTGTTTTGTTATTATTATTATTATTATTATTATTATTATTATTATATTGCATTACATTCTAATAGTATAAATATTATATGTATATACAATATATTATATAGTATATTGCATTATATTATTAGAATAGCACAGGAGACAAAGTGGAACTGTCCCCTGGCCTCCCCTCTCTTTGCTCTGGCCCATGCTGTCTGGACATTCCTGAAGCATTCTAATATAAAGCCCAACCATATATTATTAGGTTAGTATATTTGCCATTCCTAAGTGGGGCCGGATTCCATGCTCGTGGGTTGCAATTCCTTATGTTCAATGAGTCATGTGATTGTGTCACCCTTTCTTAGTTTGTTAACTTGAAGTTCAGATACTTGAATTAAGGTTGTCTGCCTCCTCTTTCGTCTCCTCTTCTTTTCTCCCACAGATGCATTCTAGGTGTAGGTCCCCAGTGGTATAAACCCTTCCCTTTTTTGCACTTCAGTATGGGATGCTTACTGTTCTGAGTACTGATTGTCCCAACCTCTTTTTTAATGGATGATGACTCCTCATTTATATATATATATATCCTATAGTCAGGGGCTCTTCTGGCTTGTGGCATTGTGAATTCTGGAGTGAGGAATGAGTGTGACCCTGCCCTTGCGCTGCTCTCAGACTACGTCCTGCACAACAGCAACACCATGAGGATTGGGGCTATCTTTGGGTAAGCACTGCCCAGATTTTCCTTCCCTTCTGCACAATATTCTGTGGACCACATAGATGACGTGGTGCTCTCTTGCAGGCTGGGGCTGGCGTATGCTGGGTCCAATCGAGAAGATGTCCTCACCTTGCTGCTTCCTGTGATGGGTGATTCTAAGTCCAGCATGGAGGTGAGGGGGCTGTGTCACTGTCATTATCAGGGATGTTAACCCTTCCCAAAACTGTATGTGTGCAGATAGATAGATAGATAGATAGATAGATAGATAGATAGATAGATAGATAGGCTGGAGTTACACTTTAAAATGTACCTTTTCTGACTTGCCGTATATACTCGAGTATAAGCCGGCCCGAATATAAACCAAGGCACCTAATTTTACCATCAAACATGGGAAAACTTATTGACGAGTATAAGTCGAGGGTGGGAAATGCAGCAGCAACTGATAATACAAAATAAATATAGATACCAATAAAATTACATTAATTGAGGAAACAGTAAGTTAAATGTTTTTCAATGTTTACATAAAACTGTAATTTAAAATAAGACTGACCAACTTTGATTAAACCCTTATTCTAACCTTTTTGGGTGTAAATGTGCTTACGTATCCTTCCAATAATAATAAAGAAAGTAAAATAATAAATGTAATAACAACAATAATAAAGTAAAATAATAAATGTAATAATAATAATAAAAGCAAATAGAGTAAAATAATGTAAATGCAATAATACCAATAATAGAGTAAAATAATAAATGTAATCACAATAATAATAAAGTAAAATAATAAATGTAATAAATAGAGTAAAATAAATGTAATAAAATAATAATAGAGTAAAATTATGTAAATGTAATAATACCAATAATAGAGCAAAATAATAAATGTAATAAAAATAATAGTAATAACAGAGTAAAATAATAAATAACTTTGACTCAAGTATAAGCCGAGGGCAGCTTTTTCAGCCTAAAAAAGGGGCTGAAAAACTAGGCTTATACTCGAGTATATACAGTATATACAAATTCAACGTAAGAACAAATCTACAGAACCTATCTTGTTTGTAATTTGGGGACTGTCTGTAGATAGATAGTACTTAGGCATCCAGTCTGTATCTGAACAAGAACATTCTTGTATGAAATTCAGCAGTGTTCCTGGCCATGTGAAATCTTGTCTGCAATGGCTACTTAAGGAGAGCTTGAAGGCTATTAACCAGAAGTAGGCAATGTCCTGGAGTCAACCCCCTGGGACTTAGGCCGCTGCCGTTGGCCATTTTTGACAAGCTCTGCACTGCCACAGGGAGACTTGATTAAAAAACAAACAACCCGAAAGAAACCTGTAACCTCAGGCTTCTGGCCCCAAAAGACCAACTGTACCCTTGGGGTAAGATTTACAATTTTTTTGGGCTGAAAAAATGATGATGATGATAATTATTATTATTATTCTGACACAAAAACACAGTATGTCACAGCAAACAAGATATATATGCTGGATTTCATATCACAAAATCACAAGTCGAATACTTCCCAAGTGTCTGGGACTGTGTGATGTATTTTCAAATGATGCGCGCAGATCCAAGTAAAATGGCCTTTTGCAGTTGACAGATCGTGATTTTGTCAATGTTTATTGTTTCCAAATGTGGCAGAGATCTTTTGGCCACTGGGACCACCTGTCCTGGTTTATGCCAGAGCCTTTGCAGTTTGATTTTGAGGTCTTGATAACAGCTGAGTTTTTCCTGTTTTTTTTCCTCGATGCGACTATCACCCGGTATGGCAACATTGATAATCCAACTTTTTTTCTTTTCCACGATCATGATGTCTGGCGTATTGTGTTCCAAACTTTGTCAGTCTGGATTCGAAAGTCCCACAGTATTTTTGTGTGTTCATTTTCTACTACCTTTGCAGGTTTATGATCCCACCAGTTCTTTTACTACTGGCAGGTGGTACTTGTGATGTTGTTATTATTATTAGTATTAGTATTATTTGAAACACAACAAGATGAGTCCACAGCAGACACTCTGCTGGCTGTTGAATTGGATCACACGTCGGACAATTCCCAAGTGTCTAGGACTGTGTGATGTATTGGCGAATAATGCGTGCAAATCCCAGTAAGGTGGCTTTCTGCAGCTGCCAGATGGTAATTTTGTTGGCTCCTATTGTGTTTAAGTGCAGGCCAAGGTCTTTAGGCACTGCACCCATATAATAATAATAATAATAATAATAATAATAATAATAATAATACTCCCATAGAGGGATTATTATTATTATTATTATTATTATTATTTTAGCAGGGAACTGGGGGGTCTCTAAAATTTCCTGGTTCCACTCTCATTCTGCTATAAAGCTTGCTGAGAACAGGGAAAACTAAATCCCCTGATTGAAGGGCCCTGGAACAATATAAAGGGATGCCTTGAGAAAAAAGTCAAGTTGCCAGGAGGCGCTTTCCTTTAGTGCTTTGTGGGTGAGCAGGTGCTGCAGAGCAGGCATATCCTGGCTCTTCAGAAGTGCCCTTTCCTTGCAAGTACCTGGGTGATCCTTGTGTGCAAGATGTCTCCAGTTGTGGGGGTGGCGTTGTGATGTGAACTTTCTCCCCAGGTAGCTGGCGTGACCGCCTTGGCCTGTGGAATGATTGCTGTGGGCTCCTGCAATGGAGACGTCACCTCCACCATTCTCCAAACCATCATGGAGAAGTCAGAGACAGAACTGAAGGACACGTATGCCCGATGGCTACCTCTTGGGCTAGGCTTGAACCATCTTGGTAAGCACACAACCTACTGCTTTTCAGTGGCTGTAAAGTGGGCCCTTGTGTGGTGGAGAAGGAGGGTCCAGAACGGAGCGTGGAAAGGTTACGACAACTGTGAGAGCTGTAGTCCTGGCAAGTTACATTTCCAAACTTTGCTCTATAGCCAGCTCCCAATGAGAGGCTTTTAAAGGTAATATCCCTAATTTCTTTTCTGCATGCAAGGCAGATGAGTATCTTCCTTGTGTTTCCTTTTGGCTTTCATTTCTCCCTCTGCCCCTGAGTCTGGAAATGGGGCTTCTGGAGCATCATAGCTCCCCTTTCATGGCCTTTCAAAGCGAAATGATCGATCATTCTTACAGTGCCCTTGGGTGCTTCCTTGGTCAGGGAGGTGTCCTCCATTGGGTTGTTGTAGGTTTTTTCAGGCTATATGGCCATGTTCTAGAGGCATTTTCTCCTGACATTTCGCCTGCATCTATGACAAGCATCCTCAGGAATGTCAGGCGAAATGTCAGGAGAGAATTCCTCTAGACCATGGCCATATAGCCCAAAAAACCCTACAACAACCCAGTGATTCTGGCTGTGAAAGCCTTCGACAATACATTGCCCTTGCATTGTTGGGCTTAGGCACATTGCCACTCTTGCATTGTTAGTACCAGGAAATGCAATTTGTGAAAGAGGATTGTGGATGGCTTGGTTTTAATATTGAATGTAATGTTTTTAAATGTTTTATATGTATTGATTTAATTTTAATGTTTATTGGAATTGTATGTGCTCTAAGGCATTGAATAATTGCCTATATGTAAGCTGCCTTGAACCCCCTTCGGGGTAGAGAAAAGCAAAGTATAAATAGGGTAAATGGTAAATAATCATAAGGTGCTCCTCTTTTATCACAGAGAAAGTGTTGTTAGAGCTGCCTCTGCTGGCCATTTAAGGACAGGCGAGACTTTCTAGGGTAGCAACACATTCCTGACTGCAACTGGGTGGAGAAGTTAAATTAGGAGTGTCTGAGGTTTATTATTCAACCTCAATCTATGCCTCAGTAATTATACCTTTACTGCTTTCTAGCCTCAATTTGCTATTTTATTTTTTTCTTTCTTTCTCAAGCATTTCTATTTTTTTCCTCCCTACCTCAGTATTAATTTTTTGGGGGGGGGGGGGGCAAGATCCAAAACCATGAGCAATTTTGCCCTCCTGCAAAAGTGGTTTTGGCTTCTCTGTTCCACGGATAGCCAACGGTGTCCCCTACCTCAGGCAGCATTCCAAGTGGAGAAGTTGATGGCAGAAAAATTTCTTCCTCACCTGTGAGCAGATGTCTGAATCAGAGTGATTCACAAATTTAAAAAGGTTTTTGTAATTTGAACAATTTGGAGAAATGAATTAATGAATTACAAACAAAAGTCCTTTCAACACAACGAAAAGACAAGACATTGAGACTTAACTGTGTTTCATTTGTAGTAGTTTCAGGGCCCTTCCAAACAGCCATATATATTTTAGGTCTGCTTGTTTGTTTTCCACAAATGCCCCATCACTTTTTAGCTCATGTTCCAGAATTACTTTTAATTTTAATTTTACATTTGGCCTTCCCATAGTTTTAATCGTGTGGTCTTATTATTTTATTGTCCATGTTTTATTTTAATTGCTTGTATTGTTGTTTATTGCATGTATTGTTGTATTTGGGATCGACCTCATGTAAGCCGCACCGAGTCCCTTGGGGAGATGGTAGCGGGGTACAAATAAAGTGTTATTATTATTTATTATTACATAACCCAGAATATCAAGGCAGAATAACCCACAGTATTTGCTTTGAACTGGGTTATCTGAGTCCACACTGCCAATTATCCCAGTTCAAATTAGATATTGTGGATTTTATTTAGCTGTGTGGAAGGGGCTTCTTATGAGAGTTGCAAAAGTTCAGATACTGAATTTGGTGGACAGTGTCTGTTACTTCCCTTGATGGGATACCCACATTGGGCTCTGGTCTACCTGAGGTTTCTGCCTTTGATACACAGTGAGATAGCTGTGTTTGTATGTCCATCTGTATATTTATTGCAGCAAAAAAAAAAAAAAAAAAAGAGAAATTCTTGTGGGTCCTTAAAAGGTTAACACATTTATTGTATCTATTTCATGGAACACTTCTCTGAGTCAGTTGGAATATATCTTGATACATCTTTTAGTTGAAACAAGACTTTCTTTGTTTTTGTCAAAGCTTGGGAAATTTATTTTTGGACTACAGCTCTCAGAAACCCACTGATTGAGTATAATAATAGATGATGCTGTCTGCACAAAAAATTATAAGTTCTCTTATGATCTGATTTTGGTCAAGTGTCTTAAGCAAGAATTGAGTCGACCTTTTCCCATTCTGAACCTTAAGGTCCCAAATCACTAACCTGTCGTGTCTTGTGCCACTCCTGTGACAGAGCATCCCTATTTCTTACAGGGAAAGGGGAGGCCATTGAAGCGATCCTGGCTGCCCTACAGGTTGTGTCAGAGCCCTTCCGCAGCTTTGCCAACACACTCGTGGATATCTGTGCCTATGCAGGTCAGTCTGGGATGAACTTTGTTTGTGTTTGTCAGGCTGTGATAGAGGTCCCCTCCCATTTTTACACAGCGTCCTCTAACTTCTTCCTCCAGGGTCTGGCAATGTGCTGAAGGTGCAGCAGCTTCTCCACATTTGCAGCGAACATTTTGATTCCAAAGAAAAGGAGGAGGAGAAAGAGAAGAAGGAGAAGAAAGATAAAGAAAAGAAAGAGAACCCTGCCGACATGGGGGCTCATCAGGTAAGGCGTAGGCTCCAGGTGTGTGGGCAGGTGAGGGTTTTTCACTCTTTTCATCTCTCTTGCCTGTGGCAAGGGGGAAGCAGAGAGTGTCCCAGGTCCATCCTATGGTATTATTTATTATTTACAGTATTTCTATACCGCTTTTCTCACCCCTAGGGGGTATCTTGAGTGGAGTATTGCAGAAAATAAGTTATAGGAAAACCATCACTTATTGGAAAGGTACTGCTGCTCAGAATAGGTAAGACTGAGCCATGTAGTCTATTAGTCTGTTGGCTGGCTTCCTGTCTTCCTAAGTGAGACTGATGGAGTTGAGCGCTGGATCAGACTAGTGCATTGTGCCTCACTTTTTGTATTTTCCTGTGTAAAACAACCAAAAACAATGGTGTGAAGAAAGCATCCAAGGAATGGGATGGATTAGTAATGCCTCCGACCAAATATTGAAGTTCTGATCTCATTATCCCTCTTTATTTGCCAACTAAGGCTGCAGGAACTGGACTCTGACAAATGCAGGAACATAGAGGCATGCAAGGAACCCTTGGTGTCCATTGCTCCAGTATCAACTGAGAGAAGACAGTGTAGAGGAAATGCTTTTTGTACAGGGTTTTCATATGGTCCTCGTGCCCATAAGGTTGCTCTATAAGAGTTTATTGAAGACTGCTAAGCCAAGGAGGGGTTTCTCCATTTACCTGAGAGTTCTGTTGAATGTTATTGAATGATGGCGATGAGTTTCAAGCAGGAATGTGACCTTTGTGGCCTTCTATATTTTTCTGAATTGCAACACCCAACATCCCCCATTATTGACCTATAAAAATCACAATTCAAAAGCTCCTGGAGGCCGCACTTAGACAAGTCCCAATTTAAAATAAGGTTTGTGCCTTATATGAGGCACTCAGTTTAGTTAAGTTTCTTATCCTTTAGACTTGTGGGAACAGTGCTCAATGAAGTTTCAAGTACCAAGGCTAATATATCACTGATATCAGGGGCTTGGGCTCCAGTCATGGTGCACATACTCTGTTTTCAAACCAATTGTGTTGATTCCTGTATTGTCGAAGGCTTTCATGGCTGGAATCACTGGGTTGTTGTAGGTTTTTTCGGGCTATATGGCCATGTTCTAGAGGCATTCTCTCCTTATGCTTTGCCTGCATCTATGGCAAGCATCTTCAGGTTGTGAGACCTCACAATCTCTGAGGATGCTTGCCATAGATGCAGCCGAAACGTCAGGAGAGAATGCCTCTAGAACATGGCCATATAGCCCGAAAAAATCTACAACAACCCTGTGTTGATTCCTATTTGGAGTTCTGAGCTGAAAGTTGAGATATATATGTTTGCAGAGCACTATTCCTCAGAGCTTAAATTTTGCAACTCTCTTTAATGACTAGGATTCTCAGGATACTGCATTGCTGCCAACAATCTCCTGTGTTTGCACAATGCAGTGATAGTATAAAGAAATGGAACTGAATGGCCAGATAGCTTAGTATTGACTAGGGTGGTACACCACTAGGAAAACAAAATATAGACCTACTTTGTTGTTGGTTGTTCCTGAGTAGAGTGCCTCCCTTGGCATTTTGGGAGAATCCGTATTTATCCTGTCTCAAGGATTTCTGTGCTCTTAACCCGTCTCTCTTCTGCTTCAGGGAGTAGCAGTCCTGGGGATTGCGCTCATTGCAATGGGAGAAGAAATTGGGGCTGAGATGGCACTACGTACCTTTGGTCACTTGGTGAGTATGACAGTGTCATGGGGAGCCTGCCTTTTTTGGGCAAATGTTTGGCAGCTGGAAATGGTGTGTATAACAGATGGTCTTCCATCAGCATCTGGAATGGTAAACAGAATATGCCTGGTAGGCCCTGCCCTCACATTCTGAACTTGTTAGTGGTTAAAGAATCCAAATAACAGTTTTTCCATCCTCAAAAATGAGTTCATCTTACAAATATCTTCAGAAGGAAGAAATCTAGGATTACTAGAGAAACCTTTTTAGGGCACATGTGCCTCCCCAAATACTGTCTGCTTTGTCTGTTCTTGGTGTGTGTTGTAAGGAGAGGAGAAATTAGAAAGAGCCTTGTCTCATTTGCCCAGGGCAAGTCAGTACTTAGAGGTTACTAGTGGCCTAGAAATGAAGTGCATACAGTGGACTCTGTCTTTAGTAATACTGTGACCTGTATCAAGTCATGTGGAACTTTGAAAGCCTTCCAAACTAGAATGTTCGTATGCAAGAGAGAGCACAGGGCTAGATGAGCAGAGCTTTGATTTTTCTTCCTCCTCCCCGTTACTGCATTCATGTCTCAGGATTTATATTCAAATAGTTTGGATTGCCTAACACATATAAAAAAATCACATATCAAACTAACCACATATAACTATAGATTAAAACCATTAAAACTGTAAATAGCTATCATAAACACAATGTAAACATTTAACATTTAAGTCTTGTATTGATCTCGAGGTTATCTTAACTATATCCATATTTCAATATTCCTGTCATTTACTGAATGCCTTCTTGAACAACCAGGTCTTATATTGTTTCCTGAATGCTAGGAGGGAGGGAGCCAATTTGCTCTGAGTAGGGAGGGAGTTCCACAGCTGAGGGGCCACTACCGAGAAGGCCCTGTCTCCCTTCCCCGCCTATCGCACCTGCGAAGGCGACAGGACTGAGAGGAGAACCTCCCTGGCAGATCTTAATGTTCTAGCTGGCTCACAAAGTATGCAGTGTTTTGCAGAGGCAGTCTCAGTGCACCTCTTTGGAGTCTAACGTTCTTCTCTTCCTGCAGTTGCGGTATGGAGAGCCAACCCTCCGCCGAGCTGTGCCCTTAGCTCTGGCTCTCATCTCCGTCTCCAACCCCCGCCTCAACATCCTTGACACCCTCAGCAAGTTTTCCCACGATGCTGACCCAGAGGTGTCCTACAACTCCATCTTTGCCATGGGCATGGTGGGCAGTGGTAAGCATCCATCTGGGATTTTGGGCAACATCGAGGGCATGGTGTTGTGGGTGAATAGGGAATCCTTATTGTTTAACTTAACTGATGCTCAGAGACCCATAACACATGGTTTTGGTGTCTCAAATGTCAGATTAGGGGATTAAATGATTCAGTGGATACAGAAGAAAAGTAGGGGTTTTGTAAAAGCATGATATCTCATGTCAAATAGTTCAATGGTGAGTGGAAAGTTTTGAGATCGGTTGTAGAAAGCAGTGCTGAGCAAGCTTTGTTCCTGGATCCTTCAAGATCTTCTAGAGGAGTAGCACAGCTCCTTATCACTTTGATTTTATTTTATTTATATCACAGTCTTCTCCCAGCACAAGATTTAAAGGAACTCTAATTATTTTAAAAAATAAAATATGATACAAAAGGTTTTTTTTAAAAAATAAATTACCTATTAAACTATTGAATAACAAAAATTTAATGCAATAGAACATAGTAAAAAGCTAAAAACATACTACTGTTTTATTGTTTTAATGATTGTTTTATTGCTCATTGATGTATTTTTAATTTAATTTATGTCTAATTGTAGTGTATAATTGTAATTGCTTGTACTGGCATTGAATTTTTGCCATTACTTATGTGTAAACCGCTTTGAGTCCCCCTCGGGGTGAGAAAAGTGGTATACAAATACTGTAAATAAATAAATAATAAATAAATAGATCCCATTAAAAAGATTTTTTTGGCCACAGTAATTTAAAAGTAAAGACCTTCCTACATCTCAAGACCAATCAGTTGTTTCATAGCACAGATATATTGTGAGTGAAAAAACATTGGCTTGTTTAACCCAGTATTGCCTGGCAGCAGCATTTTGGGGTTTTAGACGAGAGTCTTTGCCCCATTTACACTATCATATAATACAGTTTCAAACTGCACTATATGACAGTGTAGAAAGGGTCTTTCTTAGTCTTACAGACAGGAGTTGGGAACTGAATCTTTGACATTTGGGATGGAAAATGTATGCAACAGAAGCAAGCTCGAAGTACATGGCCTGCAATACTCATTAGCACTATCACCTCCATGTTTGCTCTCTTCCTTTTTAACATGACTTAAAACCATGCAGAAACATTGCTGAAGCTTCTGGGTCTTTCAGCATTTGAGCTGAAAGGCAGCATTTCACAGGGGTTTTTTATGTGTATTTTGTTGGATGACCACCCCCCCCCCCCATCTTTTTCCTGAAATAGCAGCTCCCTCTTCAATAAAAACTGACATGGCACTTCAGCTTTTTTGCTTAGCTTGCCTCCTGATTCCATCTTTCCTTGCTCTGCAGGCACCAATAATGCTCGTCTGGCAGCAATGCTGAGACAGCTGGCGCAGTATCATGCCAAGGATCCAAATAACCTCTTCATGGTGCGGTTGGCTCAGGTAATAGTTCATCTCAGCTTCGGCCGAAAAGTTCAGAAATGTATGTGTGTATATAGGTACGATTGTGAAATTCAGAGTTGTTTGACATATAGATGCATCTACTTCTACTTTAATTGTTCTGTAACCCACCTCGAGGAGAGGCAGGTAAGAAATGTTGTTGTTGTTGTTGTTGATGATGATGATGATGATGATGATGTTCTCTCTTAAGTCTAAATTAGCTCAGTGGACTCAAAACTTTCTTTACCTAGTACTTTATAGATGGATAGTTGTAATGATGACCACTAATATAGATGGTGTGGAGAAGGATTATGTAAATGCATAGAGAATAAAGCCAGTAGGCACAATGGCTGTATGCAACCCTCCAGAATCAAAAGCTTAATAATAAATAAACTTAATAATAAACTTAACTTCTGCCCTGCCACCATCTCCCCGGAGGGACTTGGGGCGGCTCACAAAAGCACTCAATGTGCAAACACATAAAATACAATAAGTGCGTGACCAGTATCACAATAACAGTAACAAACCACATAAAATCATAAAATCCCACTAGTTAAAAATCAATAAAAGGCAACAGCTGCTGCAGATATAAACAAATTGCAATCAGTATCAGTCCATAAAGTGCGAGGCGAGATAAACACTAGTTCTCAAGTATAATCAGTAAGGATTCCTAAACAAGATCAAAGGCCTGTTTGGAGAGTCAAGCCTTCAAATTGGTTCAAAACTCTTGGAGAGTGGGGGCTAATCTAATCTCCCTGGGGAGGGAATTCCAAAGCTGGAGGGACACCACTGAGAAGGCCCTCTCTCTCATCCCCACCAACCACGCTTGAGACAGAGGTGGGACTGAGAAAAGGGCCTCCCTGGCAGATCTCAAAGCCCATGCCGATTCATAGAAAGAGATTCAATCTCGAAGATAGGCTGGATCTGAAGAGGACAGGACTGTATAGGTGATGACCTGCACTTTGAATTGAGTCCGGAAACTTATCAGCAGTCAGTGGAGCTGTTTTAACAGGGAGCTGTTTTAATGTATCTGAATCACCAGTTACTGAGGAAGAGTAGTTGTTCAGGAGATGAGTGCATGTTCTGCTTGTGAGTTTTCCAGAGACATTGTCTTGGCTATTTTCTTTTTTTTTTTTTTTCAAATTAATTTTTATTAAAAAGGTATATAGGATTGTTGTACGTTTTTCTGGGCTATATGGCCATGTTCTGGAGGCAATTTTTCTCCTGACGTTTCGCCTGCATCTATGGCAAGCATCCTCAGAGGTAGTGACCTCACTACCTCTGAGGATGCTTGCCATAGATGCAGGCGAAACGTCAGGAGAAAAATTGCCTCCAGAACATGGCCATATAGCCCGGAAAAACGTACAACAACCCAGTGATCCCGGCCATGAAAGCCTTCGACAATACAAAAAGGTATATAGTTACATGGAAAGTAGGGGAATATTGTGGAGGAGATAGAAAAGTAGGAAATAAAGTAGAACAAAAGAAATACCGGAGTATGGAGAAAGATTTAAAGAGCTTGTCCCAACGGTGTACAGGACCCCTCTAATAAAAAAGAGGGGCGGGAAGGAAAAAAGCAAGAGGAAAAAAAAGAAAAAATATGTTTTTGTTTTTTTTTTAAAATGTAGTATGACTTCCATATATTCTTTGAAGATCTTTTGTAAATTTTTCCAGCAATGGTGTTAAGAATTGCTTCCCTGTTTTGGTTCTTCTTTAGCTTCTGTTTTGTCTTTCAAGAAATGATCTCTATTTTTCGTTGTTTGAAGTAACTTTTTACCAAGTCCCAGTTTGTGTGTTTCTTTGGAATTCCTTCGTTTGGCGAGAGCCAATAAGTTACTTCATCCATGTTCATTATTTACAGTATTTTATTTTGCCAATCTTCTCTTTGAGGTATTTCTTTCTGTCTCCAGTTCTTCGCATATACAATTCGGGCTGTGGTGGTTAAATAATTGAAAATTGTATCCTTATTTTTCTCTCCTTCAAAGTCAAGCATTCCAAGCAAGAAGAACTCTGGTTCCCTTTTTATTTGTATATTAAGAATCTTTTGTATGTCATTATGTACTATATTCCAAAATTCTTTGGCTTTTGGGCAGGACCACCAAGAATGGAAAAAAGATCCTGTTTACTGTTTGCATTTCCAGCATTTGTCTTGGCTATTTTCTTACAAGTCTAAAAACATCAATATGTGTAAAATGCAATTCCTGATACTTTGGCATGGACTTTTGGTTTAGGTATAGAAGGATTTCATTGGAAGGAAGATGTAGGAAGGGAGAGCTGGGTAATGAAATAGAAAGAGGGATATGACAATGCTGTTTAAAGAATTGTAGAATTGGAAAAGTGACGCAGGAGCCACTCAGCTGATGGCACTTACGCAAAATGCTGTGGATTTCCCTTCTGGCTAGTAGAGTTTGTCTTGGCTGTTGTGCTGGTGATTAAGTTCAGATGGCAAATGAAATCAAAAGGTATCCACTATTGAAGTTCTTCTTTCTCAGGAGGAAAAGCTATAAATTTAACAGTGAGAGGCTGTACAGACGCTGTTCATCTTGACACAGTGGTTACTGCGGGATACTGAAGAGAGGCAAGAAACCAGCAGAGGCGCTGGAGGAGGGATATAGCTTTATCTCAGCAATGAGAGAAATGAATGCTTTTTTTGCCTGCTTTCTTATGGAGTAACTGGGGAAACATTAACACACCGCCAGGCTCTCTTTCATTTCTGTAAATTAGGCTGAAAGGAACAGTGAGAACAACAGCACATGGCCAAGATAATCAGTAGCCACAATAAAAAATCTCACAATAGTAGTTATGAAATGCATAATCAATACAGGCAATAACAGTTTGTGCTAACCGCCATAAAGTAATAGTCACAATTGAGGGAAAACGTGTCTCTGTTTGTATTGTTAATTATTGTCAAGTTGACTTTGATTTATGACTTATCACTAGAGAATTAATGCATTTTGACACTGCTTTGTTTGCCATGACTCAGTTCAATGGAATTCTGCAAGTTGTAGTTTTACAAGGTCTTTAGCCTTTTCTGCCAAAGTGTTGCTGCCTCACCAAACTTGCATTTCCCTGGATTCCATGGGCACTGAGGCAATGCTGTTAAAATAGTCTCAATCTGCCTTAATTTTCCAGTGCAGACATACTCTAAGGGGGCCCTAAATCTAAAAAGCCCATTCAGGTTTGACAGATTTGGGCTATGGCTTCCTTTATTGAATCAACCTACCTGCAGTGTGGCCTTTCTCTTTTTCAACTGCCTTTTCTACTGCCTTGGTGTTCAAAGTTGTGTTTTTGAAAATAGTTTGAGATCTAAGAATTAATTCAGGGTAGGTCCATATGAGGTTGACACTCTGGCACTTGAGTTGAATTGATGTCAGCTAGTTTTAATTACTGATGGTTTTGCGTTTTAAGTTGTGTTATTTTATTTTTTATGTGTTGATAGTGGTTGTTTTATAATTTTTATGTGATATTGTTTTGTACTTATATATTCTTTATGTTATATACTGTACTGCAGTGTCTTGTAAGCCACTCTGAGTATTTTTTGCAAGATGGTGGTGGGATATAAATAAAGGTTGTTGTTGTTGTTGTTGTTGTTGTTGTTGTTGTTGTTGTTGTTGTTGTTGTTGTTGTCAGAAGGCAGAGGGTGATGGGATCGGCTCTTTGGACTTGGATTTTCAAAAATAGTTGCTCCATTGTCAAAAGTTTGAAGATAGGCCTTGGAGTTGAGGCGGGTTTATTGATGATACTGAAAATTTGAGTTTTTCAATTCAAAGCAGAGCATGGGAAATTGACTGGCTGGAAAAACATATATGGTTTAAGGTATACACTTCAGACTTTATGGGGCTATATTACATGGATTTTTAGCTGAAATACTTGATGTTTTAGATAGAACCATGCGTCTGGGTCTTTTTGGATTGGCTTAATTTAAACTGCTGGTCCTCAGATGTATTGGACTATAATTCCTAGATTTTTGTCCCAACATAACTGGAGGGAACCCACTTCGAAAGGTTGCTGTTAATGTTCTACATCTCTTTAATAGTACACTAGGGAAAAGGGTGCATCAAATAGCTGTCTTTTTGCGTGCTTTTAATGAAAATAGAGTGACAGATTGTGGAAACAAAAAGATGGGTGCCGTGGGATCCATTTTCACTGCTCATGTACACTGTTGGGCTCTGAATTATCTCTTAATGACTCAGCAAGGAAATCTGAGTCATAGTAACTCCTGTGAAAATGTCAACCCTTGCCTGTGCGGGAGGGAGGAAGCAAAGATGGCAATCCAGGCAAGTGACTGAAAAGTTCAGATAGCAAAATCATTATAAATTAATTGAAAATACTTGTACTGTGCAGTCAAACTTCTTCCTCTAAGCCACATGGGGTTTGTATAAATTATGCAAAGAGGGCGAATTCATAATATTTCTTCTCCTTTGCATAATTCTACAAAGTTGTTTTGCTAGTCATGGGAAAGAGAAAAGATTTTAACTTTAGACCTTGATCTGGTCACTGGAAATCATCAGCCACATCTTTCTAGCTTCTGTGAGTAGTGCCCGCTCATAAGATTAATGTGGAATTGAGCAGTACACGGAATTCTGGATATGGTGGAACAAGGGAAGTGGACAGAGAGGGACATCAGAAACACAGCACTAGATGAAATTCCCAGCAAAGAAAACTGACTTGGTGATGGAAAAAGAAGATGGTGATACAGATATCAGAAGAGGTGTAAAACTGTTTTACATTGCCTTTCTTTATTGCTTACTTTATTACCAAAGTTCTTTGGATGGTGTACAGCAAGGATCTTCTAATTGTGGCCCTCCAGCTGTTTGAGCCTTCAATTCCCAGAATTCCTAACAATTGAACAAGCTCGTTAGGACTTCTGGGAGTTGGAGGCGCAAACAGCTGGAGGGCCGCAGTTTGAGGATGCTTGATATACAGTATGTTCAATAATATAAAACACTATCTCTGTAGCTGAGATAAATCCTGCAGCAAACCCTCTGGTGTATAAAACCAAGAGCAAAACACAAAAATACTTTTTTTCTTGTCAGAAGCAGCCTCAGGAACTGTTGTTTCTGGTGTAAGAGAATTGGTCGTCTGCAAGGACATTGCTCAGGGGATGCCCAGATGTGTTACCATCCTGTGGGAGGCGTCTCTCATGTCACCACATGGGAAGCTGGAGCTAATAGATGGGAGCTCATCCCATCTTGCAGATTCAAACAGCTGACCTTCAGGTCAACAGTTCAGCTGGAACCCCGGTGGTGCAGTGGGTTAAACCCCTGTGCCAGCAGGACAGGTCGCAGGTTCAAATCCGGGGAGAGCACGGATGAGCTCCCCTTATCAGCTTCAGCTCCACATGTGGGGACATGAGAGAAGCCTCCCACAAGGATGATAAAATATCAAAACATCCGGGCGTCCCCTGGGCAACATCCTTGCAGATGGCCAATTCTCTCACACCAGAAGCGACTTGCAGTTTCTCAAGTCGCTCCTGACACACACACACACAAATCAGTTCAGCTGGTACAAGGGATTAACCCATTGCTCCACCGTGGCTCCCATAAGTATTGAGTTGAGGGACTGGTTTGAAAGGGGACTAATGGATGGAGATGGATGTGCCAAATGGTACATGTCCTGTTACCTTGACTTGTGTGTGAACTTTCTTCGGCTTGGATCATTCACAGACCATTAAGCTAAAGTAATGCAACCTGTTTTCATTTAGCCTGCAGGTTACAGGCCCTTCTTCCTTTCTATTTTTCTCAGTTTGTACTGTTGGTTGGGAGTGAATTAGTGTCAAGTGTGGCAGGAGGTTTGCAAGTTTAGCCATTATTCCTGCCAAATGGGGCCTTGCCTGACTCTGCTTTAGCTTTGAAGGCAGAGACTAACTGTCTAACATCAGGCACAGACTCTACTTCAACTGTATATTACCTTTTTTGCTTTGCAGGGCCTGACGCATCTTGGGAAAGGGACGCTTACCCTCTGTCCTTACCATAGTGATCGGCAGCTCATGAGTCAGGTGGCTGTGGCTGGCCTCCTGACTGTCTTAGTGTCCTTCCTGGATGTCCGTAACAGTAAGTAGATCCCTTTTTTCTTTTAGGTATTTTATTCAACAAGCCATTGTAGTGGTAGGCTGTTGGATTTGCATCTTCATGGTTGAAGCTGCTTCCATTTTTATACTTGTGACTGGAGGCAAGTCCTGTCATAAAAATGTTTCAGGACCATACACATAGGATAGTGTATGTTGTCGCCCCCCTCCCCCAATGTGCATTCATGATTGTCCTGGTTTGTTGAGGGTGTCAGTGGGATGAGAGAGGCAAGTTCAGAAATTCTCAGAATATACTTCTGGATATTTCATTCTTAGCAAATATCGAAACTTGTGGCCCTACCAGTTGTTGAATTATAACTCCATTGCCATTGACTCAAGTCAGCAATAATCTTGGAGAGTTGCAATCCAACAGCATCTGGAGAGCTGCAAATGTCCGTCCCTGCTTGTGAGGATGTGAGGGCGATCTGGCTGCAACATCTGTCACCCCATTGATCGCCAGGGTTGATTCGGCTGATCTGGCTGGCTAGGCGGGTGTCCCCTTCCTCCCTCACCGCTCCATGTGCGTCCCTCCCGAAGCTGCGCGCTTGGTGGAAGAGGACGACGTCCCAGGTATAGAAGGAGTGTACCGAGGTCTCCAGTCTTCGGTCTTGGGTTTATGATAGCTGCGCTCTCCTGCTAGAACCTCCAAACAAGCTCAAGGTCCATGCTTTCTAAGTTTAGCGAGATATTAGGCAGGAACCTCAACTTACAGGGTCCCAAGTATCAGTCCATGCTTCCCCTCCTCATAATATCCTTCTTACCAAGATGCAGTCCCTCTGCCTGAGATTTTGTAGTGCTCAGGGCTGACCTTTACCAAATATGGGATGCAGACGGGCAGCAGTCTGACGCAGAATGGGAGTTCTTTTATGTGTGTCTGGGCCTACACTCCTGGAGCCAGATGTTGCTTTATATTTTATGCTTAGCTATGGGAAATACAGGGTCCCCTAGTGGCACAGTGGATTAAACCGCTGAGCTGCTGAACTTGCTGACCGAAAGGTTGAAGGTTTGAATCCAGGGAGCAGAGTGAGCTCCTGCTGTTAGGCCCAGCTTCTACCAACCTAGCAGTTCAAAAACATGCAAATATGAGTAGATCAATTGGTACCGCTTCTGCGGGAAGGTAATGATGCTCCATGCAGTCAGGCTCAACGCCAGCTCTTCGGCTTAGAAATCAAGGTGAGCACCACTCTCCAGAGTCGGACTCGACTAGACTTAATGTCAGGGGAAACCTTTCCCTTTACCTATGGGAAATGCACACTCCTTGGGAAAATTGAGAATAAAAATTGCACATTTAAAATCCCACTTGGAAAAACGCAAGAAATATACCTAGGAAAGGAGCATCTCATTTTTGTGACTCTTACTGAGAAAGGGTTAATAGTAAACCATTTTGTTTTGTATTCCATATATCTGTTTGAAGTGAGTAGAGAGGCCCTTGATAGTGTGAGTCAGGGATAGTTCAAGTGTATATTAGTATGTTCTTAAAATGATGGTTCAGTCAAGAGGTGCAATAGTTCATTTTTTCTGCCTTTCTCTTGGTACAGAATGTATGTTGTTGTTGATCAGTTTATGTTCCCTCAATTATTTGATTTAAAGTGACCCTAAGATGAACCCATTGCAGTGTTTTCTTGGCTTTGTTCAGAGGGCTTTGTTCAGAAGATTTGTTCAGAGGGTTTTTTTTTCTTTCTCTAAGACTAATTTGCCGAAGGTCATGGAGTAGAATGTATTTGTTTTATTATTTATTTACAGTATTTATGTTCTGACCTTCTCAYCCCGCAGGAGACTCAGGACAGATTACAATGCACATATACATGGCAAACATTCAGTGGCATTAGACATACAACATATATAGACAGACACAGAGGCAATTTAACATTCCTGCTTTCTGGCTTCATGAGGGTATGCTCGATTCTGGCCACAKGGGGAGCTGCCGCTTCACCGTCCACTTGTGACACCAAGTCCTTGATGGAGTACTTCCTCATTCTTACAGACACTGCTGGAAGGTTTTATGGTGTCATAAATTAGTTAAATAGAGTTAGAATTGTCTTCACACCCTTTTATTTCATCCTAYCTCACCTGGACATGCCCAGCATTTTTAGAATTTTAACCATTAMATTTGGCCCTKCCACAGGTTTTTAATAATGTTGTGTTTTGTTAATGTTCTGTTTTGTTATGAGTTATTTATTTTCGCATTGTATTGTTGTTGTGTTTTTGCTAATGATGTACTTTGGGCTCGGCCTCTTGTAAGCCGCACTGAGTCCTGCAGGAGATGGTAGCGGGGTACAAATAAAGGATTATTATTATTATTATTATTATTATTATTATTATTATTATTATTATTAAATTAGTCTCCCTGCATAAAGCGGTACCTTAATTTCCTACTTGATGGTTGCAATTGTCTTTGAGGCTGCATAGATCAACAGCAAGCTAGACTATCAATGGTCAGGAGCTCACTCTGACCCAGGCTGGCTTCAAACTCATAACCTCTCAAGTCAGTAGTGATTTAATGCAGCTGGCTACTAACCAGCTGCACCACAGCCTGGTCCTGGCTGAGCGGGATTCTCATAGATCAGCAACAATCTAGATCAACAGCAAGCTAGACTATTAACGGTCAGGAGCTCACTCCCACCTGGGCTGGTTTCGAACTCATGACCTCTTGGTCTGTAGTGATTTAATGCAGCTGGCTACTAAACATCTGCACCACAGTCCGGTCCTGGCTGAGCGAGATTCTCATTCTGGTTTCCAGAGCAGCTGTCCAGTGCTCGGATCACTATACCATGCTGTCTCTTTTCCTTTCTATTTTTCTTTTTTTTATAACCCTAATTCGCCTGTCCTGGGGCTTCTGTATCCTTAACTAGGCAAGAGCACCTGCCAATTGATCTAGACTTTCTAGGCTGATAGTAAGGGCTCAGCATCCTCCTGAAAGGAAATCTCATGTAGCTACGGGACTTGATAATAGAGACCTTGCTCTTATGTCTACAGATGGCAAAACATTAATAGGAATAGCTACATTATAGAAGGACCAAGCTTCAACAGAATGTAGTCAGACTGGAACAGCAGTTGAAAATGACAAGATGGAATTCAACAGAGACTCTGTTACCCTCTTTTCTCTCCTAGTAATCCTGGGGAAGTCCCACTATGTGCTTTACGGTCTTGTGGCTGCCATGCAGCCGCGTATGCTAGTGACCTTTGACGAGGAGCTGCGCCCCCTTCCTGTGTCTGTGAGAGTGGGTCAGGTAAGTGGACTCGGAATAGCACCGGTACTATGGGGAAGGGGCCCTGCTTGACTCAGGAGATCTTGTGAATGCTGGGATCTAGTGTTTTTAGAGGTTTATGGCCTAGTATCCATAGTCCTGACTGCGGATAGTGGTTCAAAGCTGTACTATTTCTTGCTTTACCTGGAGACTCAGACTGAGATGGATAACCTTCTATGGTGAGGGCTATCCTTGCCATTTTAGATTCTGAAAAATAGTTTCCAGCCTGGAACAATATCCATGGCTGGGGCCTCCAAAAGGAGCTCAGATAATCCCATGTGCTCCCTGAAAGCATCTAGGAATGCAACTGGCCATTTGTAGGCCCATTTCTTTGAAGGCAGAAGTGCAGCACTGCAAAAATTACTGCATGGGCTACAGAAAGCCTAAAGGCCTCATTTTGTCAACAGACCATTATGTATATTTAAAATGGCATTTGATCTGATAGGTGAGATAGATTAAAGTGCCAATGTGTGGCATAGATAAAAGAACGGCAACATAATTCTTAGTTTACCTAGCTCAGATGGGGATAAGAAAGCCTTGACCTTGAGGTAAGTGTGTGCAAGGGACAGGGGAGAGAAAGGGAGCAAGGCTGTTTCCGTGACTGACTCCTGGCTTTCTTCTCAGGCGGTAGATGTGGTGGGCCAGGCTGGCAAGCCAAAGACTATCACCGGCTTCCAGACGCACACAACACCAGTGCTGCTGGCCCACGGTGAGCGAGCGGAGCTGGCCACAGAAGAGCACATACCTGTCACACCCATTTTGGAAGGTTTTGTTATCCTGCGCAAAAATCCCAACTATGATGTTTGAATTGCCAGCCGTCTGGGGGTGGGTGAGGGCTTGGGGTGGGAGTGTGTGGAATGTGGAACAATGAAGAGGGATCACCTTCTTCCATACTTTTTTGTTACAAAATGAGTTTGTCCTAGGAAAATAAACTGACTTCCACGTAAACTTGGGTTCTTGCTTTCTTTTATGATCAGAAGAGAGGCAACCAGAAACTTTTTACACTTATGAAGTGGAAAACGTAGATTACAAACCAATGAGGCCTTAAACCCATGTTTCAGACTGCCTGTAATCGTATAGATACAGCTGTCACATGGGCAAAGTTACTCAGAGGATAGTATAGCTAACATTTCACAATGCTGCTTGGGTTTCTTTAAAACAGTTCTTTATAACCATGCTGCTTAAGAGAGAAGCAGGAGTGTACATCTGGAGGATATGGGCAAGAGGCCTCTAGATCAGTGGTTCTCAACCTTCCGAGCGCCGCGACCCCTTAATACAGTCCCTCATGTTATGTTGACTCCCAGCCATAACACTATTTTTGTTGCTACTTTATAACTGTAATTTTGCTACTGTTAGGAATCCTAATGTAAATATCTGATATGCAGGATGTATTTTCATTCACTGGACCAAATTTGGCACAAATACCCGATATGCCCAAATTTGACCACTAGTGGGGTTGGGGTGGTGGTGGTGTGATTTTGTCATTTTGGAGTTGTAGTTGCTGGGATTTCTAGTTAACCTACAATCAAAGAGCATTCTGAACTCCGCCAACAATGGAATTGAACCAAACTCCAACAATGATGGAATTTATTTATTTATCGTGTCAGGGGCAATCAGACAATTGTATTACATTTCTAACAGAACAAAACAAACAAACAAACAAACAGACAGACAAAGCACAAAATTTGCAAGCTTGGTAGTTGATTAAATGTCCTTTGACCAGTATCTGGCCACTTGGAGTGCATACGATGTTGCTGCAAGAAGGTCCTCCATTGTGCATGTGGCAGGGCTCAGGTTGCATTGCAGCAGGTGGTCTGTAGTTTGCTCTTTGCCACACTCGCATGTCGTGGATTCCATTTTGTAGCTCAATTTCTTGAGGTTGGCTCTGCATCTTGTGGTGCCAGAGCACAGTCTGTTCAGCGCCTTCCAAGTCGCCCAGTTTTCTGTGTGCCCAGGAGGGAGTCTCTCATTTGGTATCAGCCATTGGTTGAGGTTCTGGGTTTGAGCCTGCCACTTTTGGATTTTCGCTTGCTGAGGTGTTCCAGCGAGTGTCTCTGTAGATCTTAGAAAACTATTTCTTGATTTAAGTCGTTGACGTGCTGGCTGACACCCAAACAAGGGATGAGCTGGAGATGTCACTGCCTTGGTCCTTCTACAATTGGCTGCTACTTCTTGGCAGATGTCAGGTTGTGCAATACTGGCTAAACAGTGTTATTTCAATGTATTTACATTAGGATTCCTAACAGTAGCAAAATTACAGTTATGAAGTAGCAATGATGGAATTGAACTTGGCACACAGAACTCCCATGACTAACAGAAAATACTGGAAGGGTTTGGTGGGCAATGACCTTGAGTTTTGAAGTTGTGGTTCGCCTACACCCAGAGAGCACTGTGGACTCAAACAGTTATGGATCTGGACCAAACTTGGCATGAATACTTGATATGCGCAAAACTGGACACTGGTGGAGTTTGGGGAAAATAGACCTTGACATTTGGGAGTTGTAGTTGCTGGGATTTATAGTTCACCTACAATCAAATAGCATTCTGAACCCCACCAACGATAGAATTGGGCCAAACTTCCCACACAGAACCCCCATGACCAACAGAAAATACTGTGCTTTCTGATAGTCTTTGATGAACACTATGACACCTCCTTACAACCCCCCCACAAGTGTCCCGACCCCCAGGTTGAGAAACACTGCTCTAGATCAAATTGGGAAGAACACCAAAAATTTGGCAACTGGAAGAACATCATCTTGATTGAATTGCACAGCCAGTCTACAGAGCCAGCAAAGATTCTGACTTGGTGGGATGTTGGGATCTTTAGAAATGTAATATTCTTGGAGAAATCATTCTTCTCTGGCCTCTACACCATCTAACATGATTACCCAGAAGAAAACCAGCTTGCCCAAAGAAACTGAACAACTTCAGCTGCAGAATAAATATTCTTCCCATTTGTTTCCTTACTTGGGAAATGGACAGCAAGTGTAGTGGTTTGCTTGTAGTGATCATAAACAGACCGCGTGAATTGCATTCCCTACCATTGGAAGGTATTCTGGAGCAAGGCCACTGAAAAAGGCGAGGATCTCAGTTGGCGCTAAGAAACTATTGTAGCTCGGTTTATGTTGGGTTGGAATTCAGAAGTAATCTGTTTTTTTTTAATGGTTGAGGCTACCATACAATATTTGCCCTGAAAAAGTCAAACATACTTGTGATGAAGGCAGTAAGGACAGCAGGGCCTCCCCAGATGATCTTAAGGAATTCAAAAGGATCTTGACTGATTAGAGAGATGGGCCAAAACTAACAAAATGAAGTTCAACAGTGACAAATGCAAGATACTCCACTTAGGCAGAAAAAAATGAAATGCAAAGATACAGAATGGGGGACAATGCCTGGCTCGAGAGCAGTATGTGTGAAAAAGATCCTGGAGTACCCGTGGACAACAAGTTAAACATGAGCCAACAATGTGATGTGGCAGCAAAAAAAGCCAATGGGATTTTGGCCTGCATCAATAGGAGCATAGTGTCTAGATCTAGGGAAGTAATGCTACCCCTCTATTCTACTTTGGTTAGACCACACCTGGAATATTGTGTCCAATTCTGGGCACCACAATTCAAGAGAGATATTGACAAGCTGGAATGTGTCCAGAGGAGGGCGACTAAAATGATCAAGGGACTGGAGAACAAGCCCTATGAGGAGCGGCTTAAGGAGCTGGGCATGTTTAGCCTGAAAAAGAGAAGGATGAGAGGAGACATGATGAGGACCATGTGAGGGGGAAGTCATAGGGAGAAGCGAGCAAGCTTGTTTTCTGCTTCCTTGGAGACTAGGACGCGGAACAATGGCTTTAAACTACAAGAAAGGAGATTCCACCTGAACATTAGGAAGAACTTCCAGACTGTGAGAGCCGTTCAGCAGTGGAACTCTGTGCCCTGGAGTGTGGTGGAGGCTCCTTCTTTGGAAGCTTTTAAACAGAGGCTGGATGGCCATCTGTCAGGGGTTCTTTGAATGCAAAATTCCCGCTTCTTGGCAGAATGGGGTTGGACTGGATGACCCATGAGGTCTCTTCCAACCCTATGATTCTATAGTTCTGTGGAACTCTCCTGAATAGACATTATAGGATTGTGCACCCACAATATGGGATATTAACCAGTTTTAGCAGACAAAGGAGTGGAAACACAGCTAAAATGATTGAGGCAGGGCAATCCTGCGCTCAGTTCCATTCCCTGCACTTGCCTAGCAGGAAATATGTAAAACGTTTAAGCTGAGCCGAGGGAACAGCTGACATTGACCAGGGCCAGAGAGGATGCCAAGCTTAACGAAAGTATGAACAACAACACATTGGCAGCCAGAGTTCCAACTAAAAAAGGCCTGAAATATCTCTTGGGAGAATTGAATACTTCCAGAACTCAAGCAGACGTTGGTTGACGTAACCAGAACCGAAATGCACCATGCCTATAGGAAATGTCAAGAGAGCCCGGAGTGGAGGAAGGGTGGCGTTCTTATCTGGCCCAAGGCCAGGCTTTGCAGAGAGCCGAGCTGGTACAAGGCTGTGCTTAACTGATCTCGTTGCTGAGTCAGGGTCATGGGAAAAAAAAAGAAAGAAAACTCAAGCCTCCCTCCTCACAGATTGGTGGTGAACAAATGCTGTTGCGCCGGAAAGAAACAGTTTCTTTCAGCCGATTCACAAATTCATGCTCATTCTGTGGGAACAGGGTGGCGGTGTGACGTGACCGCCACGGGAGGTTTTGTATCTTCTGTGTCAATGCAAGCCAACAGTGAGCCATTATGTTGTGCCTTGACTCATCGGCTGTGTGCTTTTCTGGAGACACTCCGCCGTTGGATTTATCATTTGCTTGGTCTGAATGAAAGCTGCTAATGCAAAGTGTGATTCACTAACAGTGTCAATTCCCCTCCACGCTTCTCATGTGTGTGTGTGTTTTTAAATCCTCAAAAGTCTGGAAGGATCTTTCAAGCTGTCAAGGTTGTAGTACAGTGTTTCTCAACCTGGGGGCTGGGACCCCTGGGGGGGGGTCACTAGGGGGTGTCAGAGGGGTCGCCAGAGACCATCAGAAAACACTATATTTTCTGTTGGTCTTGAGGCTTCTGTGTGGGAAGCTTGGTCCAATTCTATCATTGGTGGTTTGTTTGTTTGTCGTGTCAGGGCAACCAGTCAAATTATATTACATTTCTAACAGAACAAAGCAAACAAACAGACAAAATACAATATTTGTGAGTTTGGTAGTTGATTAAATGTCCTTTGACCAGTATCTGGCCATGTGGAGTGCTTCTGGTGTTGCTGCAAGAAGGTCCTCCATTGTGCATGTGGCAGGGCTCAGGTTGCATTGCAGCAGGTGGTCATTGGTGGTGAACTATACAATCTCAGCAACTACAACTCCCAAATGTCAAGGTCTATTTTCCCCAAACTCCACCAGTGCTCACATTTGGGTGTATTGTGTATTCGTGCCAAGTTTGGTCCAGATCCATCATTATTTGAGTCCACAGTGCTCTCTGGATGTAAGTGAACTACAACTCCAAAACTCAGGGTCAATGCCCACCAAACCCTTCCAGTATTTTCTGTTGGTCATGGGAGCTCAGTGTGCCAAGTTTGCTTCAATTCCATCATTGGTGGAGTTCAGAATGCTCTTTGATTGTAGGTGAACTATACATCCCATCAACTACAACTCCCAGATGACAAAATCAATCCCTCCCCACCCCATCGGTGTCCAAATTTGGGCGTATTGGATATTTGTGCTGAATTTGGTCCAGTGAATGAAATTACATCCTGCACATCAGATATTTGCATTATGATTCTGAATTGGAGTAAGATTACAATTATGAAGTAACAACACAAATAATTTTATCATTGGGGGTCACCACAACATAAGGAACTGTATTAAGGAATCACGGCATTAGGAAGGTTGAGAACCACTGTTATAGTACCTATAGGCATTCTACCAACATAAGAATAATAATAACTTATCAGATCAAAGGTCTGTGGTTCAGGATTCTTTTCAGACAGCGTCCCATCAATTGCCTGCAGAAAGTCCACACAACGGCACATTTTCTATCTTCCATTCTCTAGCAAACGCCTGGGCAAACTTCGGCCAGTAGGCTGTTAGGAATTGTGGGAGTTGGAGTCCAAAACACCCGGAGGGCCAAAGTTTATCCATGCCTGCTCTAACAACTCCAGTTCAGTGCCTTTCCCTCTCCGATTCTGGAGGTCATAAATAACCATCCTGACTAGTAGCCAATGATGGCTCTGTTCCTTATAGAATTATCTAATCCCAGTTTCAAACTGTCCAAAGTTGCCTCCATTACTATACAGGCTTAACATCCCTGAGCTAGGATTCCAAAAACCAAAATTGTCCACATGGGTAGCTGAAATACATCTTTGGAATTCTGATGACTCGATGTACACAAACTTAGAGTGCATCTACACTGTAAAATTAATGCAGTTTGACACAAGTTTAATTGCCATGTCTTAATGCTATGCTATTCTGAGAGATGTAGTTTGTTGAGGCATATATCTTTGGCAGAGAAAGCTAAAGATTTTGTAAAACTACAACTCCCAGGATACATCATCAAGCCACAGCAGTTAAAGCAGTGTCAAGCTGCATTGATACTACAGTGCAGATGCACTCTTGATTTCCTGCACAAAATTATTGCAAAATTATTAAGGCTAAGCATTAGGGCTGGGCGGTTTCGTTCGTTAATTTCGTAATTCATTATTAATTTGTTACTTTTTTTTATAACGAAGCGATATTGAACCATTCAGGAGCAACTAAAAATCGAAACGAATTTTTCAATTGTTTCGTAATTGTTTCGTAATTGTTTCGAAATCGTTTCGTAATTATTTCCGTATGTCTGGTGCAAGTTTTATAGTTGTTGTTTGTTTTATCAGTGATAAAAAATAAATTATCACACCAACAGTCAACAACAGAGGGAGAGGGAAGCTTCAGAAGTTCCCCCTGTCCCATTTGGAGGGTTTTTTAGCGTATTGCGCGTCCGCCATTAACGAATCGATTCGTAATTGTTTCGTAATTTCCGAAATTTCGTAAATTTCGAACTTTTTTAAAGAAAAATTTCGGAATTCTTTTAAAAATCAAAACGCAAAAACCCCCTAAAAACGAATCGAGTTTAGAAACAAATTTTTCCGTGGTTGCCCAGCCCTACTAAGCATCTAAGGTGTATTGTTGTTATTTATTCGTTCAGTCGTTTCCAACTCTTCGTGACTTCATGGACCAGTCCATTCCAGAGCTCCCTGTCGGTCGTCACCACCCCCAAAAGGTGTACATAAAACATCAATTAATCTTGTGGTTTTTTTGGGCTATATGGCCATGTTCTAGAGGCATTCTCTCCTGATGTTTCACCTGCATCTATGGCAACATCCTCAGACCTCACAACCTCTGAGAATACTTGCCATAGATGCAGGCGAAACATCAGGAGAGAATGCCTCTAGAACATGGCCATATAGCCCAAAAAAACCTATAACAACCCAGTGATTCCGGCCATGAAAGCCTTCGACAATACAATTAATCTTGTGCCAGCCTCCGGCAGTACAATGGATTAAACCCTTGTGCCGGCAGGACTGCTGACCGAAAGGTCGGCAGTTTGAATCCGGGGAGTGGGGTGAGCTCCTGTCTGTCAGCTCCAGCTTCTCATGCGGGGACATGAGAGAAGCCTCCCATAGGATGGTAAAACATCTGAGCGTCCCCTGGGAACATCCTTGCAGACAGCCAATTCTTTCACACCAAAAGAAACTTGCAGTTTCTCAAGTTTCTTCTGACATGAAAAAAAATGTTTAGACTTCTCCAAGATTATGTGCATCAATGCACCAATGCAAATGCATGTAATCTAAAATTTGTAATAATCTGAAATTCAAAGTACTTCCGGTTCAAACATTTCAAATGAGAGATAGCCAACCTGCATCTTACAATGGTAAAGTCCTCAATTTAACTGTGTGCTGTGTGAAGAAGGAACCATGACTCGAACCATCCTGAATCCAGGGCTGCTGAGAGTGGGTTTGGGTGCCTATAGAAACCTAATTTTGGCCAGTGCAAGCTCAAAGGATGCAGTTTGGAAAAGGGTCATGGTGAGATCAAAGTCAGAAATGTGGCAGAGAAGGCAATTAATTTAGACGTAAGTTATTTGGGGAGGCTTTTTTGGTTTGAAGGGTCATGGAGAAAATAAAAAAAAAAATACAAATGTTGCTTTCCACCATGAAATGAAAGAGAAATAAACCCAGTTGGGATTGTGAATACTTCTAGTGTCTTTGTATGTCTCATCCACTTTTTTCCAGGCCCTGTTTGCATTACATGTAAGTAGGTGAACTTCCAGCCAAGCTAGAACACAAGGCCATCCAGTTGCATTTGCTGGAATAAGTGAGTATGCTTTTCAAAACCGCCCTTTGGATAATAAGATGTGTATGTTACAGCAATTTAGGACCCAAGACAATAGTGTTACCAAAGTAGACATGATGACAGATTTTGAATAAATGGTTATTTATTTATTTATTGTGTCAGGAGCAACCAGACATTTGTATTACATTTTTAACAAAACAAACAAACAGACAAAACCCAAAGTTTGCAAGCTTGGTAGTTGATTAAATGTCCTTTGACGAGTAGCTGGCCACTTGGAGTGCCTCTGGTGTTGCCGCAAGGAGGTTCTCCATTGTGCATGTAGCAGGGCTCAAGTTGCATTGCAGCAGGTAGTCAGTGGTTTGCTCTTCTCCACACTCGCATATTGTGCATTCCACCTTGTAGCCCCATTTCTTAAGATTGGCCCTGCATCTCGTGGTGCCAGAGCGCAGTCTGTTCAGCGCCTTCCAAGTCCCCCAGTTTTCTGTGTGTCCAGGGGGGAGTTTCTCATTTGGTATCAGCCATTGGTTGAGGTTCTGGGTTTGAGCCTGCCACTTTTGGACTCTCGCTTGCTGGGGTGTTCCAGCGAGTGTCTCTGTAGATCTTAGAAAACTATTTCTTGATTTAAGTAGTTGACGTGCTGGGTGTAGCCACATGACAAAATTACAGCAGTTTGACAGCACTTTAACTGCCACAGCTCATTGTCATAATTTGTTGTTGCACCGGATTTGGCAGAGAAGAGTAATGGTCTCACAAAACTACAAATCCCAAGATTTTACATCTTTGAGCTCTTGTTAACCCAATCAGCAGGCTACTCTTTACTAAATAACAAGAATTCATAAGAATAAATCTAGTACTGCAAATGGAAAATTTAAAGCAAGGGAGAGCACTCTTCATTTCCCAAGACTGTTATGTCAGCACCCTGATTAAGGTGACCATGCATTCAACAAAAACAACCCCAAAGACAGGAATGCATTAAAAAAACAACTCTCTTTCCTGAGGTCTGAACATAAACAAAGGCTTTTTTTCACACTTGAGTTAATCACACTTGAGTTAATCAACTCACAGAAAGTCTGTGTTGGATGATTAATGTTTCCTGTTAAGGTAATGATCCTTGGACTTTCTACCTGATTTTTCCTGTGACCGTCTTACACTCATTCTAGCCCATCCCTTCAGGGTTGTGTAGTCTGCCAATTGAGGTATCTCTATATGCATCTGATGAAGCTGATTGCCATAACAATTGGGGAGGAAGGGACAAAGACTGACGGAGAGGGAGAAAAGATGAGAAAATGGACAGAGATCTTCATGACTGGAATCACTGGGTTGCTATGAGTTTTCTGGGTTGTATAGCAATGTTCCAGAAGCATTCTCTTCTGAGGTTTTGCCCACATCTATGGCAGGCATCTTCCAAGACTGTGACATCTGTTGGAAACTAGGCAAGTGAGGTTTATATATCTGAGGAATGTCCAAGATGGGAGAAAAAACTTGTCTGTCTGAGGGAAGTATGAATGTTGCAATTGGCCACCTTGATTAGCATTTTATGGCCTTGCAGCTTCAAAGCCTGGCTGCTTACTGCCTGAGGGAATCCTTTGTCGGGAGATGTTAGTTGGCCCTGATTATTTCTTCTCTGGAATTCACATTTTTGAGTGTTGTTCTTTATTTACTGCCCTGATTTTAGAGGTTTTTTTTTAAATACTGTAGCCAGATTTTGTTCATTTTCATGGTTTCCTCCTTTCTGTTGAAACTGTCCACATGCTTGTGGATTTCAATGGCTTCTCTGTGTAGTCTGACATGGTGGTTGTGAGAGTGGTCCAGCATTTCTGTGTTCTCAAATAAAATGCTGTGTCCAGGTTGGTTCATCAGGTGCTCTGCTATGGCTGACTTCTCTGGTTGAATTAGTTGCAGTGCCTTTCATGTTCCTTGATTCGTGTTTTATTATTAACTTTATTTATATCCTGCTAACATCTCCCGAAGGACTCGGTGTGGCTTACAAAAGGCCAAGGCCCTCAATAAAACAACAGCATAACAAATGCAACAATAAAACTCATGCAGCAAAACAATAAACATTAAAGCAGTAACAATAAACATTAGAATAACACCAATAACATTGTTTGGGCAATGCTGCTGCATTTGGTGGTCCCTATGTAGACTTGTCCACAGCTGGATGGTATATGGTAGACTCCTGCAGAGGTGAGAGGATCCCTCTTGTCCTTTGCTGAATGTAGCACTTGCTGGATTTTTTATGGGTCTGTAGATAGCAAGCCATGAGAGTAAAGACAAAGATCCACCCAGAGGAAACGTGTTCTTACCAGACAACAAGGGACCCACTGACCACATAGGGAAGCTGATGAAGAAACACAACCTTCAAACTATCTACAGACCCACTAAGAAAAGAATATGCTGTGTCCAGGTTGGTTCATCAAGTGCTCTGCTATGGCTGACTTTCTCCTATAGAGAAAGTGTTTGAAAGTGGATAAATTAGTTATGAGGAATCGGGAGGAAATACAGAAAAACTTTTTCTGAACAGTGTGGAAGGTGGGATGGAAAAGTTCTTAGAGTAGGCTTCATAATTTGGTCTTTGCTAAAATCTTTGCTCAGAAGTTTTAGATGATGTTTACTGTGCTAGAAGGAAGAATGGGAGGATGCTTCACTGGGAAAGAAGGAGGCAGATTAATATCATTGACCCAAGGGATGGGAAGTCACTGCATGCGGTTGAATGGGAGGGGGGAAATAGCACAATGGGGAACAATTATGATAGGCACTGTTCAAAAGTGTCTATGTATGTGTGTGTGTATATAGATTTTGGGGGATAAGGGAGGGAGGGAAATCAATAATACTCTTGTACTGCATTTTAACTTGATCAAAAATGTAACTTCTGGAATACAATTTTGAAAATAAAAAAATATCCCCCCCCCCCCCAAAATAAAGAAACTTTGGCAATTTCTCCACTAAAATATGCACAACATTGGATTCAGAGGATTCAAGGAAAAGGAGTGGGTTTCTTGCTGTGTGTGTGTATGCCCACAGTACAAACAGAATTCACTTCCAGAATCTCTTACTGGGCACGCTTGAACAGTTATATAGAGCAGTTGCTCCCAAGCTTTTTCAGTCATGGAACCCTTTAAGACATTTATTTCCATGGAACCCAACTATATCTTTAATTGTTTTAAAGCAAAATATCACAGTTAAAATTGCTGGAAGAAACATTAACAGTCTTAAATATGCAGATGATATCACTTTGATGGCCGAAAGTGAGGAGGAGCTGAGGAGCCTTCTAATCAAGGTGAAATAAAGTGCAAAAGCTGGGTTGCAGTTAAACATAAAAAATAACAAGATTATGGCAACCAGACGGGTTGATAACTGGCAAATAGAGGGAGAAAACATGGAGGTAGTGACAGACTTTGTATTTCTAGGAGTGAAGATTACTGCAGATGCAGACTGCAGCCAGGAAATCAGAATATGTTTACTTCTTGGAATGAGAGCAAGGACCAATCTCGATAAAAGAGTGAAAAGTAGAGATAACACATTGGCAACGAAGATCAGCATAGTTAAAACAATGGGATTCCCTGTAGTAACTTATGGACATGAAAGCTGGACCATAAGGTAGGTTAAGCGAAGGAAGATAAGACGCTTTTGAACTGTGGTGTTGGAGGAAAATTCTGAGTGCCTTGGACCGCGAGAAGATCCAACCAGTCCATACTCCAGGAAATATTGCTCGGCTGCTCACTATAGGGAAGGATATTAGAGGCAAAGATGAAGTCCTTTGGCCACATCATGAGAAGACAGGAAAGCTTGGAGAAGACGATGCTGGGGAAAATGGAAGGAAAAAGGAAGAGGGGCCGACCAAGGGCAAGGTGGATGGATGGTATCCTTGAAGTGACTGGCTCGACCTTGAAGGAGCTGGGGGTGGCGACAAGGTCATGAGGAGTCGGAAGGGACTGAACGAATAAACGAAATCACCTCTTAATGCAAATATATACACAATTTTCTTGCAGTGTAATTTTTTAATCTAATTTTTAAAATTCTTAATGTAAAAATATAAATATATAAATTTTTTCTTGCAGTGTAATTTATTTAAACTTTAAAATTCCTAATGTACTTTTTGCAGTGAAATTTTTATCTACTTTACATTTTTAATGCAAATACTTATTTAATTTTCTTGCAATGTATTTTTATCTAAACTACAATTCTTAATTTTCTTGCAATGTAATCTTTCATCTAATCTTTAATTATCCATATACACACACATATATAATTTTCTTGCAGTGAAATTTTCTTTCTAATCTTTAAAATTCTTAATGTGTGTGTGTATATATATATATTTCTTGCAGTGTAAATTTTATATAAACTTTAAAATTCTAAATGTGTGTGTGTGTGTGTATATAATTTTCTTGCAACAAATTTTTATTTAAACTTTAAAATGTGGTCTCGCAATGTATTTATTTACATTTTAAGCTGTGTAATTTTTATCTAATATTTGAAATTCATAATGTATGTATTTTATTTCCTGCAATGCGCTTTTTTCTTATCTGATCTCTGAAATTCTTTAGATATACATATATATTCTTGCAAAGTAGTTTTTGACCTAATCTCTGAAATTTATTTGATTTCCTTGCAATGTATTTTATCTAAACTACAATTCTTAATTTTCTTGCAGTATAATCTTTTATCTAATCTTTAAAATTCTTAATGTATATATATAATTTTATTGCAACACATTTTTACTTAAACTTTAAAATGTATATATATGTGTGTGTGTGTTCTCACAATGTATTTATCTAAATGTTAAACAGTGTAATTTTTATCTAATCTTTAAAATTCATATATATATATATATCTATATGACCTAATCTCTGAAATTCTCTTTATATATATATTCTTGCAAAGTAGTTTTTGACCTAATCTCTGAAATTCTTAATATATATATAGTTTTTTGCAAAGTAGTTTCTGACCAAATATTTGAAATTCTTAATATATATATATATTCTTGCAATGTAGGTTTTGACCTAATATTTGAAATTCTTAATATATATATTCTTGTAAAGTAGTTTGTGACCTAATCTCTGAAATTCTAAATATATATATATATTCTTGCAAAATAGTTTGTGACCTAATATCCGAAATTCTAAATATATATATTCTTGCAAAGTAGTTTTTGACCTAATCTCTGAAATTCTTTATATATATTCTTGTAGTTTTCGACCTAATCTTTGAAATTCTTTATATATATATATATATATATATATATGCAAAGTAGTTTGTGACCCAATCTCTAAAATTCTTAATGTATTCTTGCAATGTAGTTGTTGACCTAATCTTTGAAATTCTTAACATATATTTCAAAGATTATATGGGAGGGGTTAATCTCTCCCAACTCTGTCCACCAGGTTATTCCGTTCAGCACCAGCCAAGGCTTGGAGGGCGNGGTGCTGTTCAATGCCAGGTCGGTAAATGGAAAATCTTCTATCATTCAAGATCTAATCCAAGAAGAACGAGCAGACCTGGCTTGTATAAGGGAGACCTGGTTGGACGAGGGGGGAGGGGTCAATCTCTCCCAACTCTGTCCACCAGGTTATTCCGTTCAGCACCAACCAAGGCTTGGAGGGCGGGGAGGCGGAGTCGCAGTGGTCTATAAGGACTTTATTCCACTGATCAGGTGTCCCATCCCACAATCATCTTCCTTTGAATGTGCCGGCTTTAGGATAGGTGACCGGGACAGGATAGGGATTCTGTTAGTGTACCGACCACCCCGCTGCACTACAGTCTCCCTACCTGAGCTAGTGGGAGTGGTCTCGGACATGGCGTTGAGCTTCCAGTGACTTCTGGTCTTGGGAGATTTCAACGTCCATGCCGAGGCCCCTCTTTCTGGCGCGGCTCAGGACTTCATGGCCGCCATGGCAACCATGGGCCTGTCCCAACTAATATCGGGTCCCACCCATAGTGCCGGGCACACTTTAGATTTGGTTTTTGTCCAGGGATGGGATGAGGGTGACGGGATGGAGGAGCCGACCATCACTCCGTTGCCATGGACCGATCACCACCTGATCAGATTTAGACTAACTGGGCCTCCTAACCTCCGCAGGGGTGGGGGACCCATTAGAATGGTCCACCCCAGGAGACTTATGGATCCAAATGGACTCCTGACGGCTCTTGGGGATCTCTCCACCTCCTTGGCTAGTGATACTGTCGATACTCTGGTCTCTCGTTGGAATAATGAGTTGACTAGGGCAATTGACACTATCGCTCCGGAATGCCCCCTCTCGAGTAACCGAGCTAAACCAGCTTCTTGGTTCACCGAGGAGCTGGCAGCGATGAAGCGAAAGAAGAGGAGGTTAGAGTGCATGTGGCTCCAGAACCCCACCAATCCAGCCCAAACACACCTGAATGCCTTTCTAAGGTCCTACGGTGTGTCAATAACAGCAGCTCAGAAAATATTCATCACAGCCAATATTGCATCAGCGAAGAATCGTCTGGCGGAGCTTTTCCGAGTTGTCAGGGGCCTGTTAAATCCGCCAAAAAGCGAGGCCTCGGACAACTCGGTGGCTCGCTGTGAAGCATTTGCTCGATCCTTCGCGGATAAAATTGAGCGGATTCGGTCGGGTTTTGACGTCATGTTAACGGCAGTCTCTGGGGATGTAACGAGAGCATCTGCTTGTCCAGTTTTATTGGATTCTTTTCAATTGGTTCAGCTTGAGGATGTGGACAGGATCCTTGGAGAGGTGCGACCCACCACATGCATCCTAGACCCCTGCCCATCCTGGCTGATTAAGGAAGCCAGAGGGGGTTTGGCGGAGTGGGTGAAGGTGATGGTTAATGCCTCCTTACAGGAAGGAAAATTTCTCGCGAGCTTAAAACAAGCTATTATAAAACCGCTGTTGAAGAAACCATCACTGGATCCCACTCAATTCGACAAC